>CM061065.1:163457577-163772577 GCA_030762895.1 Sophora flavescens
GTTTTGGCCATGGCTAGAAAAATGATGTTAGAGATGTCCAATCTTTTACAAATTCTTGGATTGTATTTTGTTCAAGACTTACTTTTACATATATATATATATATATATATATATATATATACTTTAATCCCATATTTTTATATCTTTACATTAACACTTGTTGATAGTCCATTTTATATCAAAAATCTTTACTTGATCAGGTTAAAAGATATTATTTTCAAAATCATATTTTTCATTCAAAAATTATGATGAACTCTTTTATAAAAGCCTTTTCAGAACAGCAGTAGTTTTAAAATGTGAATGATCACTCAAAAGGCCTTTAAAGTTTTTGAAAATTTAAAGGAAGGTACCCAACTCACACATCAATACACAGCAGTTGGTATCATGTAAAAATTGAAAGGCATTAATTTATTAAAAATCGAACACTGCCCCTGTTTGCACATGATTTTTTGAGAAATCCAATTTTACTAACTTGTAACTTTATGAAATCATTTCTCTTTAAACTTCAATAAAAAAAACTTTAGTTATACTTTAGTAATAACCTAGAAAATCTTATAAAAATTTTTAGCCTTCAAAATCATATTTAAAAATATCATGCAACCAAATATGTTCACATTTTCGCAGTCAGAATTTGAGTCTACATTGAGAGGTGTTTTGACCTAGTAAATATTAACCAAATATTTATACATTATATATCAAATTAAAGCCCCAGAAGTTTTATTTCCAAATATGTATTTAGTTTTCAGAAACGCATTTTGTATAAAAATTTATGGACTTACGAATAAGTATATGTCATGCTGTCAGACTTATATTTTACATATGTTCATCCACACCAAGTTATTATCTTCACTCTAGCATCATTCACAGCCGCAAAACCAACATGCAAGGGCCCTATACCCTCTAAAACATACATGCAATACATATATCAACCAAAAATAGAAACTATTATTATCAAATAATAGTTTAAACAAAGAGTTTAGAGAGGATCTCCCCACTACCTCTTGAAAACCCAATCCATCATGATTCCAAACTTGTAAAACTGCAAGCTTTATCCTTCAAGCTTCAAGATGAGTCCTTTATGATGGATCTAAAAATTTAGAAGAAAGTTTATCCACATGCATGAAGGAAATCTCAATGAAAATGAACATGCATGTGGTTGAAACTAAAAGAATGAACCCTAAGAATGAATCCTTACCCTTACTCTAAGAGATTTGATGCTCTTGAAGTGTAGTTGACCAAAAAGGAGTTGTCCTCCCCCTAAGTGCAGATTCGGCCAAGAGAGGTGAAGGGACCTAGATGTTGTTGATGAAACTTTGAAGAGGATATGAAGTTACATGGAGTATAGGGTTAATAGAAATGATTTATGAGTGAATTTGAGTGGTGGTTGATAGTTTTGGTTGATGGTTGAATATAGAGGAGAAGGGAGGAGATGAATCTTTAGAGTTGTTTAGAAAGATGAGGGAAATGAGAGAATGAGAGAGTAAGAGGGTTTGGGTGTGAGTGAACTTGTGAGAGATGGGCAAAAATGAGAGTTGGAGTTTTGAAGGAGTATATGTATGGAGAGTGTTGGGGGGTGGGTGGGGGGGATTAAGTAACTCGTAGAAATGAAATAAAATGATGATTTGTAATCAATGAAAATACTATTCACATCAAATCTATCATTTCATTTTCACATCAAGTCTCTTCAAATCTTCACCTAACATATTTTAAATTATTTTGTTTTGTTCCGGTTCTATTAATTTCCTATCGGTGAAATCCGATTGTATTTTTCTTTGTAAATTTCTACTCGAAAAGTCTGTATTGAAAGAAATAATTTCTAAAATCATAGAAATGATTATAATTGAGTTGGGAAAAATAAAAATTTTATTTTTCGTATCGAAAATTATTTTTCGGGTCAGTAGAATTTGACTAACAGTGAAAACTCAGACCGGAAACGTCTGAAATTTTCTACCAAAAAATTTCAACTACACTTTCATAAAATAAAATAGATTATGGGAATAAAATTTTTGGTCTATTAAAATAATTATTTACAAATTAAAATAATAAACACTCAATTACACACCTAATCACATATTACCGACAAGCAGAAAAAAATCGGGGTGATACATTACTACCCCACTAAAAAAAATTCCGTTCTCGAAATTTCGTGACTCCAGACTAGGCGAAATCTATTAGCCCCAAGGTTTCCTACATCTAATTCTTTCTCAGGTGACAATTGTAACTTAATAATGAAGTTCACGCTTATCCTTCGTTCTACTTATCCTCAACATAAAATCGCTTATCCTCAATTCTTACTCCCTATCCATAACAATTTTATTTCAAATCTCCCGCACATAAAGATTAAACTTAATCTCCTCTTCCTTTAATACTAATCCATTAGAAAAAATTTCATTTGACATCTTGAACTACTACTGTTAATACCATGTTTTAAACTAATATTCACACCTCTCTTACAATATACACATCAGTTCCTATACAAAATTCTATGATGTATTGTTAGTCGTTTCATTCCTCTTATTGCTAACTCCAGAACATAATTCATCCCTATGTCGTTCTCCTTCATCCTCGAAATTTTCTACTTTCAGATTATATCCACTATTCATGACATTGAATCTTAGTTCCTTCCATATGAATAACAAGGTTAAAACTTAATCACTTACATTTTAATCACTGATCTATTAGAAACTGCTTTCTCACATTTAATACCAAGGTCAACACTAATCTTTACTGCAACATATATCAACTTTCTACTCAAAGTATACCATTATAGTCTTAATCCCTCTGAACGTAGTCTTAGTTCCCTTTGAACAAATTCTACCACTCCAAAATTATATCATATCATAATCATATATGTGAACACCCATTTTTGTCCGTCTTCATTTTATTCTAATTTTTATGATATTATGTTTCAAGGAGACTAATAATAATAGTGAAGAGAGAAAGAAGAAAAAGAAAATAATGAAGAAAGGAGGGGGCTCATAACTAATTTGCTATTAGACGGGGAGGTCTCATCCATTACATTGCACTTGCTGTTGGACGGGGTGGTCCCGTCCATTGCACTTGCTGTTGGACGACGAGGTCTAGTCCAGTCGGGGTGGTCCCGTCCATTGCACTTGCTGTTGGACGATGAGGTCTAGTCCAGTCCATTGCATTTGCTGTTGGACGGGGAGGTCCCGTCCATTACATTGGACTTGCGGTTGGACGGGATGGTCCCGTCCATCGCACTTGCTGTTGGACGGGGAGGTCCCGTCCATTGCATTGGACTTGCTGTTGGACGGGGCGGTCCCGTCCATTGCATTTGCACTTGCTGTTGGACGGGGTGGTCCCGTCCATTGCACTTGCTGTTGGACGACGAGGTCCAGTCCAGTCCATTACATTTGCTGTTGGACGGGGAGGTCCCGTCCATTACATTGGACTTGCTGTTGGACGGGGTGGTCCCGTCCATTGCACTTGCTGTTGGATGGGGCGGTCACGTCCATTGCACTTGCTGTTGGACGGGGAGGTCCATCCATTACATTGGACTTGTTGTTGGACGGGGTGGTCCCGTCCATTGCACTTGCTGTTGGACGGGGAGGTACTTGCTGTTGGACGGGGTGGTCCCGTCCATTGCACTTGTTGTTGGACGAGGAGGTCCGTCCATTACATTGGACTCGTTGTTGGACGGGGTGGTCCCATCCGTTGCATTTTCTATTGGACGAGTAGGTCTTCCATTGCATGTTTAAGTTTCTATTGGACGAGTAGGCCGTCCATTGCACATCTAATTTTCTGTTGGACGAGTAGGTCTTCCATTGCATGTTTAAGTTTCTGTTGGACGAGTAGGTCGTCCATTGCACATCTAATTTTCTGTTGGATGAGGAGGATCCGTCCATTGCATGTCTAAACTTCTGTTGGACGAGGAGGTTCGTCCAGTGTATATCTACTTTTGCATATCTAAGTTTCTGTTGGGCGAAGAGGTTCCGTCCACTGCAATTTTATTTTCAGGCTGGAGGCTAAAGAATAAAGAAAGAAGAAGAAGAAGATAATGAAGAAAGGACGAAGAAAAGAAGGAGAAAAGGACAATCAACGAAAAAGAAAGGAGATTGAGTTACTTCTCGTAACCCTAAAAAACCCTATTTTACATATCAGACAAGACCTCTTTTCCTCCTTCCACTCTCCAACCGCCCTTGCACCTCCTCTACCCATTGGTCCTTCTTATTCCTCATCTCCTCCCTCATTTTAACATAGCAACCCCACTCCTAACCCTAAAAAACCCATCTTACACATCAGATAAACCCCCCATCTCCTTCTCTCTTCAAACACGCAACCTTCACCCTTCACATCAAATCACCTCCTTTCCGCTGCTCGCCCCCATCTGGACACACTCTATTTCTGCTCAGAACCACCCAAGCCCCGGATTTCGTGAAGACCAACCTTGAAGCCGCTGGGTAAGAAGAAGCATGAAGCCCTCTCCTCCATCTATAAAAGGAGGGGACAAAAACAGAAGGAGGGAGATGGGGATATGATATTTTCTTTGTGAAGAAAAGATATTAGAGATCTGAGTCTTTTTTTTTCTCTTCTCTGTTATTAGAGTGGTTAAGAAGGAAGAGTTAAAAGAGTTAGTGAAATTGAAATGTAAGGGTTTTGATCTTGAAATCTTACCACTGGGAGAAATCAAAATCATTGTTATCATTTGGTATTCCTTGTTCTCTTTGTTGATATTATTCATAAGTTTCTCTTGACATTTTTATTTTTCAGTGTATCTGTTTATGACAAAAGAAAAACCCATGGATATTGAAACTGAATGAGTTGGTATGATGTGTGCTGTATGTTTCGTCATTGGGAAAAATGAATGAATCCGAAACTGTTTCATTTTTGTCTGTTTACTATGATGTCTCTGTGTCTCTGTTTACTGAATGATTTGGTAAAATATTTCATTGATGTTCTATTTTTATAAGGTAAAGCTACTTTTACATAAAAAAAATAAAAGATGATCACTTAAATTCCCTTCAACCGGTTCTAAATACTTAATTAAAACAATGTTTTTTTCGGGTTGCTCTATGACAAGTGTCATGTTCAACCCTTTAGATTTTGAGGTTGCTCTGTGGACTTGCGTGCCATGTTCAACCTCATTTAGCTTCAAAAAATTTCACAACCAAAGATGTTGTTTTTCTAAAAAAAATGATTTTCGGGGTAAAACAAATATTTTCAAAGTTATTAATAATTTATACAACTAATTTTGGGTAACCATTTTTATGGATGTTCTAGGGTGCCGTGGGGTTAAGTCTCCATGCCTTCCCTAGACGTAATCGACTCCCGAACCCAAAGCTTTTTTCTTAAAGGGTTTTCTAACTTCCTCGAAATTAAATAAAGTTGGTGGCGACTCCATGTTTTCTCTCTAAAAGGAAAAACTAGTCCTTTTTTTGGTCGCTACAGATGACGACTCCACTGGGGATCCTTTAAGAGAGTCAAGCCCGTAAAAATTGGTTTTGCAAATTTTTAGTAACTTGTAGCTTATTTGTTTTACCTTTTATGGCTATATCTTGCTGTTTTTTTCCTTACAATAATTAAATGACAAAACTAAAAAATGTTTTTATTTTTAGTGATGTTTGTTTGGATTGTCATTTTGGTTGGGTTTTCCTTTTATTTAAATGAGAAGAATTAGTTGTACATACATTTTAACTCATGTTATTGTTATATATGTATCACTAACAATGTTTTTGTTTCCTCCTCCTTTCTTTTCTTTTTTCCCATGTTTTAACAGTAGGGTAGAGGACTTATAACCATTTTTATATATACCTATGTTTTTGTTTTGCAGGTTTTTCTTGTCTTTTATTTTTATTTTTATTTTTAAGTGTTATAGGTTTGTATGCCCCCTTCACACACATCACTATCACATATTGCACACACACTTAGCTCTATACCCGAGCTTGCTCAAAAACCCAAGGATTAGGCGGTGCTCTGACATTGTCATTGAAGAGGTCTTGTACCTCCTTGATACTTGTCGGTTCACCACTCATATTGTACATGAGATCGTGGAATAGTCATATTGAGAGGGTTTATCCCTACTTATGGCTAGATTCATGAATCATATCCTTATAAGGGCAATCTGGGGACCATGACTTTTAGAGGTCTAGACCAGTCCCAATTTTCACTAATAGAGCAGACCTAGTGGCCGACCTGTTTAGAGTCCTAACCTTAGGCTGTGTCCATCCTTAGGTTTTACTTGGCTTAGGACAAAAGGGGGTGTACTTTTATTTCCTCTCTCTATCATCACAAGCATAAATTGTCATGCATGTTCATTGTGAATATTCACAAAACTAGGGGCGTCACATTGCCGCCTCAAACATGAATGACATATTCGAATATTATTGCACATCTAATAGGTGCTATGTCATAATGAAGGTGATGCATACCCATCAGGGTTTTCAACCCCATTGGGTCCCATACAACATGAATCATGCAAGATATATTTGCTTCACTATACTTTTTTTTTTTGTGTCTCTTTGTTGGAAGATTTTGGTATTCACCTTATAGCAGTGGAAAAGTTTGGTTCAGAGAAGAGTACTAGCAACGCGAGCTATTCCAAGAAAAGTATCAAGGTCGATGTGACACTCAATGACGTGAAGAGTTTATGTGAACTCAGCCAGCAAATGTCAGAAAAAGCACGCTCAAACTTTGTCAGCAAGTATGGTAGAATATTGGACCTATTGCGCGTTCTAGTGGAAGCCCCCGCTCTGAGTGCGTTGGCCCAATATTGGAATTCAACTTTGAGGTGTTTTGAATTGCCTAACTTAGACATCACTCTGGCTTAGAAGAGTATGCTTATATGCTAAGACTGCTAATTCGAAAGAAGACCCGTGTCTACATGTATTATGGCCAATATGTAACAAACTGGAAGATGGCAAGTCTATTGGAGCTTCAACTGGAACACATAGAGAAAGCAGAAAAGGGAACCACCAAAGGGTTGAAGAGGCGATTTTTGGAAGTGTATCTCAACAAGCTGGGCCAGCAACAACGATGGGTTACTTTCAACAAAGTACTAGCCCTCATGATATATGGGTTGGTGCTCTTTCCTTTTGTACCAGATCTGATTGATTAGTCAGCCATGGATGTTTTCTATAGGGTCGAAGAATATGGTGTGAACCCGATCCCTGCTATCTTAGTTGAAACTTTCCTCTCCCTACAGGTTTGTCATCAGAATCAACAAGGGAAACTGCGATGTTGTGCATCAATATTGTATGTTTGGATCATGACTCACTTGTACGCTCGTGATAAAATTGATAGAACAGATGACCCGCTGAAAGGATTCGCTCGCATACAACTAAAGCCACGTAAGCTATATGAATGGAAACAAGAGTTTGATCAGATCGACCCGCGGTCATTTAGTTGGATGTGTCTATGGTACAATGGAGATTTAGTTGTATTCAGTTGTGGAAGTTTTTCAAATGTCCCATTGATGGGTCCTAGAGGTTGTGTATCATGTTCACCAGCTTTGGTGATGCGTCAGTTCAAGTGGACACGGGATGAACCCCCCGAAGAGCTGCTCGATGGGATATTCTTCCTATACCAAGAAAGTGAAAGGATCAAGAGTCAAACGATAGCAGTAAAGTCAGCATGGAATGATGTTCATATAAAAGGACCAGAGGAATTAGGAAGGCGAATCATAGCTCACACAAAAAGATATGAAGTATGGAGAGAAGCAAGAAGAGGTTTCCCTCGCAGACCTGCATCCCCTCTCCGTAGGGAAAATAATCCTCTTATCAAAGATCAAATGTTGAAAGAAATCAGAGTTTTAAAAGCTCAGATGAGGATTTTTGATGAGAAGGACCAAGCTACCGAAGTAACTATTATCACGCTCCGAAGACAAGTGCAGAAGCTGAGTTTACAGATTGAGCATTTGTAGGACGAATGCGCCGATGCCCACGAAGCCCCGAGTCACGCAAAAAGGGCAAGAAAAGACAAAAAAGCAGAAATTCAAGAGCTTCTGGCAAAAATAGGATGTCAAGAGAAGATGCTTGTCAAACTTCAAAGGAAGAAAAAAGAGCTCGAGATAAATGTAGGGGTTCACGTTGATACAATACATATACTAGAAGGGAGAGTTGAATCCCTGCAAGAATCCTTGGCCCAAACATAAGTGTACTCTGATCGAGGATGGAACGAAGCAGCCAAGTATCTCAAGCTACTAGCAGAAGCCAACATGAGAGAAAATTGGCTCAGAACCAAGATAAAAGACTCTGAAAGGGTTGAAGCTCAACGTCACTCAGAATGGGTAAAGGGATGGAAATTAGTGGTGAAGGATGTAATGAATGAAAAGGAAGCATGGAAGAGAAAATACGAGGACATGATAGATAAGCTCCAATATCACACTTCCCATCTGGTGGAGCGATTTGAAGAGGCATCCGTCCACATTCGTATGAACCATTTCCTTCAGCTACCACCGAAGGTGACCGAATTCTTCAATCATTTTGGGAAACTTGCCAGAGGGTTCAGGAAAAAGAAGATGAGACTCTTAACATAGAACTTTGTAGACCTCGGAGAAAGATCGAAACCATCAATGTACTTCTTTTATTTTGATCAAAGACTCATGATTTGTATCGAAATATTTATAACGAAATGGAAGTTTTCATCCATGTCTGTCGAGCGTTTTTTAGATGATATCTATCGAGGAGTGCATTCTCCCTTAGATACGTCATCAACTATATTTTTACCCTAAAAACGACGTGTTTTATGTGTAAAAAATAAGGACGTTGCTAGTACGGGTGCGGTCTATCGAGGAGTAGATTCTCCCTTGGACTTGACACCAACTACATTCAAGATAGAGGGAACCATACCACTAGATTTGATTGCAGGATGAGTTTTCTTGCTATAGGTGTATACGACAATCTTCCTAAGAGTGCCCTCACGATGATGTTAACTTGCACATGCATACATACACACACACACAAATTTTGGATTTACTAATGAGATTCTTAAATGCTTTACAGAGTCACATCCTTCTGAGGATTCGGGAACCATTGCGCGACCTAGGAAAGGTGACACCAATCAAACCCGAGTTCACAATACCAGATCTCGGACCTGGATGGCTGCCCGTATGTCTGAGGAAGGAAGAAAATTAAACTCTGAAGTAGATGAAGTTCTCAATAATTGACGGTCTGAATCACTTGTTGATGTTATTTCCATGAAGTAATTATCTTATCGTACTAAATATGAACTGATGTTTACTTTGTTTGAGACATGAATGAGAATGTAGCACTTTGCCTGGTGTTTTCCTTTTGGTTCCATTGTTTCTTTTCTCTCTTTCATTTCTTTACTTTGTTTAAGCTTTTCTTTCATAAATAAGACTCTTGCCTATACTTCTCCTATTCTCGACTTTTTCTTCCAAGAATACTTCTTCCACTAAAGATTTACCTCGGGAAAGGAACTTTGAAAACTCATTTATTGATTCCCTCATGGCCACTGATGAATACAACCTTGAATCCGATAAGGAAGAAGAAGACATTGAAGAATTCTTGAAGATGGCGAAACAGTCAGAAGAAGGGATTAGCTCGAATAATGAGGTTGCAGAAATGATCAATATGGGACCCGAGGAAGACAAGAAGTAGTTGAAAATAGTGGATAACCTAGAGCGAGAAGAAATGGTTGCACTATTCAAAGATTATCTGGATGTTTTTGCATAATCCTACAGAGATATGCCAGGTTTAGATCCTGAGATAGCATCGCATAAAATTCCCTTATACCCAGATGTGGCTCCAAAGAAGCAAAAATTAAGGAGAATGCATTCTGAGATGTCGCTGAAGATCAAGGAAGAAGTGACCAAGCAGTTAGAGGCTGGCTTTCTGGAAGTAGCTAGACACCCAGAATGGGTAGCTAATATTGTTCCAGTACCAAAGAAGGATGGAAGGGTCAGAATGTGCGTGGAATACCGAGAGCTGAATAAAGCCAGTCCAAAGGATGATTTCCCCTACCTCATATTGATGTCCTTATAGACAGTACAGCCAGAAGTCATAGGTTTTCTTTCATGGACGGGTATTCTGGGTACAATCAGATCCTCATGGACAATGACGATAAAGAAAAGACAACTTTTATCAATCCTTAGGGAACTTTTTGTTACAAAGTGATGCCTTTTGGATTAAAGAATGCTGGGGCCACTTACCAACGTGCTATGGTAGCATTGTTCCTTGATATGATGCATAAGGAGTTAGAGGTATATGTTGATGATATAGTGGCTAAGTCCAAGGAAGGAGAAAGCCATGTGGCAGTTTTGAGAAAGTTGTTCGAGCGGCTAAGAAAGTACAAGTTGCGCCTCAACCCTGCAAAATGTACTTTCGGTGCATCCGCAGGGAATTTACTTGGCTTTGTTCTCAGTAGAGAAGGAATAAAGGTGGACCCTAACAAGGTGGAAGCAATACGTGACATGCCAGCACCTAAGAATGAGCGAGAAGTAAGGGGTTTTCTTGGAAGATTGAACTATATTACGCACTTCATTGTAAATCTGACTAGCACATGCGAGCCAATCTTCAAACTCCTCAGGAAGAATAATCCAGGAAGATGGGATGATGACTTTCAAGAAGCCTTTGATAAGATAAAGGCATATCTACTGAATCCCCCAGTGTTGGTACCACCTACCCAAGGTCGTCCATTGTTACTCTATCTCACCATACTGCCAACCTTAATGGGGGCAATGCTGGGACAACAAGATGAATCTGGAAGGAAGGAGCAGGCAATTTACAATCCGAGTAAGAAGTTTAACGCCTGTGAGGCTCGTTATATGGCAATCGAGAAGACTTTTTGTGCACTAGTATGGACCTCCATAAGACTCAGACAGTACATGTTATATCACACCACTTGGCTAATCTCTCGAATGGATCCTTTGAAGTATATCTTCGAAAGTCCTCATACCTCCTTAAGAGTTTCGAAGTGGCAAGTGTTATTGTCAGAATTTGACATCAAATATGTAACTAAAAAGTCCATCAAAGGAAGTGTGATTGCTGACCATTTAGCAGAGAATCCTCTTGAGGATGGATGGCCTGTCAATTCCGAGTTTCCAGATGGAGAGATAATGTCCCTCGAGGAAGATGTGTGGAAAATATATTTTGATGGAGCAGTCAATATGCATGACAGTGGTATAGGAGCAGTGGTTATCTCACCAAATGGCAAGCAGTACCCGGTGGCCGTAAAACTGAAATTTGATTGTACGAATAATATGGCAGAATACGAGGCATGTGCTGGTGGATTGCAAATGGCACTTGAACTTGGTATAAAGCAGTTGAAAGTCTTCGGGGATTCAGCTTTAATCATTTACCAAGTCAATGGTGAATGGCAAACCAAAGACTCCAAGTTGATTCCGTATTAGAAATACTTGACTCAGTTGATTGCAAAGTTTGACGATATTACTTTCTCGCATTTAAGTCGAGACAAGAATCAGTTTGCTGATGCTTTAGCCACACTAGCTGCCATGACCAAGCTGGATATCCATACCAATGTCCAACCCATCCAAATTAGAGTGCAAGATGAACCGGGCATACTATGCTTATGTGGAAGGGGAACCTGATGGTAAGCCTTGGTATCATGATATCAAGCAATATATTTAGAACAAGGAATACCCGGTAGAGGCTAGCGAAGTAAATAGAAAGACCATCCGAAGACTAGCTATGACCTTTTTCTTAAGCAAGGAAGTCCTATATAAAAGAGGATATGATGGTACCCTACTCAGATGTGTGGATGCTCGTGAAGCTAAATTGATCATGATCGAAGTTCATGAAGGAATCTGTGGGACTCATGCCAATGGTCACATGATGGCTAGGAAGATCTTGAGAAGTGGTTATTATTGGTCTATGATAGTGTGATTTTACATCATGTTTTCTGTACACTTTTGCTTGCTTTTTTCATATAGATTAGGCATTCTTTATTTGATTTTAGTTAGATTTTCCCTTGGAATGGGTGAAGCGGTTTCTTGGTGTTGTTTTGCAGGAATTAATGTAAAAATGCTCAGAATTAGCCTTGGTGGAGCTTGGATGGAGACAGAGCCTGAAAAGAGAAGAAATTGAGCCAAGCAGAAATCTGAAGATTCGACCCATGAGGCCCGGAGCTCGCCTCGCGACCCGGGAAGCCGGCGTGCCCTAGAATGCAGCCTTTCTGGTTCGCCCCGCGAACCATGTCTCGCCTCGCGAGTCTGAAGAACAGAAGCCACCACGCCCAGGCCCTGATACTCATCACGGGCGTATTTGAGAAGACCCTTACTGTCTCGCGTCGCGAGAGAACCAATTCCTGAAGATCAGATTTTTAAGATTCGCCTCGCGAGCAAGGTCTCTCCTCGCGAGCGCGCGAAACTCAGAACCCCTGTTTATAAGCTATTTTAGGGCAGAATTGAAAGGGAGTTGGGCACTTGGAGGCACTTGGAGGCTGCGACTGGACTAGGGTTCCAACCCTAGTAGGGGATGTTATCCTTGCTCTGGGGATGGAAGAAGATTGGAGGATTCTTCTATGAGTGTTCTTCATGTCTTCTATCCTTCTCTTTTGTATTCTCATTTTTCATGAGTAGTTAAATCCCCTATTGTTGGGGTTAGATGATTACTTTTCTGAACTTGTTTGTATTTTGACTTGGTTGTTTTAATGCAAGTCTCTATTTCTTTATGAGTATGTGATTCTGTGCTTAATGCTTTCCTTGGCTTAGCTACCTATAGGAATGATATGTTGCTTTGATAGACAATTGACAGATTGATATTAGGGCATGCTCATGAATCATATGCCAAGTAGTTCAAGAATCTAGACATAGGTGTTGGCTGTGTGCAATCTTATAAGTCTTGACTTAATGCAAAATCTCAGGTTAATCCACCTAAGACATTAGGGTTTAATTTGGGGTTTTAGGCTCATTCCACCTAAGACATTAGGGCTTGAGTATTTTAGAAAAGGCTTGATTGTCATTATTGAATTAGGACTTGTGTTAGAAACCATTTCATTGCAATTAAGGGAGGATTAGTGTAGTCTAACCCTGACAATCTTAACCGCATTTCTTTTGCCTTCCAAGTGTTCGATAAAATTCCCAAAAGACCAAAAATATTTTATTTCTTTATTTTATGATCTCTTTATACCATAGTTTAGTCTAGATAGTTGTTGAGTTTGTGAATTGGTAATTGGCAACCGATCCCTGAGGACGATATTCTGTTATGAAGTTACCGCTGTAACAAAAGGGAAAGACAGCGATGAGAAATATAATGTGAGATCTTTAGATTAAGATACGATTACAAGATGATGTCTAGTTTTGAGTTAAGAAATTACGGGGACGGAATTTTTTTCTAAGAGGGGTAGTAATGTAACAGCCTTATTTTTAATTACGTTGTTTAACCCGTTAAAATATAATTAATTATATTTTAATATGAGAGTTAGAAAGTGATTTTAAATAAAATAAAATCATATTCATAGTCTCTCTTATGGTGGAAGGTTACGATGAAATTTTGGGTTTAAAACTCAGACGGAAATCGATCTGGGTGTTTTTTTACTGACAGTATAATTTTATACCGGCAGAAAACCCTGATTTGACTCGAAACTGAAATTTGCAGATTTTTTATATTATGTCCGTGAGGAATTCTACTTTTCAAATTTCTGATCGAAAATAAAATATTATGTTTATTCGGACGAATTTTGGTAAAAGTTCGGACGGAAAACAGTCGCTATTATCACTGACAGTAAGATTTTAATGATCAGAAAATCTAATTTTGACTTGTGAACGAAATGGTTTATATTTAAATCATATTTCTAACGAGTTTGGTTGTTTTGAAAATTTTCAACCGAAAACGAAATATTATGCTTTTACGCGGGCGTAAAACCCAAATCGGGAAACCGAGAAAAACGAAAGCTACGAGAGACCCGTCAAGAGATCGGGACAACGAGTCATACATAATGACTCATGGAGGATGAGTCACCAAGCATTTATGAGCATTAAATGCTAGTAATCATGACTTTTGGATCAAATGACCAAAGTACCCCCAAGCTTTCGCGGTTATTAACAAGACACATCCACGCACTCTTAACCACTCATTTTTCATGGTTGTAAACCTCCCACTTCTCCTCAATTTAGTGTAGCCATATATACTAAACCATACCTATTTCATTTTGCTTTCATTTCTTCATTTTCCTATCAAAAATCGAAATCCGGTAAATAACGGAGCTGCGTACGGGGTCTCCGGGAACCGCTAACAGAGTGAATCGATGAGTCGTGGATGACTCATTAGATGTGGCCCAAAATCGGTCACACCTCCCTTCATTCTCCACCAAGTACTTTAACCAAACCATGGTTACAAATTAACGCTAGTTAGGTTATTATAACCATAGTTAAGTTATTATATTATTTTCTAAACTTAACCTATATCAACTAACCTATCCTTGGTTCATTTTTAACATTAAACAACTCACTCCCTCACTCCATTTCATGGCTGCCACACCACTCACACACTTAGACATTTCATTCTCTTCCGAAGTCATTTTCTTCACCAAAAACACCAAGAACATCATAGTGTTCTTGCTTAGTTCATCATATTTCTTCATTTTTCTTCTCAAGTTTGATCCAAGTTCTTGATCAAATCTCTTCATTCCAAGGTGAGGAATCCCTTCCTCATCATCTTAGCTTCATTAATCATGCATCAAATCTTCACTTTCATCAACTTTTCATAAATCTCCATTTCTAGATCTAGAACTTCGAATAATTCTAGAAAATTGTAGAAAAATCATTTAATATGAAACCAATTTCTATGATCCTTATATGACTTCTACTTTCATCATCTAAGAGTATGTAAATAAAAGAAGTTGTTTATATGCTATCTAGGGTTTCTATGTTCTAAATATAAGAGTTTAAAATCAAAAGAAATTCCGAACCCTATTTTCTAGTCATGGCCGAAATTGGGTTCATATGAACAAAATAAGTTTTCTTCAATCTTTAACTAGATCATGATTTGTATGAACTATTTAAGGTGTGTAGGTTCTAGATCCAAGAGTTTGTGAGCAAAAAGAATTTCTATCCTATTTTACTTATTATGGCCGAAACCCTAACCATAGAGGTTAGAGGATTTTGTTTGATATTTTTGAATTGTAACACTTGATTTATGTTAGTTAATACTCTAGGAACTAAGATCCAAAAGATGGATTTGAGAAAATAACCCTAGCATATTTTTGATATCATGGCCGAACCTAGCACGAATTAGTCACAGTTGGTTTTTGTTTGATTTATTTGTGTTATGTTGTTTTGGTTGAAGGTTAACCATTAATTGTGGTAGAGTAACGAGGATCGAAAAGTTCGGGACTTCGGTGATAAGATCAAGTGGGGGAAAGAAACAATCTACCGTCGGAAACGATAAGTAGTATATTCTATAATAATTGTGTAGGGCGACCTAAACCCTACTAGTAGTTGAGTAATCGACAAGACCAAAATCATATTGGAAACCTTTTCTGTAAAACAAATGGTGATTCGGGGATTGTAGGTTTATCGACGTTAGGATGATTTTAGATTGTTTATGGTTGATTTGACTTTATTATCATTATTAAATTGATATTGTGTTAGTTTGGTGATATTGGAATATGTTGTTGATATTGTGTTATGCATGATCTGCCAGGTTTTAATATTGTGCTTAGCGGATTTTAAGCAAAGATATATATATTGTTCGGGAGATAATTATTTGGGTGTGAGGATAATGGTAACTTAGAGGTGCCTAACCTAAATGAGTTATTTTAAAGAGGATTGGTGACATAGAATATGCATTAAGGCTTTGATGGAAGGTTAAGATACTAGGATGTTATTAATATGGGTTAGTAATATTCATGTGTTTACGTTGTTGTTCACAACCGTATATTTGGAATATACGATGTCAAGAGTTCTCGTTATATCGTTCCACCTTAGAATTTAAGTCGTGCAACTATAGTGTCATTGCTATGCATGAGCACCCTTGATAGAGATGAGAGAGAACCAGGGTGTGCACCGACGGTACTATGCTGCTATAGTGTCATTGCTTTGATGAGCATTCTTACCATGGATGAGAATGTGTACCGACGTTGGGAACGCATCCCCTGGACGACTAACATTCTTAACGAGGAATGTGTGATAGGATTAGTGGTGGCCACGTCAGTATAAAAGTGTAGTTGTGTGAAATTGGGGTAGAGGATGATACATTAATTTGAGGATGATTTGTTAGTTATGTATGTTGATTGTCTGTGACATTTATTGTATGATATGCTATGACTCTTTTCCACTTTTGATGATAGAAATGTTTCCCATCCCCTATATCTTTATGTGTGTTGTATTTTATTTCTGATGTGATCGTACGAGAAGACCCGATGGAGGAACCTGTTGCTGAGGAGTTAGATGGAACTCCGTATGAACCAAAGGCGGGAGGACGAGTTGTGGATTCTAGCAATGTAGTTTAGTGTCTAGGGCCAGTGAGTCTTATAAGATGTTTTATTTTCCGCTGATTATAAACAGTTTGCATAACTAAATACCTTTGCGGGATCCTACTGATAGGATACCCTAAATAGAGTTTTGGTAATGTAATGAACAAACATGTGTGTATTTATATATTATAACTTTGGTGTGTTTAATTTGCAGAAGTTATATGGTTACTAAATAAGTTTTTAATTTTTATATATTTTCAACGATAAGCACGCGATTAAGTAAATAAATAATAAGATTTTAATCTAACAATACAATGGGTACAACGGGGTGTCTCAGCAGGCATGTATATTAGTGAATTCTTTGGTACTCATGTAAAATTGTTTGTCAATTTAACACTGCATATATGACCCAATTAGATCTTGTCAAGTAGTGACACGTCATTTAAAATGTGACAACTCATCTCTTTCTTAATCAAACATTCTACAGGATATAATTATAAATTGTAATTTGATCCTTATACATCTGAGTCAACTCTCTCACATCTCACCCTCCCTGATCATCTTCTAGGTTGGCAAAAGTGAGTGAGCAAGATATGGATTTGCAAAATTAAAGTCATATAAATATAAATTATAAACAAAGAAAGAAGTGCTTTTGACGTCGTAAAGCTTCCAAACGTACTTGGATAAAAGTTTCACCACTAGAATTGCAAACAGTGTGAAAATTGCAAGGTCAATTGCAAGGTGCTTTTGCAAGGTCAAAGAAAGAAATGCTTTTGACGTCGTAAGGTCAAAATTGCAATTTACAATTATCACCACTAGAATGTTTGGCTAAGAAATAGATGAGTTGTTACATTTTAAATGACCTATCATTACTTAGCAAAATATAATTGGGCCACATATCTGATGTAAAATTGACACCCAAATTTACTTGGTACCGAATAATTCACAATGTTTATTTCATAGAATAATGATAGATGAACATCCATTTGGGACATCCATTCACAATATTTATTTCACAGAGTAATGATAGATAAACATTCATTTGGGATACCAGATTAATCATATATAAATATTTGGTTAATTCAGTTCATTATATGGTTAATGAGTTTATTTATCATAACTATATAAATATTTGATTAATCACATACAAATATCTGATTAATCAGTTCTTTATATGATTAATAGATCATAATAAATTAATCAAATATTTATATATGATTAATCATATAATAAATTAAATTAATAAAATATTTATATATGATTAACCTGACATTCCAAATGAATATCCCATTTGGACGTTCACCAATCGTTACCCTTTTTCATATACCCATCACGTTGCACCGTACTGTACGCCACTAAGCATGAATGCATGACTCACAGTCAGCCACTGCATGAGCGGGTCCAATCTGATGTAACATAAAATGTCTTCATTGGTTAGGGATGAAAGATTATATCCATGAGGAAGAGTGTGGTTATAGGTTAATCATAAAAATATACTTTAATAATTAAATGATTTTCTGATAGTTAAAGTGCTTTTTTTTTTTTGGTAAAATGCTGAAACTCGATTTCACCGCCAAACCCCAGTTACTATATTAACGGGAGTGTTTGTATATAAAATCCAGTTGAAAATAATTGATTCATAGTGATTAAAATTGAGTTTTGTGAAAGCAAATTTTTTTAGTTTTTTCATTGAAAATAATTGATTCTAAATGTAGGATTCTCAAAATTCTACATATTTACACCTCAAAAATGATTTTACTTTATCATCCAAACAAAATCAATTATTCTAAACCTACTTTTAAAATATTGTTACCAAACACAAATCAATTTTTTTAACTTTGATTTTTTCAAAATCAATTCTTTCAAAATCAATTCTACCAAAATCAATTCTATCAAAATCTAAAATAAACTGACCCTAAACCATAATACTCGAACATCATAGGCTTAAATACTTCATAAAAAAAAGAGCTGTGCTAAACGGACACAACTTTTGCGACACAAATACGATACTGCTATAGTAACGTTACTGTAGCATTAATTTTTTTTTAAATTTTGACTTTTTTAAAAAATAAAAAAAATTTATTTCTAAAAAAATCCATTCACCAGATAATGAACTGAATTCACCAGATATTTGTACATGATTCACCAGATATTTGCACATACTTAACCAAAAAATTTATTTATCAAAAAAACCCATTCACCAGATATTTACACATACTTAACCAAAAAAATTATTTATAAAAAAAACACGTTCACCAAATAATGAACTGAATTCACCAGATATTTATATCTGATTCACCATATATTTGCACACACTTAACCAAACTTTATTTCTTAAAAAAACCCATTCACCAGATAATGAACTGAATTCATCAGATATTTATACCTGATTCACCATATATTTACACATACTTAAACCACAATTTTTTTCTCAAAAAAACCAATTCACCAGATAATGAACTGAATTCATTAGATATTTATACCGGATTCACCATATATTTGCACATACTTAATCAAAAAAATTATTTCTCAAAAAAACCCATTCACCAGATAATGAACTGAATTCACCAGATATTTGTATCCGATTCACTAGATATTGACACATACTTAATAAAAAATAAAAAAATTTAAATTTTAAAAAAAAATAAAAAAATATCCGCTACAGTACTGCACAGTACAGCTACTGTGCAGCACTGTTCATATGGTATCACCGTATGTGCGTCCCAAATCTGTGTCCGTTTAGCATTTTTCTAAAAAAAAAACCTTTATCACAAAGAGATATATTAATATTTTCCGAGCATACTTTTAATCTCATATAAACTCGAAACAAAACAAGCTTACGGATATTGGTGTAAGCCACTCGAGCCTAGCCGAATACAATTTTTTTTATAGGAAAATATTAATAATTAGTATATTATATTAGTGGTGGAGTTAAACCCACGACATCTCCTCAAACCATCTTGATCATCTTATAACACCCGAACCTCATCGAGCTTGGCTTGCGGGAAAAAAAAAGATTAATCAAACTTGACTCATTTATTTAAACGACCCTAACTTAAGTTTGAGATTTATTGTATCCCATATATTGTTTTACTTTCTAGCTAGTTCAATTTTTATTATTTTCTCTGTTTCTGTACGTGTGCTGGAAGTCTTAAATTGTCGACTCACAGACTAATACACAGGAAAACACTGATAAAGGGCATGCTTAGAAAAAATCCCGAGCATCGTCCAACAGTAAGCCTTTCTTGACTCAATTTTGTTTCCGATTTGAAAATAGTTTCCTCTCATTGCTCATCCCGAACAATTTCATTTATATTTTCACAGGTATTTGAGGTCTTAAAGAACCCATATTTGCAACCTAATGTTGATCAATACCGTTCTTCTTTCTGGTGCTTGTAAATATTGTTCCTTACAATAGCTTTCTTGAACTTGGACTTTACTTTTCACCTCATTAAAACAATATGTTCATACTCAATACCAAAAAAAAAAAAAAAAACAATATGTTCATACTCACATACCGTAGCATTCTTAAACAACTTCATTCAACTTTTATACACAAACAGGCCAAAAGGCAAAGGTACTTGATTCGACTTTCTATACACAAACAAACCAAATGGCAAAAGAGATTGGATAGATACATAGGCAAATTCTAGGGTGGGCAAGGTTAACATGTCTCTCACTATGAGCCATGTTTCATAACCATTAGATTAAACAGACACACCAGATTCTATCATGGACCATCTACACTAGATTATTATTATTTTATTTTTTTGCATTCGAGTTTCTATCCCTTCACTCTCCTGCTTGACTCCACCATCATCACCGTCTCCGCCACCTCCCCTACGCCACCTCATCCTCTCCCAAAACATCATCGTGGGCCCCATCCTATACACCATCTCCCAAATCGCCACCCTCCGTCATCTCGAATCTGGGGTTAGAACCTAAGATGTGGAGCTGTATGCATCACCGACCAAATCCCCACCTTCCGCCATCTCCGAGTGCCTTCTCCGACAACCTCTGCTCTTCCTCCCTCCCAAGATTCGATCTTGCACGATTTCTACAACTGGAAGACAAAGAGAGTTATAGTGTCGACGAGATCAATTTCACTCTCAGTATAAAGCCAGCCACTTTGGATCGGAAAGGCCATAGTGAAGACGGCGGCTGATAAGCCTCTGGCTCGACTAGTTTTATAACTAGTAAGACTATGACTTTTGCACTAATTACTCGAGTTTAATCTCGTTTTCGCCCGAATTTGGATTTAATTGTCCTCAAGCAACATTTTGAGTTTCTTAAGTAGTTTAGGACATTTTAGTTAATTTTGAGTCAAATAAAGCATTTACTGCTATTTCATGTTTTCAGGTTAATAAGAAGAGCAAAAAGAGAAGGACTCTTGAAGCAGAAGCCATCATGGCCAGGCCGTGACACTGGTCACGGCCATGATGAGCCACCCATGAAGATCAGAGAGCATCACAGCCCAGCCGTGATGACTATCACGGGCGTGATAAGAAGACCCTGGAAGTCAGAAAGCATCACGGCCCAGCCGTGATACCCATCCCGGGCGTGATGAGAGAACCCTGAAGAACAGAATTGATCACGGCCCAGCTGTGATGGAGGTCACGACCGCGACAGATCATCACCCAAAGTCAGAATGCATCACGGCCTGGCCGTGATTGGCATCACGGCCGTGACAGACTGGAATTTGAATGCGCGCCCTTGGCAGAATGCGTCACGACCTGGTCGTGATGGCCATCACGGCCGTGACGCGAATCCTGATTTATAAAAGGCACCAAGGCAGACGCAAATGACATCCAATTTTCACTGTGTTCAATACTTTTCAAGGGTTGTATTATGTTTTTGATGGAGAACTAATCACCAGGGATTAGTCTGCTGTAATCGGTTTCCGCCGACACTTGAGGTTCCATAATTCCCGAACAATTTGCTTTGCTTGTCTCTTTCAATATTATGCTGTATGCCTTGTTTGCTTAATTCAAGTTGTATAGAATAAGTATTGATTTATTCCGATGATTCTATGTTCCTATACCTTGATCGCGTTTGCTTAATTCGCGTGTGTTGATCGTGTTTGCTTAATTCACGATCGCTTCAATCCATTTGCTTAATTCGGAAATAGGAACATATATCTCGTAGTGTCAATTGCGCTTGTTTAATTGCCGCTACAATCGGAAAGGGATTAGAATCCGCTTAGGGCTTGGAATTTATGTGAATCAATGATAGTTGGGAAACCGAAACAGCAGATTAATCGTTTCAACTTATTGATACTCACTTAATCGCACTGTTTTTCTTAATCAATTTTTCTCTCGCTGAATCTACCCCCCCCCCCCCCCCCCAAATTGATTCGTAGGTTAATAACAATCCAAGAGTCCTTGTGATACGATACTCGAGTTGTCGTGCCCTAACTACAGTTTTTAAACCACTCGTTCTTTTTGACCCGTGTGCGACAGCGGATCAAAATTGGCGCCGTTGCCGGGGACTCTTGTTGTTATTAACGGATTTGTTGATTAAATTCTGAATTAGTTCTGGCTATTCTGACTTGTTTGATTTCGATCCTGAAATTGAAGGAAATTTGCACACACGCCGTAGAGCTGTTCAGGCTAGCACTAGTTCACCAACCAATAGTGATTTTGATTCTGTACTTGCTTGTGATAACATGGCTGATCAAAGAACCTTAAGACAGCTTGCTGCTCCCGATGTTAATTACAATGGTTTGTGTATTGAATATGCTGATGTCGTTGCTCCCTTTGAATTAAAATCTGGTTTAATACACTTGTTGCCAAGGTTTAGTGGTTTTGCAGGTGAGGATCCGCATAAGCATCTGAAAGAATTCTAGGTTGTGTGCTCTACACCTTTGAGACCTGAAGGAATAACTAAAGACCATATCAAGCTGAGAGCCTTCCCATTCTCACTTCAAGGTGCTGCGAAGGACTGGTTGTATTATCTCGAGCAGAATTCTGCCACAACCTGGAATGATTTGAAGAAAGTCTTCCTAGAGAGATACTTCCCTGCCTCCAGAGCTGCATCAATCAGAAAAGAGATATGTGGCATTAGACAAGGCAATGAATCATTGGCCGAGTACTGGGAGAGATTCAAGAAATTAGTGTCCAGTTGTCCTCAGCACCAGATTTCCGAGTAACTACTTATTCAGTACTTTTATGAGGGATTGCTACCAATGGACAGAAACATTTTAGATGCTGCTAGCGGGGGAGCACTTGTTGATAAGACTCCAGCTGCTGCCAAGTCATTGATTGAGAACATGTCACTCAACTCCCAGCAGTTCACAAACAGAAACAATTCTGTCGAGACAAGGGGTGTGAATGAGGTCCATGTTTCTTCTTCCCACAAAGCCCTTGAAACCAGACTTGATGAGCTCACATCTCTAGTGAAACAGTTGGCAGTGGATAAAGTTCAAACAACAAAGTTGTGTGGTATTTGTACTTCTCCTGAACACCTGACCGATACATCGAATTCACATTTAATCCACTTTTCCGAGTGTTTGTGAAAGATTTGCATGTTGTATTCATTACAATTTTCTTACAAACAAATCTGAGTGAGCCTAAAGAGGTTAGGTATAGGAGTCTGGAGTTAGGGGTGTTCATCAACCGATCCAAATCACAAAAACCGAACCGAAAAACCAAAAGTCGAACAAACAGAAAACCCAAAAAAAAACATTTTTTATTGGATTTGATAGGATTTTGGATCCATTGGTGAAATCCAATCCAAACCGATATTTTATATACATATACCATTATTTTTTAAATTATAGTATTACTCATATTTGAGCATTGTTTTTCATACTTTTATGTCTCTCATTCTCTATAACATTTGTTGGAATGACATATATGAGTCAATTTAGAATAAATATTAATGTCTTGAAGTTATATTTTGCTAAAAGTTTTGATGCATAACATATATATACTTGATTGAGTGAACATGAAAAATAGGAAGTCAATTAAGTAAATTTAAAAAATAATTAGCTACAATTTATTTGTAGCCGATGAAGTTGACACAGGGAAACACAAGAAGGAGGGTTGAATTATGTTTCTTAACTGTTTTTCGAAAAAGCCTTTTCTCAAACACTTTTACAAGCAAACCAAAATAAACAACACACAAACATGAAAATGTTTTTAAAGAGTTAACAAAATTATATTCAAAACCTACAGTTAGTATAAACAAAAACTGTAAAAGATAAGGGTTAGAAGATTCACACAAGTATTTTATCCTGGTTCACTCTCTTCCAACCAAGAGTTACGTCCAGTCCCTTCTACCTGAAGGTTTTATCCATTATTCTCAAAATAGGTTACAAGTATTCAACACCTCTTCAGGCTATTCTCTACCAAGCCTCTTCAGGCTCAAACTCTAACAATGAGATTAATCGATTTAATCTAAGAACTCACTATGTGTGAGGATTTGAAAGTTTAAGATCAACAAGATTGACACGTAAACTTGTTTTACAAATTCAACAGAGTTTTTTGCACATGATATCAGAGCTTCGTGTGTGTCTTGTATCTGTTGTATATCTTGTCTATTTCTTCTTGAAATTCTTCAAGTATATATAGCTGAAGTTCTTCTCTGTCTTGATCTTCATCAACTGTCTTCAAATTATATCTGTTTAGACATAGTATTAAATGCTTGGATCCGTTGAGACTGATAACTTGATATGCTTCTTGGAGAAGTGCTTTTGATTATCAAAGGAATGCTCAAAGTAGAGCTGTCACTTCTCTGTTGTACCAAAGGTTGCTTTCTGACTTTCCATCTTTGTACTTGACTTGATTTTGACAACAATGTAGTTGACAGAGTACAAAGCTTTATGGTTTCGATGGTACGAAGTTCTTTTATCTAAGAGATAAAGATTTTAACAATAGAAACAACAAGGGTAAAAAGACATATATTCTTTGAGTTAAATAAGAAATCATTTGGAATAAATACACTTAAGCTTAGACGGGTTCACGTTTTAAAAATAGTATACGTGCAGGCCTTTGGACGTGCAAGATTAACTTATCAGTGAGATGGGCTCGTCTACTGATAACGCGTCTACAGACATTTAGTCTAGTTCCAAGAGTTGGGCGTGTTATACTTAAGATCTCATCTACTGACATGGTGTCTAGTGAGACTACTCATCTATCAAGTCTTTGGACTTGTTATATTTCAGTGTCTCGTCTACTTGATTTTTCTTTAGACTTAGTAACTCGTCTACCTCAGTTAATTTTAAGATCCCGTCTATCATAAAGATAATAGACTCAGAATTTTATCAATAGTTGTAGACTCGTCTAGAGGATAGAATCTGATAGATTTCATACTTTATTTTTAATTTCCTCTGACTAGTATAAATTAAGCAGTCCTTGCATTCTTATAATAAACGAGTTAGATCTTTGACAATACTTTGTCATACAAATTTAACCCTTTTGTTAACATCAAAACTTAAGAAATTATTTCATCCAAAACCACTTTGGTTCTAACAATCTCCCTCTTTTTGATGATAATAAAAACCAATTAAATTTGAGTGACCAAAGTCTAAGAGAGCTACAGAGCTCCCCCTAAGACAAAGCATTCAAACTTAAAGGATAAAATAGATAAGCAGCATCACATATCAGATTTAACTTATTAGATCAGTTTAGTCATATTCAAAACATAGTATCGAAGCTAAACATAGTATCAGAGCTTAGAAGTCAAGTCATAGAGATATATCAAAGACGGCAATAAAAAATCAGATCATATCAAGCATAAGTATGCAACAAAATAGTATGCAAAAAAGTATGCATGTGACAACATCTATGTATTTCCAAAAACTGACTTTATATATAAAATAAATTTAATTCTATCATTTCTCCCCTTTTTTGTCATCAGACAAAAACGAAATAGGACTGGACCATTATTGTCAATTAATGAATAAAAAGAAGAACTAAGAAGAGGGTGGAGGTGGAGGAGGAGGGTTCTGATTAAGTGGAGGTGGAGGAGGTTGAACGGGTAGATTATGACTCTGTTAAAAACTTTGAAGAATGCTCATCATCTGATTTATCATCACATTTGTAGGAGCTAAAGCTTCTGCAACTTGCTCTTTCACTTGTTCTTTGACTTCCACTTTTACTCTCTCTTCTATGATCTTTCGTATAATCTCTTCAAAATTCTGTGGTAGAGAGGGTCTTGAGCTTTCAGCACTGTCATGAGCATGTGCTTGACCTTGAAAGGTGCTTATAGCTCTAGAATGTTGAGGTTGATCATGTGGATGGATGACTGTCAGAGCCAATGGCTGAGATGAGTGCTTTACAGAAGTACTTGGTCTTGGAGCAGACTCAGTAACTTCCTCATTCCCAGTTACTGGTTGACCAATATCACTATTCAAATCTGGTCCTTCAACAATGATTCTCTTCTTTAACATGCTCAGAAAAAGGAGATGTTGGTGGTTATGAAGCAAGAATGAGCACAGGAGGAGGTAACTCTTTGGTCCAGTGAACAGGATCTTCCTCATAGATAGGACATATGAGAGGAATTCTGAAGTGTCCTTATGAATGTAAAACCTGATATTGGAGAGTCCACACTTTCCTCTAACTATTGGAATGCTTCTTTTATCTTGATCACTCAGTAAAGAGGATGAAGCTTCCTTAGGACAAGTCATCATATGACTTATCCAAATATGAATTGCAGCATCTTCAGATATGTCTTCAATAGGTTGTGACATCCAACAATCTATTATATTTTGATCAACATAGACATCAGTATCAAGAGTTGTTTTTTGGCTTCTTTGCAGTGCTCATTTGCTTCTTCAGATCCTTATCCTTGTTCAAGTCTATCATTGGCAGTCTTGGACAAATCATATAAGGTCTTACTCCAATTTTTGTTTCCTTCAGGGTATGGAACAACCAGGTTGGTGGAACAAAATTGGCAGCTCTCACAAGTTTAGGCAGCTCAAACTCAGCTTTCAAGAAAGCATACATGAGGTGATCCACAACATCAGAAGCTTTGCCATATACACTTGGATTTCTAAAGGTCACCCATGATGTCTCTCTATCCAGAATGAACTTTGGTCTACCATTTGTTCTTTACCTTTTGTGCAGAATTGTCTCAGATTTGGCTTTGCACGGGTCCTTAGTCCAATCAAGTATAATGTGCCTGTTGACACCATCTGTGAAAGGTTTGAAGGGTGGGAATTTGATTGTGGAAGATGAGTAAGGGCATGTCCAATATAATTGTACAGGGCGAATGTGAGTCGATGAGTCTGTACATAGGGAATAGGTGCATGCCATGGAGTGTATGTAGCTTCAGGTTCATACTCATACTCAGGCAGTGGATAGAATGGTCAGGTTGATTCTGGTTTAGGTTCATGTTTGTGAAAGAGTATTTTCCAGTCTCTTTTGACTTTGACCCAGCTTTTTGCCATTATAGAGAACTAAAGGATTAGTGTAAGGAAATTTGGTTCTTGGCATTTTGGGAAATGGGGCACCAGGGTTAATTCCTACATCATCTGGTTAATTGAACTAGGGATCATTTGCAGGTATTATGGGTTGGAAATGTGGTCTATTTGGTGAGGTTTGAACAGGTGAGTAGGCAGGTGAGGTTATTTGTGGTGAAAAGGTTGGTGGTTCAGTGTCAGGTTGTGTTGATGGAAGTGTGGGAATGTAAACATCATGGTGAAAAGGTATCACAGAATCAGGTGCAGCAGCAACATTATCCCTATTTTCTAAACTTTCTACCAAGGCATCTATTGCTAATTGGACAGGATCATTAGCAGGTATGTTTACCTCAAGAATCATAATGGACTTGGCTTTCCTTGAGGGTTACCTTCTTGTTGGAACAACAGTAGCAGCAGCAGTTTTCTGTTTCTTCAACACATCACTAATGAGGACATTATCCTCATCATCTTCATCTTCATCATTGTGAGACAGGATTAGATTCCTTGTCCTTTTTTGAGATGTGGCAGGTTGAGGGGCAACAACAGCTTGTTCCCTGATCACAATGCCAGCAGCAGGCTTTTTAGCAATTGGTTTCCTTGCAGCGGTAGTTTTTCTTCTAACTACCTTAGTTAAAGTGGTGCTCCACAGCAAGATTCAACTTTTCCACATTGTCAGTTGAAACAGCAGAAGAGGAAGTCATTTTTGAGCTTTGAAGGTTAGGGTTTGGTAGCAAGAAAACAGAGAGTTCTTTTGCAAGAAATTTTCAAAGATGAAGGTATTGAAAAGATTTTCATAGGGAAGTTCCTTTCTTAAAAAGGTGTCAAATTTGAAGAGTTTTCCCAAAGAAAAAAAATAATTAAAATAAAATAAAAGAAATGAAAACGTATGAGAAAGGAGAAATGAGTACTGATGCGGTGCAGGTTTTTGAAACTGTAAAAAGCTATTGATGGGATTGATGAAAATAACTGACTCAGCATGAGGATATTATTAAATATGTCTTGGACATGAATTAATGCAAATATAATAATAGATAGCATAGATGAGTCTGATAAAACCATGCAATCAGTCAATGGACGCAATGCCTACTGGACGCACATGTAACATGCCTTGGATGCACTTGAGCAATAGATGCGCATGCAATAGACGCAAGCATTGGACGCACGATCAATCCACACAAATCACATTAAGATGGTTTGTAATAAATATGAATCTGTCCTCTGCAAGAGGTTTAGTAAAGATATCTGCCCATTGATGGTCAGTATCTACAAATTGTATATCAATAATGCCTTTTTGCACATAATCTCTAATAAAGTGATGTTTAATCTCTATATGCTTACACCTTGAATGAAATATTGGATTCTTAGATAGATTTATTGCAGCAGTATTATCACACATAAGTGGAATACTACTTACAAACACGTTGTAGTCCTCCAATTGATGATTGATCCATAGAAGTTGTGAGCGGCAACTAGCAGCCGAAATATACTCAACTTCAGCAGTTGATAAGGCAATAGTACTTTGTCTTTTGCTTAACCATGAGACTAGATTAGCTCCAATGAAGTGACATCCTCCACTGGTACTTTTGTTTTCAATTCTATCTCCAGCATAGTCAGCATCACAAAATCTAACTAATCTGTAATCACTAATTTTTTAAAGCACAAACCCAGATTAGTAGTACCTTTTAAATATCTAAATATTCTTTTAACTACTGATAAATGAGATTCTCTTGGATCAGATTGAAATCGAGCACATAAGCATACACTGAACATTATGTCAGGTCTAGACTCGGTAAGATATAACAGAGATCCTATCATACCTCTATATACCTTTTGGTCTACCTTTTTATCTTTATCATCTTTGTTCAGTATGGACGTGGGATGCATAGGAGTGTTCATAGGTTTGCAATCATCCATCTTGAATTTCTTTAACAATTCCTTTGTGTACTTGGTCTGATGGATGTACACCTTGTCCATTGTTTGTTTAACTTGAAGTCTAAGAAAGAACTTGATTTCTCTCATCATGCTCATTTCAAACTCTTTCTGCATAAGCTTAGAGAATTCCTTACATAGAGATTCATTAGTAGCTCGAAAGATTATGTCATCAACATATATTTGAACAACAATGAAACTGGACTTATTGGATTTTATAAATAAGGTTGTATCAACCTTTCCTCTACTGAATCCATTGTCCATTAATAATGAACTTAACCTTTCATACCAAGCTCTAGGGGCTTGTTTAAGACCATATAAAGCTTTCTTTAGCTTATATACGTGTTCAGGTTGGGTTTGACTTTCAAAACCCGGAGGTTGCATAACATACACTTCCTCACTAATAACACCATTTAGAAAGGCATTTTTTACATCCATTTGATATAGCATTATACTATGATGTGCAGCAAATGATAATAAGATGCGAATAGCTTCTAGTCTAGCAACTGGTGCAAAAGTTTTAGTATAGTCTATACCTTCTTCCTGTGAATAACCTTGTGCAACAAGTCTAGCTTTATTTCATATCTCCTTACCATTTTCATCAAGCTTGTTTCTGTAAACCCATTTGGTTCCAATAACTGATTTGTCTTTTGGTAATGGCACAAGAGTCCACACTCCACTTCTCTCAAACTGATTCAGTTCTTCCTGCATTGCTAGAATCCAGTCCTCGTCCGGTAGAGCCTCGCCTACTGTCTTTGGTTCTAACTCAGAGACTAATGCAGAATCATCTTGCTCTATGAATGTAGATCTGGTTCTTAGCTTATCATTTGGATTCCTAATGATTTGATCTTGAGGATGATAATTCCTAAACTACCAAGATCTATGAACATTTTCTTGTTGAGAAGTTGAAGTTTCTTACTCATGTTGTTGAGGGTTGTCCACTTGATCATCAAGTTTGACATTTGTTTGAATTTCAGAATCCTTGAGATTCAAATCTGCATTAGCTTCATCAAGCTCTGATAACTTCTTATCAGGCTGTTTGTCATCAAATTTAACATGTATACATTCTTCTACTACTAAGGTTCTATAATTGTAAACTCTAAACCATTTTGATGATTCATAATACCATAACAGAATTCCATTATCTACTTTAGCATCAAACTTACCAAGTTGATCTTTAGTATTCAATATATAGCATTTACAACAAAAAGGATGAAATTAAGATATGTTGGGTTTTCGACCTTTACACAATTCATAAGGAGTCTTATTCAAGATTGGTCTAATGTATATTCTGTTCTGAATGTAGCAGGCAGTATTAACAGCTTCAACCCATAAGTGTCTAGGGACAGAGTTATCATTGAGCATTGTTCTAGCCATCTCTTGAAGAGATCTGTTCTTTATCTCTACCACACCATTTTGCTATAGTGTTCTAGGTATTGAGAAGTTGTGAAGTATTACACTTTCTTCACAGAACTTATGAAATAGCTCATTTTCAAACTCCCCCTTATGATCACTTCTGATTGAAGTGATACACATGCCTTTTTCATTCTGTACATGTTTGCAGAATACAGAGAAGACCCTGAAAGACTCATCCTTGTGAGCTAGGAACATAACCCATGTCCATCTAGTGTAGTTGTCTACTATGACTAGACCATATTTCTTTCTACTAACAAAGGCAGTCCTAGTTGGTCCAAACAGATCAAGGTGTATCAACTCTAGTGGTCTATTGGTACTATAAATATTCTTAGTTTCAAAAGAACCTTTGACTTGTTTTCCCTTTTGACATGCATCACAGAGAGCATCAGATTTGAACTTAAGGTTTGGTAGTCCTCTCACGAGGTTATGCTTATTTAGCTTTGAAATTAATTTCAAGCTTGCTTGACCTAGCCTTTTGTGCCAAATCCATCGCTCATCTTCAATGGACACTAGACATGAGACACTTTGATTTGTGAGATCCTCCAAGTCAATCTTATAAAGATTGTTTTGCTTGTTGGCAGTGAATAAGAGTGATCCATCAGGTTTCTTGACATTACACACGTTTTTATCAAAAGAAAGAGCAAACCCACTATCACATAATTGACTTATGCTTAGCAGATTGTGTTTTAAACCATTAAATAATAGAACATTATCAATGGAGGGAAAAGGATGTTTACCAATTTTACCTACTCCAATGATCTTCCTTTTTTGATTACCTCCAAAGGTAACCCAACAGCCATCCTTATGTTCAAGGTCTTGGAACATACACCTTTCTCCCGTCATGTGTCGTGAGCAACCACTGTCCAAGTACCATCTTATCTTTAGGTACCCATATTGACTTGGGTCCTTTCTTGTTAGTAGTCACTGGACGAGCATGTTTGATATGCTTGTGATGTATTGTTGAGTCACCGGCAAGTGTACCGGGTCGTCGTAAGTAATAAAATAAACACGGTAAGTAATTACCGAGGTCGAACACAAGGATTGGGCCACCAATTCTACTAATTCACAAGAAATTCGATAAGTTTGGCCAAGTAACAGAAAGTGGTTGTGATAGAGAAAATAGGATCGCACTTCAAATTAACAATTCAAATAAAGATATAGTATTTAAAATCTGAAATTAAACATCTAAGGTCACAAATCCACCTACCCAATCATGCATAGTACCCCAAGTGATGATGATTCTCTCCCTAAGTTCAATTACAATGTCAACCAGGACCCCCAAATTCTCCTAAATCCACTGTCGTGCTCAATAGGACGTATTCAACGATTGAGTTAATTACTTACTAGGTCTCATAACCCAATCATCAAACTCTATTAAATATGGTTCCTATAAGGTTGCACCGATCTCCTATTCACTCTCGTGCATTATTCGATCAATGATCCCAATTCAAGTTCTAAACGCGAATTGCCTACTAAGCCTCATTAACGTTAACTAGTCAATCACGCATGCATATGATTAACGCAATAAAATCAGAATTGGAAAACAATAATTGAGATAAAGGAGAGAAACATACATCACATTGAATCTACACCGTCATGGGTTGTTTCATTGTTCCCTTAGATAAGGGGATTAGCTCCTCATGCTTGTAACAAGACACAAGCAATCGGAATTCATCATGAATGTACAATAGAAAAAGAAAATAAAGAGACGCAGCTCCAGAGACCAAGGAATCGCCTCAAAACGCTCTACAACAAGTGGAGAATCAAAAGTTCTTCGTTTCTGCCCTAAAACAGCAATATATAGAGTTCAGATTCTGAGCGCGCTCGCGAGGCGAGCAGCCTCTTGCGACGCGAATATTAAAAGTGGCGTGCTTTCAAACTTGGGTTCTCGCGAGGCGAGAGGATGTTTCGTGAGGCGAGACTTCAAATTCCAGTCTGTCATGACCGTGACCTACATCACGGCTAGGCCGTGATTGTCTCTGTCCTCCAGGGTCTTCAGGTTTTCGCGAGGCGAGCAGACTCTCGCGGGGCGAGACATAAAGGATGACTGTTGCTGCTCAGCTGGTCTTCAGGCTCGCGGGGCGAATATTTCCATAATTGAAATTTCCACTGTTTTCTTCATTCCCTTGACTCGAAGTGCTTCCCCTTTAACCCGAAACCACGAAATAGCAGTAATTGCTTTATTTGACTCAAAATTAACTAAAATATCCTAAAACTACTCAAGAGACTCAAAATGTTGCTTGAGGACAATTAAATCCAAATTTGGGTGAAAACGAGATTGAACTCGAATAATTAGCACATAAACCACAGTCTTACTAGTTATAAAACTAGATAAGCCAGAGGCTTATCAAAACACCCCAAACTTAAACCTTGCTTGTCCCCAAGCAAGCTAAAACTCAAAAAGACTCAAGACTTGGCAAGCTTAAAGGATGCAATCAATTTCGCACAAATTTCATGCAATCTTAACAAAACAGTTTTTCTTCAATGATTTCCCCCCTTGCATCAATGTAATCCCCACATTCATTTACTTTACACAATTGAGAACTTCATCATTCATGCAATCATTAATCTAAGTTGAGGATCCAAGTAACACACAAAAGGGAGATCACCAATCTCAAACAATTGCCTTCCTCACAAGGGCATGTAATATTTCACTCGTTTGCTCAATTTGTCTAGGCTATCAACTTTTCACTCAATTTCACATTCCAAGAGCACTTTAAATGAACTTGATTTTCATCTCAAAAATAATTCCCACGAAAACATGCATGCAACATCAAAAGGTCTTTTAAAGGTTGTAGTGGGGCCTGGCTAAGGGTAGGATATTCAAGGATACTAGGCTTAAGTCCCTAGGAACTAAGAGAGCATGAGCATCTTGACACCTTGAACTTCCACTCAAATTCCTTTTTCCATTTTTCTTTTTGTTTCGGGTGACTACAACCTTTTCCTTGCTAAGTTTTTTGTTTTGCCCCTTTTCTTTTGGCAATTTTTTTTTTGCCTTGGGTTTCAACCTTATTTTTTTCTTTTCTTTTTCTTATCCCCATAATGACATATCAAACCTTGTAGTCACCCCAAACTTAGTTTCTTACAATCCTTCTCTTGCTAAGTTTCCATGCTCTCCTAATTCTAAGATTGGGTTAACATGGTTTTTCCAGATTTTGGCTTATAAAATAGGGTCATCAAGAAACAATAGGCTAATTAGGCTCAATGTGGCTAACTAGGGAACATGTATTAGGTATGGTTCTTTTTAGGCCAAGTATATATTCAAAGAAAATTGCCTAAATCATTTGATGCAACACATAGACATGCAAACCATGAAGAGATTCAAGCAAATTCGGGAAAGTGCAACTTGAAAGTGATCCACACAATCAAAAACAAAGTTGGAGGCTCAAATTACTCACCTGGACATTTTTTTTTTTGCAAATTGTTTGTCCGAGATACAATTCCTAGCGTGTGCACCCCTTCACCCCAAACTTGTCATAAATCAAGCAATTACAATAAAATTTCTCAAAGTTCAATTTTCAATTTTTCACATGGGGGTCAAATTTTCTATTTTCAGAACCTAGGAGGAGATCATCAATGGTCAAAATAATTCATGCAATCAATCTATGCTAAATTTAATTAAAATCCAACAGGCTTGCCGACACAACATTCATACACAAACTCTTGATCTTCTCAAATTATTCAAGAGCGACATTCAAAAACAAAAACAGAAACAAAAAAAAAAAACAAAGCAATTGGTTCCCTCCCCCACACTTAAAGCATACATTGTCCTCAATGAAAGAACACAAATATAAAATAAGAGTGAGGAAAGGAGAGGGTGCTCCCTGATCAAGTTGTAGTGTAGGTGGCCGCTTCCACGCAAAGCTCTTCTACGGTTGCATCCTCATCCAATTGATCTCTCGGGTACCCCCCTGTTGGGCCAAAGGCCTCTCCCGGAAGAACTCCTGCAAGTTAAAACCTTAATTGCAGATTCGCGAGGCGAGATATCGCTCCGAGGCGAATCCGGAAAAATTGTTCTTCACACTTTCCAGAATCGCGAGGCGAAAGTATCTCTCGCGACGCAAGACAGAAGCGTGAGCAAGCCTCTGAGATTCAGGGCTTCTGTCTCGCGAGTCCACTGTGCATTCGCGTGGTGAATCTCTCTCTTTTTTTTCTTTTTCATTTTTTTTATAAGGGAAAATGACAGAAAAATAAAGGATACCTAGCTTGGGTTGCCTCCCAAGTAGCACTTGTTTAACGTCCCGATCCTGACTCAAGTCACCCTTAAGGGTTAATACGGAGGAAGAAACTGCTTGTCATGCCATGCCTTAGTCCGCTTTTTGTAGGTTCTTGCCTTTTATATGCTTGCATGCGGTTCCCGGACAACTCATTTAAGTTCAACACCCCTCTATAATCGGCATGTACTCTCCACCCCGTGATGGTCCTTGTTGGGATCGATTTATTGCTTTAATTGACCATCACGGTTGTGCCACCTTTCTTTGGGACCACATGAATTGGACTACCCCAACTACTATCCGAGATTGGATAGATGATTCCGGCCTCTAAAGGTTTAATCACTTCCTCACGCACAGCTTCTTTCAATCCTCCTTTGTTGAGCTTTTCCCTTGCACCTTCATCCTCTGGGAGACTCGGTAAGGCTTCCCTGTCCTTTAACCACTCAAGATAGACCTCATCCCCCCAAAGGGTCTTTTTCCTCACTATCATCATCATGGGATTTTACCAACACTTGTGCAAGTGAAGAACCATGGGCTTCTCTAGTTGCCCTTGCCTTGACAATTGAGTCCACCATATCCACTAGATACACATCCGACCTCTCAGCAGGGTGCTTCATTGCTTCAAAGACATTGAAGACTACCTTATCATCTTGCACCCTTAGAGTGAGTTTCCCTTGTTTCACATCTATCAAGGCATGCCCAGTGGCCAAGAAGGGCCTACCAAATATGAGAGGGATCTCGGCGTCTTCATCCATATCAAGCACCACGAAATCCGTCGGAAATATGAACTTGTCCACCTTCACTAACAAATCTTCGACCACCCCATAAGGATATTTTATAGAACGATCGGCGAGTTGGAGTGACATCCGTGTATCCTTGACTTCTTTGATCCCTAACCTCTTCATCATAGAGAGGGGCATCAAGTTGATGCTTGCCCCTAGATCACACAATGCCTTCCCTAGAGTCATCCCCCCAATGGTGCATGGTATAGAAAAAGAACCGGGATCCTTCAACTTTGGAGGTAGTTTTCTTTGAAGAATGGCACTACACTCCTCGATCAAAGCAACCGTTTCCTCATCCACTATTCTCCGCTTCTTGGAGAGAAGCTCCTTCATAAACCGGGCATAAGATGTCATTTGTTCCAAGGCTTCCTCAAATGGAATTTATTGAATTGTTTATCTTGTTGAGGCTTCTTCAATCTTTCAGGATATGGTACCTTCATGTAGGGCGGGAGGTTTTGGGGTTCAACCCACTTCTTTTTTCGGAACTCTTCATCTACAAGTTTCAGCCTTCCCCCTTGCTCCGGTGCCTTGTCACTTGCCAACTCCTCTTTCTTAGGTTGCTCTTCCTCAACATGTGTTTGTTCTTCCTCAACTTCCTGAGAACTAGTTGCACCCCTGTTAGATCCCAACACCCTTCCGCTTCTAGTTGTTATGGCATTGCATTGGTTCTTAGGGTTGTTCTCGGTATCACCTGGGAAAGTGCTTGGGAGACGCTCATTTAGTTGCTTTGCGAGCTGAGCAACCTGCGTCTCTAGATTCTGAATTGCCGCCCCTGTATGAGTTGCTAACTTGTCAATGGTTGTGCTTGTATTGATTGACAACTTCTCAACTACTGCACTCATCTTCTCAAAAGCCGACTCCCAAGGTTGCCTTCCACCATCTGTTATTTGCAATTGATTAGTCCCTGGAAAAGCCTGCTGAGTATTGTGCTGATGGATCCCATAGTTTGGCCTCTGATTCTGCCGAGGTTGTTGTTATTGGGCTAGACCACCACTAGCATTACTCCAAGCGAAACCCGGATGGTCTCGTCTCATATAGTCCCTGTTCTGATTCTGACTGTAATCATTCTGTCTGTTCCTCTGATAGTTGTTTTGGGGCACACTGTCATAGAAATTATGGCATGAGTCCACATGTTCTCGAGAGAAGTTGAACGGACTGTTCTGAATGTCATGATCTCCATTACAATTTTCACAACCCGGAGGCATTCCCTCGTGTATCACATTAACCTTCTTGTTCCCAGACAAAGCCGTCATTTGCATCTTCAACAGTTTATTCTGCTCTAGAACGGCTTCTATTGTTGAAGAACTGACTCCACTTGAGGTTTCCCTACCACGGTTGTAATCATTGTACGACATCTTCTCCAATAATGTCCATCCATCCTCAGTTGATAAATAGGAAAATGAACCGCCAGCTGTGGCATCACAATTCATCTGGTAGCGCCCCCTTAACCCGTTAAAGAAATGTTGAACTTTGGAGACCGGGTCAAAGAACGCCGAAGGACATCTTCTCAAGAGCACATTGTACCTCTCCCAAGCTTCATTATAGGTTTCATCTTCTGTCTTCCTGAAAGACGTGACGGCTACTCTTGCTTGTGCCGCTTTCTGAGGAGGGAAATATTTCGTGAGGAACTTTTGAGCCATTTGCTCCCATGTTCTGATACTGTTCCGATCCATGCTGTCAAACCAATCGCGAGCAACATCCCTAAGAGATAGGGGGAATAGCCGCAAGCGAAACTCATCTTGAGAAACACCTCTTGTCCTCTGCAAGTCACAAGCTTCAAGGAAGTGAGTGATGTGTCTATGAGGGTCTTGTTTGCCACTCCCATCAAACTGATTCTCACGGATATAGGCTGTGACACATCCTTCCACTTTGAAGGAATCTTTATTCAGGTTGCCCCTCACAATAGAAGAATCACAATCACCCAAGTTGGGTAGACTGTACTCGAAGAGAGGCTTGTAAGGAGGAGGAGGAGGATTTGCGGCCATCTCCTCAAGATCAATTGCTTCAAGCCTCTTTCGCTCTCTGGCTTATTTCCTTAATCGCTTCTCGGTCTTGGTGATCTCTGAATCAAATAGCAAGTCCTCTTGCGAAAGGGTACCTCGCATACAAAAACAAGGCAAGACCAAGTGAAATCAAAGAAGTAGAGAGAAACAATAGTAAATAAATAACAAAAAATAAAAAATAAAAATAAAAATAAAAAAAAACTTAACCAAATAATCAAACTTCCCAAAAATTAGGAAAATTGGTCGTGCCAATCCCCGGCAACGGCGCCAAAAACTTGTTGAGTCACCGGCAAGTGTATCGGGTCGTCGCAAGTAATAAAATAAACACGGTAAGTAATTACCGAGGTCGAACACAAGGATTGGGCCACCAATTCTACTAATTCGCAAGAAATTCGATAAGTTTGGCCAAGTAACAGAAAGTGGTTGTGAGAGAGAAAATAGGATCACACTTCAAATTAACAATTCAAATAAAGATATAGTATTTAAAATCTAAAATTAAACATCTAAGGTCACAAATCCACCTACCCAATCATGCATAGTACCCAAGTGATGATGATTCTCTCCCTAAGTTCAATTACAATGTCAACCAGGACCCCCAAATTCTCCTAAATCCACTGTCGTGCTCAATAGGACGTATTCAACGATTAAGTTAATTACTTACTAGGTCTCATAACCAAATCATCAAACTCTATTAAATCTGGTTCCTATAAGGTTGCACCGATCTCCTATTCACTCTCGTGCATTATTCGATCAATGATCCCAATTCAAGTTCTAAACGCGAATTGCCTACTAAGCCTCATCAACGTTAACTAGTCAATCACGCATGCATATGATTAACGCAATAAATTCAGAATTGGAAAACAATAATTGAGACAAATGAGAGAAACATACATCACATTGAATCTACACCGTCATGGGTGGTTTCATTGTTCCCTTAGACAAGGGGATTAGCTCCTCATGCTTGTAACAAGACACAAGCAATCGAAATTCATCATGAATGTACAATAGAAAAAGAAAATAAGGAGACGCAGCTCCAGAGACCAAGGAATCGCCTCAAAACGCTCTACAACAAGTGGAGAATCAAAAGTTCTTCGTTTCTGCCCTAAAACAGCAATATATAGAGTTCAGATTCTGCGCGCGCTCGCGAGGCGAGCAGCCTCTCGCGACACGAATATTAAAAGTGGCGCGCTTTCAAACTTGGGTTCTCGCGAGGCGAGAGATGTTTCGCGAGGCGAGACTTCAAATTCCAGTCTGTCACGGCCGTGACCTACATCACGGTTAGGCCGTGATTGTCTCTGTCCTCCAGGGTCTTCAGGTTTTCGCGAGGCGAGCAGACTCTCGCAGGGCGAAACAGAAAGGATGACTGTTGCTGCTCAGCTGGTCTTCAGGCTCGCGAGGCGAGTAGCCTCTCGCGGGGTGAATATTTCCAGAATTGAAATTTCCACTGTTTTCTTCATTCCCTTGACTCGAAGTGCTTCCCCTTTAACCTGAAACCACGAAATAGCAGTAATTGCTTTATTTGACTCAAAATTAACTAAAATATCCTAAAACTACTCAAGAGACTCAAAATGTTGCTTGAGGACAATTAAATCCAAATTTGGGCGAAAACGAGATTGAACTCGAATAATTAGCACATAAACCACAGTCTTACTAGTTATAAAACTAGATAAGCCAGAGGCTTATCATGTATGCATCTAGATGTTATATGACCACCTTTTCCACACACTTTACTGTAAGTGTTTGACGAGTTAATTCTAGTTTCAACACACTGTGTTTGACCTTTTGAAGCTCTAATATGTGCATGTGGTTTTGACTTTTTATGAGATGCTTCATTCTTCTCTTTATCATAACCAAGGCCAGACTTATCATGTGGGGACCTAGAGTACCTTAAAATTAAACTTAGTTTATTCGAGCCACCTACAAATTTAGATAAAGTGTCTGTCAGGTATGTCACATCTTGTTTCAGTTTTGCAACTTCACAAGAGACATTGGGCTCACACTTGAGTTTGTCAGTTAGACTGACATTCTCTGATTTTAGTTTGTCATTTTCATTTACAAGACTTATTTTCTCCAAGCAAACCCTATCAAATTCTTTAGATAGTTTTGAAAATTTCTTTTTAAGATTTCTATATTCATGAGACAGAATTGATGAGTTGTGCAATAATTCATCAAATGCATCTTGAAGAATGGAATGGTTAGAATCCATTACCTCAGCATCAATGTATTCACTTTCTGATGATGTACCAACCATGAGACATATATTTACCTCTTCCTCTGCTTCATTTTCTTCATTAGATGAAGACAGATCCAGATAATCCCAAGTAGCCATCAAGCCCTTCTTCTTTTTGAATAACTTCTTTTTGTCCTTCAAATATGGGCAGTCAGCTTTGAAATGACCAGGCGTTTTGCACTCGAAGCATAGAGGTGGACCTTTTTCCTTAGAGTCTGATTTCTCCTTGATGAACTTTTTGTTGAACTGCTTCCTTCTAAAACCACATTTCTTTCTCCACATATGTTGAATCTTTCTGGAGATGAAAGATAGTTCATCCTCATCAGATGCTTCATCACTATCAAAAGGGTCTGCTTCATCAGAGGATTCCTCAGCTTTAAGAACTTTGGAAGAGCTAGCCTTCTTTGCCAATCTCTGGTGCAACAGCTTCTCCTGCACTCTTTGTAGCAGTTTCTATTTGGGGAAATTTTTCAAATATATATCTAAATAGTGGATGACAACTAATTATTTATTAGAATTGAAATATGTATTTAATAATTTATGTATTGGCATATGTAAGTGTGTCATTTCACTTTCTTTTCCAGGTTCCTTCCCAATAGTATAATTAATGACAATTAATTTTGTTTTTTAAAAATTACAATGAATGTACAAAAGTTTCTCTCCATTCAAGCACCCTACCCACCTTTTCATCTATTTTCTTTTCCATTTACAACTCATTCTGATCATTCTCTCTCTCTCTCTTTCTTCCCCGCCACCCACCCCTCATTTCTTCTCTCTTTTCCATATTTTAGATCTGGCCATGGTGGAGGTTGTCTGCAATGTCATCCATAGATCTAGCCGTGGTGGAGGTTGTCTGCAATGTCAATCGCTCCCACCACATACCTATTGGTCACCGACGAACTTGCCTAAGCTCATGCTGCGAGATCCATCGCCACCGCCGCAAGCCTTCTTCATCTTATGCTGTTTTTTTTTCATTTTTTTTCCTTTACTTTTTTTTGTTACTCGTTTTATGGTTATTTTATATTGCTTACTTTCAATATGTTTTGTAATAACTGAACTGTCATGTGCTGAGATATTGAAGATTCTAGGATGAGAGGGTTCAAGAGGTTGAATGGAGAGAAAAGTCAGAAAGTATTTTGAGAATAGGTACGTATGGTTAAGGAAGTAAGTAGAAATAAATCTGGTATTGGAATTGAAAAGAAACAAAAAAGAATATAAGAAAATATAAATTATTTGATTGGATGTCGTGGTAGGTTGGAATTAAATTAGATTTATGATTTTTTGGGAGTTGAAATAAATTAAGAAAATCAATGTATTGAAAATAGTCACAATTTATTGGAACAATAAAACTATTTGAATTTGAAAATTTAAATCAAATGATTAAAAACTATTTTCGAATAACAGTTTTCAGACTTTGTTTTGAAACATTGTTATTTGAATTCTGGATATCATTTTACTTATTTTTTAACTAATGTTATGTTATTGTTATAGATTGTTCAAAATTTTAACAATTCTGATATTTTTGTTTATATCATTCAGATTTTCTTTCAATTGGTTTGATAGCTTTGTAAGCCTAACTGATGTATACATAATCATAATCCCCGAATTCTATTTGCTATCAACAAAATTTGTCAATAATGCAATCAACTTTTCCAAAGATATTTACTTGAGCTTTGTTGGCTTGGGAATGGTAAGTTTTTTTTTTCTTCAGAAATGCTTACTTTGGCAGTTTGACTTGGATTTTTCGTTATTATTTCTCTTAACATTTATATTTTAACTAGAATGATATCTATATCAGTTTCAAGTTCTCTTAAACAGAGAACAAATCACTTTTTAACTAAGCCTATTTTTTTTAAAAAAATTATTATTATTATTATTATTATTATTATTATTATTATTATTATTATTATTATTATTATAATAATATGTTGTTGTTGCCATTATACTTCTTCATTTTTTTTTTATCTATTTTGATCTGAGATTAGTCTTTATGGGAGAAACTGGCTATATCTTTTTCACAAATATATTTTTAATAGTATTTATATATACATATAGAAGCACGTATTTTTTGTTCAATACTCAAAAATGTTTAACATTTTCGTTAGTTATTAATTACACTGAATAAAATTTTAAAAGTTATTGTCAATACAAATAACTAACAAAAACAGACCCTTTTTTATATTTTCACTAAAGAATTTAATTTAATATATTTTTAATATTGTTGGTGATTTAACTAACAATAACAACTCATTCTTTTATTTTTAATTTTTAATTTTAATTCAAATTTCGAATTTCAAAATTGTTAGTGATTTTCAAGGTATTTTATTAATGGCAAGTATAATTCCAATATTTATTTTATTTTAATTTTTATTTCGAAATTCGAATTTCTAACTATATATAATATATATTTACAACTCATTCTGGAGGAATGTTTTAATAGTTAATAACAATTTTTTTATTTTAAATTTTAATTAAAATTTCGATTTTCAATTTTGTTAGTGCTTTTCAAGACATTTTATTAATTTCTCATATAATATAAAATTCGAAATTCAAATTTTCAATTGTTTTCAAGACATCAATTGCACATATAATTCCAATACAAACTTTGTAGATTCTCACATGATATTTCTCCTTTCAAAACATGATCAATTATCTTTCACCCCACCCCATGACTCTTCCTTTTCATTCTTTTATTTTTAATTTTAATTCAAATTTTATTTCAAATTTCGAATTTTAGTTGTTTCCAAGACATATTTATTATAATTAAAATATGTATTTATTAGTTTATGTCATGAAATGTGTAAGTGTGTCATTTCTCTTTCTTTTCAGGTTACTTCCCAAGAGTGTAATCAATGACAAGTTGAATTCCAATATTTCTTTTATTTTAAATTTTATTTTGAAATTCGAATTTTAATTTTTAACTATATATATTTACAACTCATTCTGGAGGAATGTTTTGACAGCTAATAACAACTCATTCTTTTATTTTAAATTTTAATTAAAATTTCGATTTACAATTTTGTTAGCGATATTCAAGACATTTTATTAATTGCTCATATAATATAAATTTCGAAATTCAAATTTTCAATTGTTTTCAAGACATTTTATTTAGAGTTTAATTGTTCATATAATTCCAGTAAAATTTTTGTAGATTCTCATATGATATTTCTCATTTCAAAACATGATCAATTATCTTTCACCCCACCCATGAATCTTCCTTTTCATTCTTTTATTTTAAATTTTTAATTTTAATTCAAATTTTATTTCAAATTTTGAATTTTAGTTGTTTCCAAGACATATTTAATATAATTAAAATGTGTATTTATTAGTTTATGTCCTTTTTTTTTTTACTAATATTAGTTTATGTCTTGAAATGTGTAAGTGTGTCATTTCTCTTTCTTTCCAAGTTACTTCCCAAGAGTGTAATCAATGACAAGTAGAATTCCAATATATCTTATTCCAATATTTCTTTTATTATAATTTTTATTTCGAATTTCGAATTTTTACCTACCTGACTGCTTCCATTTCGTTTTCATCTAGTTGGTGATTTTGATGTGTTCGCAATGATCTCTGTTGGGGGTTAATCACATAGGAAGATGTAACACTGAGAGGGGGGACCAAAAAAAGAAGAAAAACATTGATGCAGGGAAGAAAAACATTTATTTTGAGATTATATATCTATATCTATATAATATATAATATATATTTACAACTCATTGCAGAGGAAAGTTTTGACGGGTGTCACTCTAATTTGCAATATATTTACTATCTTTTGATTTCTATTGAAAACTTTCCTCAAAGAGTGGATGAGAGCTAATAACAACTCATTCTTTCCTCAAATTGTTATTCTAATTATTGAAATCTGGTCACTAATTTCATCAAGTGAGTCAATAATCCAACATTTATTATGTGGTGCCTCTTCAATAAAATAATAAAATTACTTTAAAATGGTAAAATTCATAAATATAAGTACAATTAGTTAGTAAAAAGAACAATCAATGTGCATTAATTGGAATTTTGAAAGACTAAATGTCTACAACTTCTTAATTTGAATCTAAAAAGAAAAACCATTACTACACAGAAGGTGTGGTACATGTACTCAATATTTGAATATGCTTAAACTTTTAACAAGTGTACCTCCCTGATCTATCTGCTATTTTCTTTTAAAAATTCTTATTTGGTTTAACTATTATATAGATTGTTATGTTATATGGAGGATGGTTATTATTAATTTTAATGTATTAAAATTTCATTTTATTTTATATGATTTTTATTCGAATTATGTTTATATTTTAAATTAGACTATTGGAAATTTTTTATTCTAAAATTACAAAGAATTATTAAAATTTATGTGATAGATAAAAAAGGGGACCAATAAAGAAAATATGATAGATTAAGGGGGGTAGGGGAACCAAATGTTTAAAAGAAATATGAAGAAAAAATTTCTCTATGATTATTAAGCTCATTGACAAATGTCTAGCGTTAAAGGGGTGGAAACTAGGGGAGGGTGTTCCGTGCAACTTTAAAAATGAGATATTTTAAATAAACAAAAAAAAAAGTTTGGTAGTAAGTATAGAAATAAAATAAAATATTTTTGAACTGTTTGTTTATTGTAGTTTGTGTTATTGCTGTTTTTTGGACAATCCTATTGCCATGGTGCTAAGTTATGTTATTTTATAGTATATGTATTTTGGGGAATTTCTATTTAAGGACAATATTTATGTGTTTTGAAAAATTATTCAAATTGGCTATGACGCAATGCAGCAGTGTCTTATACTTCGATTTTTCTTATACACATATTTTATATTTATCTTTTAAAACTTATACATTGTATGTATCTTATACAATGATGTAACCCCGTGCAGCGCACGGGCAAAAACTCTAGTATAATTATATGATAATCTATAAAAATAGAGATATGTACTTAACATATGATATGTGAAATTCAAGATTTCTTCACTACTACAAAAAATAAACTTCAAAAGCTTGACCAAAACATCCTATAAACATGCTCTTGCCAAATACAATTGAAGTTTGACCATTACAAAAACATGAGTCCAAATAAACAATTTAAGCTTAACCATTATAAAAGCATGAGTCCAAAAAAAAACATGACCACCATCTATTTATTGAGATACGTAATCAAATGCTAGCAGAGCAACTTCACCCAACAAAAAACCAATGCAACAATTTAAATACCACAACACTTATATGAGTTATTCACGAGCCGTTTAATGTCAAGCCCGTAAGGCTTGAGATTGGCTAATTTAAATAATCGATCTCAATCTCAAGTTTGAGCTTGACTTATAAAATTACAGAAAAGAGCTTGATCGAATATTTTTTTTTCTTTTTTTGATAGATAAATGTTAGTAGTTAGTTGTTATGTTAATTTTTTAATTGCACATGCGAGGTCCAATTTAGTGCTGAAAAATATGATACTTGATAAATAACATAAATGATAATTTGAATTTTTGTAAACAACATACTTCTTGTAGCCCTGATGGAACTCGGTTTCAGCTGGTTGTTGAAGATAACCCAGAAGGGAAATTGGTGGATGCCCACACCGGACTGGTTAGTATTTTATGTTGATCTATGTTATAAATATCTGTTTGTATTGCATGTTCATAAAGTCTCAATTTAAAAAAAATAAAAATATAATAAATAGGTTAAATTAATACGTTGGTTCTTATACATGGTACCGAACTTCAATTTAGTCTCTATACTTTAAAAAAATTCAAATCAATCAATAAATGTACATTTATTTTTAATTTGATCCTCGTTATTTAATGGTGTTATTCAAATAATCAATATGCCCTGACAAGGTCAATGAGTATTAGAACCATCATTAATTAAGATAACACCATTAAATGACAATGATCAAATTAAAATTAATTGTACATATATGGATTAATTTGAATTTTTTTAAGTATAAGGACTAAATTTAAGATCGGTATCATGTATAAGAACCAACATATTAATTTAACCTATTTATCATCTCAATCTTATTTTATTTTTTAAAAAAATGAGATTTTATGAACATACAATGCAAACAGGGATTTGTAGCATAGATCAACATAATCAACATAAAATACTAACCAGTCTGGTGCGGGCATCCACCAATTTCCCTTCTGGGTTATCTCCAACGACCAGAAACTGAGTTCCATCGGGGCTACAAGAAGTATGTTCACTACCAAAAATATGTCGTTTTGCGACGGTTTTTAGTATCAAATAGCGGCGGTTATAACCGCCTCTAAGGTGTTTTGCGGCGGTTCAGAAACCGCCTCCTAAATGATCGTCGTTAAGTCAATCTGCGGCGGTCTAGAGTAACCGCTGGAACAATTGCCGCAATTTTAGCGGCGGTTTCAAACCGCCACAATCAATAAAGTTCGAATTCATTGAAATATTTAGCGGCGGTTCATTAATGTATTTAGCGGCGGTTTAAAACCCCGCTGATATCTTATTTAAAAAAAAATAAAAGCTACGGCGGTTTTGAACTGCCACAAACTTTATTATATGAATTATTATTATAAATTATAGCGGTGGTTTGAACCGCCGCCAAATAGTTAGTGCTTTTTTTATAAAAAAAAAATCTATTCATTGGTTTGCTTTTTTAAGACACCTGATTGAAATCCGAACTTTTAATCAACAAAATATTTACCAAATTAACACAAAAATGCTTCCAAACTTTATTATTAATGAACAAAAATGTCAATAATTCGTAAATAGCACAAATCTTATTCAAAAATAATTCAAAATTATCTTAACATAAAAATTATCTACAATTTCATGTTATAACTTTCTCAAAAGCTTCTTTGTTACCGACTCATCCGAAAAAAGTATACATTGATAATGTGTCAAAATTAAAACTTCACCTACTCTCCTAAACTATGGGGATAAGCAACAAAATGAAGATGTTGCCATTTCATGAAAAAAGTGGTGGAGATCCAGTAATGTGTGAGTTGTACACAAACTTAGCAAAAGAAAGATTTTTCTAACAAACTTCTAGTTTGAACGTGATTGCCCACAAAAACAATCCTTGGAATCCAACCTGTAGTGGCTTTGGGGCAATCCACAAATCAATCACATGATGGTGCAGCGACTCCTTTCTTCAGTTGGCTGTGAGTTTACTTCCTGGAACCTGTGTGACTCGGATGGGTTGTATGTAAATTCTGAAGTATCCAGCCCATACTGGATAAGGAGCAGTTATTAATGTCAGACAATAATATAATATAGCAAGAATAATAAAAATGTGTTTTTTCTAATAATCTCTTGTGCAACAATTCAATGAGACATGGTCCAAAACAGAACTAAGAGAAAAGTAAATCTACATTAAACTACTACAGAACAGATGACTAAAAGACAGTTATTCATAAATATCTATGCAAAAAGGATATCTTGATTTGCATGACCTCAGAAAAACATAAGACAATCTATGAGACAATTAGCTTTTGCCGTTCAAGAAAACACGAGTTCGACGGAATGATCTAGATCGCAATACTTCACAATGTATCACGTCAAATCCCTTTCTTTGAAATAATGCTATTACTATATTTGTGGGAAAATAACAAATCCCAATTATAATCAGCAAACCTGACAGAATGCTCAACAAATTCATAGATGGAAGAATATGCAGAGAAAAAAAATATTCACCTTCTCCCTCATCCTAGTACTCCATGCATCATTTCTGCTTGGATGCTGATCAATTGTACCAAAGAATGGTACACTGTTCTTTGAAATCTGCTGGTGATGCATTGAGCAAAGGCTGATAGACTTGCTGCCTTGGATTAATGTACTCTTCATCACTATCATAATCTGCAGGCCTATTTGCAGCCCTAACAATATGGGCTAACAAGAAAATAAGGGCCTGCAATTCCATAAACATCACAAGGAGCAAATCACATTCACATTTTAACATACACCTATAAAGCCTTCTAACTGTAGGCCCCTCCTCTCATCTGGTGGTAGGTTGGGAGTATGAAAGACTTTTCCAATACAGTACTTGAGTACATTTGAGAACCAGAAATTATCACATTAGTCCAGTAGATTTGGTAAAGCATGAAGCATCTAAAAGGCTCAGGCACTTTGTTTACAAGTTGATTGTCACTGAATTAATCAAATTTCCCTATTTTAACCTTATCTGAACTCCATTTCCTCTCCCTCTTCTCTTCCTGCTTTCTCTTTCTCCTAACATCTATTAATATCAAAAGTTCAGAACTGCTTGTTCTTGTTCAGAGGTTAAGTCCCCAGGGAACCATACCCCTATAAGTCCACATATATATCTTAATACACCTAATATAAAATATCCTAGATGCCTAGTCCATTTAATCCACTAGGCCCAAAAACTTCCACCAAGACTTCATATTTTCAACCATTACAGTCTCGCCCAATATAATTATGAGCAACTTAATTTATGCATTTCATTGATGAATATGAGAAGAATATGAGTGCAGGGCATTTTTTATTGCCTAAGAATTTCAGAAGCAACTTAAAAGCAAATCACAAGTGAATTATAATTAAAAAAACATAACAGTAGTTGTTATATACTTATATGCAAAAACTAGATACCCAAGAAGTTTTAATGCACTGAACCAAACACATTCCATACAATAGTTGTATTACTTATTTAATTGTAGCAGCAGTAGTTGATGAAAAATTACTTCTTTATAAGGAAGGAAGGCTCTTGAGTAGAGTCAATTTACTAGTCAATGGAATTCAACTTCTTACTATCAACTGGAACCTCTACACACTAAATTTATGATAGCTTGTTACCAAGAGAATAATCAAATCAGAAGGAGATATCATATCAGCCCTGAAGTTGAATGAATCTCCATTGAAATAGTTCTACTCCTATCCTTAATTGCTTGTCCAGCTATAATGAACTAATGTGAACAAGGAAAATGAAGACGGTGCAAATACAACACTAAGAAACCAATCTAGTAGCTTCAGTGGTTGAATTGCTTACCTGTAATTGCTGAGTTTTCTCCACTAGTTTATTGATGAAGTCCTCAATTTCCAAGTTAATCAAGCCAATCTGAAATATAGATAGGAAATACAGGTTGCTCAGAAACTTCAATAGGAAATACAGGTCATGGTGAAGGGTTTTCAAATCCATTACTCTACTTGGGTCCACATTCATAACAACACCACACCCCTACCCATTGCCCAAACCACTTCGTATCCATAGAAACCAACAATATGAGAAGAAATATTGAAATAGAGATAAGGCAAAATAGACAAAAGTAAGAATCAATTTTGAAACAGGGTGCATAGAACGCAGGAGTTAGAATTTGTAGAAAATAAATACCTGATGCAGGAGGAAGGATTAGGGTTGATTCACGAACAAGAATTGATGCAGGAGAGATCAGAATTGACTGGAATCTTGTGGCGATCCAAATCAGTATTTGTGAATTTCAAGCCATTAGAAACATGTGCTATGAATGAACAGAGTGAGGGAAGAGAGAAGAGGTTTAGGGAATGGCTGTGAATTTCAAACCACCACTGGTCTGAGTTGATGAACTCGTCGTCGCCGCCCTGCAGAATCACTCTCGCCGTCGCCGTTTGGAATGAGATCGCGCGAGAATCAATGGAGGACAGGTTTCAGGTTGCTTTGAAGGAGGAGGGAGGAACTGGTCTGAGTTAGAGTGTTGGGCTCGGAGAAGCGATATCGCCTTGCGCACGGAAGCAGAGAAGAAGAAATTGCGTGGGTTAGGTTAGGGTTCTTAGGTGGGTTATTCTCTTGAAGCTAAAAAAATAGATTAATTTTGCGGCGGTTCATCATAAACCGTCGAGAATTTAATAATAATTGTGGTGGTTTTGAAACAAACCGCCGCTAACCGCCTCTAGATTGTGGCGGTTCATCATAAACCGTCGAGAATTTAATAATAATTGTGGCGGTTTCAAAAAAAACCGCCGCTAAAATTTATTTGATTAAGGCATTTATTAAAACCGTCTCTAATTTAGGTGATGATCCATTAACCGGCGGTGGTTTATGTAACCGCCGCTATATTTTCGTCACTATTCATTTATTTTCATGTAGTGGTTGTTAGCAAAAATTCAAATTATCATTTATGCTATTTATCAAGTATCATATTTTTCAGCACTAAATTGGACCTTGCAGTGCATGTGCAATTTTAAAAAGGAAAAAACTTAGGTACGGTTTTTTATGTTCATGAAGTGATATTTTCCAATGAGAATAATATATGTGCACAACTCATCAATGAGAATATAACAAGTGTAACAACTTTTACACATGTATTCTTCCCATTTTAAAATAACACCTTATATATCTAAGGAAGTTGCACCTAAGTTTTGTCCTTTAAAAATTATATAGATATACTTAAGTTTGGGCCATTAAACTATATATACATGGTATAGATTAGAAGCTAGTGGTCATGCGATTACTCAAAAAAGTCACAGGATATTTTGTATTGACCTTTAAACCATTCATGTAAAATCTAATGGTTAAAATTTACTCGTTTCAAATTTCATAATAAACCACCCCTTCCTCTCCAAAAAAAAAAAACCACCCCTCTCACTTGATAGGTATATCTAATGGTTAAAATTTACCCCTCTCACATCTCATAATATACCTATATAAAAGTGGGCCTAGGTTATTAAGTTAAATTCTCTCTCTGTTTTCAATACCAAAAAATAACTAACACTATGCTTTTAGGAAAGATCAAAATTGAACCAAAATCATAAAAAGAATGCAAAAATAAAACACTAAAAAACAAGTTTCCAAAAATTGAATTTATGCAAGTTCTTGAGAGACTTTAATTCAAAAAACTTCATGATGGTATAGTCTCACTAATAAAAAGATCACGAGTAAATTACATATCTCCAGTTGATGGATGCTACACTCAAGTACATTTTAATATGAACGAGTTTTTTATGAACAATTTTGCTCCTCTGAACTCTAGGGATAATGCCAATTAGTTTTAAAGCCTCATGTATATTATCGATTTTGAAGCTTTATCGTCCTTGTAATCTTATTCGACTCAAGAGATTAGTCTTTGCAGTTGTGTATAAATGATATTTTAGGAAACAAAAAATTGTAGTGCAAATTGTAGTGCAAGTGGTACTTACATTTACGGACCAGTCGAACGGATGATAATCCAGACACCTAGATGTTTCAACATCAAAGGATTTCAAATGGCCACCACCATCCTTTGAAAGTGAAACCATAAATTGAAGAGCTCCACTACTACATTAATTAAATAATTGTTATCAAGTAGACATTATTAATTGTAACTCGTAATAGCTAACACTTATAAAAAAGTAAAGAACAAAATAATACTCCCTCCAGTCCATAATATAAGAAACAAAACCATAAAACATATAGACCAAAGAAATATATTGGAATCAGTTAATTGTAATTAATACTCATATAAATTTCCAAAAACACCCTTTCTAATTTTAATTAATATTCTGATAATTAATGACAGTAATTAATAAGTGCAAGATTAGAAATTAGCATTTAATATGTGTGAAAATTGATGCATGTTTCTTATATTTTGGACCCAAAAAAAAGAACTCATTTGTTTATTATATTATGGACCGGAGGGAGTAATAATCAAGGGATCAAGGAAATAATTAAAATAAGGTAGAAAGAGACATGCTATTCTTGTAAATCTCAATATATTTATTTATGAGATTTTCCAACAGCTCTTCCTCCATCTCACCTTCCTCCAACTCTCAAGTTTTGACACAATAGGTGTTCCCATCTCCATTTAAGCGCTGCAAAATGTGTGTATGTGTGTGTGTTTTCTCATTAGTACCAGAAAAATTCGATAAATACAAATATTTGGAAAATTAAAGACTAAGTTAAAAATATTAATTATGTCTTCACATTGTTGAATTAATAATTTTCAATTAATCATATATAGAAATAAGCTCTATCCATCTTAGAACAAATTAAAAATGTATATTATACTAGAAAGGTACTCGTATAAACACAGATATTTGGAAAATTAAAGACCGAGTTAACAAAATTAATGATATCTTCACATTGTTGAAATAACATAACTTAGTTTTTCCCTCTTTGGCATTGTAAAATTAAATAAAACAAGATTACTCAATTTTCTTGTTTTGACACAATAGGTATTCCCATCTCCATTTAAGCGCTGCACAATGTGTGTATGTGTGTGTGTTTTCTCATTAGTACCAGAAAAATTCGATAAATACAAATATTTGGAAAATTAAAGACTAAGTTAAAAATATTAATTATGTCTTCACATTGTTGAATTAATAATTTTCAATTAATCATATATAGAAATAAGCTCTATCCATCTTAGAACAAATTAAAAATGTATATTATACTAGAAAGGTACTCGTATAAACACAGATATTTGGAAAATTAAAGACCGAGTTAACAAAATTAATGATATCTTCACATTGTTGAAATAACATAACTTAGTTTTTCCCTCTTTGGCATTGTAAAATTAAATAAAACAAGATTACTCAATTTTCTTTTTTAAGAAAAAAGAATAAAAAATGATTTAGAGGCAAGAGAAAAGCGCGTGGAATATATGGAGCAGTGAAAAAGCTAATTGTCAAAAAATAAAAATGTAATGAGTTTAGAGTTTAGAAGGAAGCTTGCACATAAAATCTCTTCCCACTCCAACAATTAAGAAACCATCTAATGTAGCCAATACAGTAATTTGTTTCACTGTGTGTCCATCGATCTCTCCTCCCATCAAAGATGTGCAGCATTGGGTTCTATTAGGAAGGCACATTTGAAGTTTTAAATGTTTTTTCAACTGAAGCTTTCAAGTTTCAACAACAAAACAATAGTAAAATCATGAGACACAAGGAAAGGTGAGGCTTGACGTTGCAAGGGTCTTGTTTAACACATCCTCTCCAAACATAATCAATCTGGTGGTTAGGGTGAAGATCAATGGTATAGTCTTCTCTATAAGACTGATGGAAGACATTTTCTGCTATAATGCGTTCAAACTAAACTCTGTGGGTTTCATCCCACCCATTTTTTAGGAGGTGTACGTTAGCAAATTATAACTAAAAAAAATGAAACTACACCGGAAGATGTAGCTTGCTAACGTACTCCTTCTAAAATATGGATGAATGTATGTTAGCAAATCCTTATATGGTTTGCTAACGTACACAGATCCAATTTTTAGAAGGAGTACGTTAGCAAACTATAACTAAAAAATGAAAAATACACCAGATGTAGCTTGCTAACATACTCCCACTACAAGAAATATGCTTATTTCGGTAAATATTCTTTATCTACGGCAGAATCCGTCGGAAACGAAATAAGGTCATCGATATTAGCAGAATAGTATTATCAAGGGAAACTCTGTCGATAAGTCCGTTGGAAAAACTCCCGCCTTTTTGGGGGAAACTTTGCGAAAGAAAATTACCGACAGATCGATTTGTCGGAAAAGTAAATCTGTTAGAAAAAAAAATTCCGTCGGAAACTTTCAGATTTGTTGCTATTGATTTACCGACGGAAATTGCAATAAAATCCGTCGGAAATGGTGAGAAAAAAACCGTCGGAAATGCACAATTAGTTGGATGAAAATCCATTTGGAACATATCTAAATCTGTCGAAAAATATGGCTATCGGAAAGCATATTAAATCCGTCGGAAAGGGTATTTTAAAACTAGATCCGGTCTCAAAAACCTAAGTGCTATTTTCGTACAGCTCTCTTCTCACCATCAACACCCCATGTCGCCTCCACCTCTCACCAACAGCATCCACGCCGATCACGGCCGACACCGCTATACCTCCGCCTTCCATAAGCTCCATAGCCACATAACCTAGACGACCCAAGAAGGAGCCACGCGACCCTGAAATGACCCAACACCATGCCTCCCATGCCAGTCGCAGTCTCACCGGCATCTAACTCTCTGGTCGCATCCCTTCTACCGCCGATTCCGTCCACCTGGATCTGTTCCCTTCCCAGGTTCGTTAGTTTTTTTATTTTGTTCTGATTTATTTTCAAGCTATCCTTGAAAACCTTGTGATCTATTGTATTTGAACTCTTGAACATGAATTGTTCGATGAAAAGCCTGAATGAACTGTTCTGAGTTCTCTATCTGTGTTAGTTAGGGCTTTGCAGCATTATTATCTTCTTCTTATTGCGATGAGGCAATGGGAATCGTTGCAGTTGTTCCATCATTTGGTGAAGACAACCCCTAAAGAGCGATCTAGGTTGCTTGGTTTGGATGTTGGCGATAAATATGTTGGCCTTGCTCTTTCTGACTTTCATAACAAAATTGCTTCTCCTTTCAAGTACCATACTCATACCCATCACTAAAATAAAATTCAATTTGGTAATATCTTCTTTTCTTTAATTAGCACGTTTTATATGCAGTGGTCTAGTCAGGACGAAGAAGACAAATATTAGTTTAATGGCTTTCTGATTTTGAGAGTTTTAATTTATATTTTATGTTATTAGTTGAGGATTTGAACCATATATAATACTCCCAAATCATGCTTTGCGCTATTTAATTTTTATGCAGATATTTAAATATTCCTTGAAGGGCTTTGTTATTGGCATCCCTTATGACAGACATCGTGTTTCTTCTCATGTGTGTTTTCATTTCTTTAACCATCCAATGTATGTACCATTATATATTATTGTTTATCATCTATTATTCTATTTATACATCATTTCTACTTTTCATCAGGCTGCACAAGTGAAGGTCTTCATTAATGACCTCTGTAGAACCAAAATGCTTGAAGATGTACACCATACATATTGGAATGAGCGCTACTCGTCAAAGGTGGATGGATCCACATAATTGCTATTCTGAAACTAAATCATCATTTACTATTATAATTCCCCCCTTCTTTTAGGGGTTTTAGCTGGAAATGTGCACAACCATTAGACTGATTCGATAGATAGATCCTAGATGGTTACTGAATTTTGTGGGTTAATTTGATGCAGACTTTCGTTTGAGTATACATAGACCACACTTTGCTTGGAGTTGAGGAAGATGTGATCCTGTTTGATATATTGAATGTTTATTTAATGTTGATGCTTATGTTTGAAGGCTGAGGTGCTAAAATGACCTGTACTATTAGATGAAGTCTATGAGCAGACCCATTTACAAAAGGGTACCAATGAGTTTGTTGACGAGAGGTCTAGGTGGACACACGTGAGTTTCTTTTCTTGTTCTACTTTTTTATTTTTAAAAATTTTATTATATTTCTGACATAATGTCTATAATTATGAATAACAGGCTAATTTTAAGGTCAAACTTTCTCAAGCAATGTCTGAGGTTGCACCCTGCACTGACGGCTCACTATCCACCCCCTAGATCCTGTTGAGGATCAGGAGAGACTTCGGGCTCACTACTGGGTCGAAGCTGTCAGAGGTAAGAAGAAAGGACAGATTTAAGAGATTGGAAACATTGCTCATGGTTGTGGACCCGATGGCAGCTTCACACAAGCAAGTTCCAGTCACTCTCAGGAATCACAGGAGATGGTCGAGATGAGACAACGACTTTCTGGTAGCGAAGAGGTTTCTCGTTGGGCATTGCAAAACAACGAGAGGTTGACTTTCTAATTTCAATCGTTATTTAGTCATGTCCTCCCATGACTATCAGCTGATGTGCAAGATGAGGTGCGACAAGAACGGGATGATGTTGCGTGTATTTTTAAGATATATTAATAAAGGCAAGTGCACCTTGTCGCAATCAAGTAATACGGTGGTGAGACCGGTTATCGTATCCACAGGGATTGGTTGTCAATTACCAATTCACAAATTCAACGACTATTCAGACTTAACTAAAGTGTGAGGGATTAAAACAGAAACTAAAGAAGCAAAATATTTTTGTCTTTTTGGAATTTTGTCAAACACTTGGTATGCAAACAGGAATGTGGCTAGAATTGTCAGGGTTAGACTACACTAATTCTCCCTTAGTTGCAATGAAATGGCTTCTAACACAAGTCCTAATTCAATTATGCCAATCAAGCCTTTTCTAAAGTACTCAAGCCTAATGTCTTAGGTGCATTGAGCCTAAGACCCCAAATTAAACCCTAATGTCTTAGGTGGAATAACCTGAGATTTTGCATTAAGTTAAGACTTATAAGATTGCAAGCAGCCAACATCTATGTCTAGATTCTTGACCTACTTGGCATATGATTCATGAGCATGCCTTAATACCAACCTTCCAGTCATCTATCAAAGCAACAAATCATTCCTATGGGTAGCTAATCCAAGGAAAGCATTAAACACAGAATCACATACTCATACGAAATAGAAACTTGTATTAAAATACCAAATTAATTACAACAAGTTCAGAAAAGTTACATCTAACCCCAACAATGGGGAATTAACTACTCATGATAAGGAAATACAAAATAGAATGAGAAAAGGGATGGAGAACACTCATAGACAAGCTTCCTCCAATCTTCTCCCCATCCAAGAGCGAGAAAACGCCCCTTTTTGGGTAGAAACCTCTCCACCGGCCCTTGACCTCACTGCCTCCAAGTGCGACATTATTTTAGGTTAGAAGTTAGTCCCCTTTTTCTCGTCACTGTGTCTTTGTTATTTATAGGTCCGTCGCTCGTCACGGCGTGATGGCCATCACGGCCGTGCCGTGACGCTTCTCGCCCAAGGCGTGTCTTCAAGTTTTTAACTCTCGCGAGGCGAGAGAAGTGTTCGCGACGCGAGCCCTCATTTTCACGGTTGGTCACGGCCGTGATGTCCGCATCACGGCTAGGCCGTGACAGCTTGTTCGACTTTTGCCTTTTTCTCCGCTTGATCACACGGCCGTGATGGTCATCACGGCCGGCCGTGATAGGCTCTGTTTGGCTATATTCTTCACTTTTCTAGCTCTTTTTCATCCAAGCTCCACCAAGGCTGATTTACGGGCATTTTTCCACTAAATCCCGCAAAACAACACACTAGAAACCACCTCATCCGTTCCAAAGGAAAAACTATACAAAATCAACACTAAATTGGCCTAACTATATGCAAATGCATGCAGAAATGTACATGAAAAATGAGGTAAAATCACACTCATCAAATCACCCCAAGCTTAAGACTTTGCTTGTCCTCAAGCAAAAACTAAGGCCGGAAGAGATAAACAATCAAAGCATGGATAGTGAACTAAGAACCCGAGTAAAATGATCCAAGCAACAGCAATTCAAACAATTCAGCAAGAGACAATCAATTCAAGTCCAATTAGGGGCTTAAGTTTCCTAGACTCACATTCTCACCGATTCGGGCACTCTTGCTCACTTGAAGCTCACCCCAAGCTTGTTTATTTGCTTGGCTCTCTTTCTTGCCTCACTCACTCAAGTGTTCAAGTATATATAACAATTCGCTCCATTTTCCTCAAGGAATGATTCCTACCATATGCTTGACTATCAACCAAATCTCCACTTTATTTATGAAAAACACTTAAGAATCAAGAGGTCTTTTATTTGGTTGTAACGTGGCCATGGGATTAATCTTTAGGTGGGAATAACAAGAAAGGGATATTTCAAAAGGCTAGACCAAGTATCAAACATTTCAATACAGGACACCTTCTAAAATTCCTTCTTGGGTTTTCAAATTACTTTCCACCTTTCTTTTCTTTCTTTCTTTTTTTTTTTATTATTTTTTGTCATCCCCTTCTCTATTTATTTTTCTTTTTTCTTTTTCTTTTTTTTATTTATTTGGAGAAGGGGAAATTTTTCAAATCAAGATTTTTTTTTTTTTTTTACTCATTCTTTCATCTCAAACTTTCAACTACCTTTTTCACCCTTTTTGTGATACTTTAGAAGGTCCCTTATCAAGTATATGTATCAAAATTTTTTCAGGGTACCAAGAAAAGCATTTTATTCATTTTGGCTCAAAATTGGGCAACTAAGGGTAGCATTTACACATTCAAAGCTCAGAAGGCCAGAAAAATACCTATTGCCTCAATCATTTTCAAAAATGTTTTCAAAAAAAATTTTAAGCTTTAAAATGGTTTTAAGTCAAGTTCTAGAGAAAACAAACCAAGAGGAATAACACTCTACACAAAGAATGGGGGCAGATTTAGTGAGTACCCCCTAATGGCTCAAAAGCTCACATTTATCAGTTCAAGAACCAGTGAAGAACACAAGTCTAAAGAAACATATGCTAATCATCAACTATCCAAGATCATCTCCAGCATATTTAATTTGCAGCCATATCACAAGAATAAACAGAATTGGGTTCAAAAATCCACTATCACAATTTAATTGGCACTTAGCTCTCACAATCATAAGCTCAATCAAAGCAAGGGCAATCAATTCATGTGATCATGCAAGACTAAACCTATATGAATGCAACATTTACAATGCAAAATATGAACATATGCACAATACCCCTACCCCAAGCTTAAAGATTTACATTGTCCCCAATGTAAACAATCAAGTTGGAGAGGAGAGAAAAATAAAATAAAGCAAAAAAAATTGGAACGGCTTACCGAGGCGGTAGCGGGTGTTGGCTCACATGCTTTTTGGCTTTGTTTCTCCCTGCTCTTTTTCTCCTTCCTTTATTCAAAATCTGAAGACACTTAACAAAATTATTAACAAACCTCTTGAGCTTCTCAAATTATTCAAGAGGTTAAAGCAAAAACAAAATTAACTAAAGAGGAGGGTTAAGAAAAGTTGGGTTGCCTCCCAATTAGCGCTTCTTTAACGTCACTAGCTTGACTTATTAAGAAGCATCCACCTGGATCCCATAACTTGTGGTATAAGGACCAAGGAATGCTAACCATGTAAGATCCTTCACCTGGATCCCACGGTTTGCAGCAAAAATGTGGAAGTGAGCGCTCGAAATTCATGCTGACTTCTTCAACTGGGAAGCGCTTTTCAATTCCTCTCGGGGCAAAGATGACCCCTTTATCCATAAAATCTTCCCAATAAAAACGGGGTTCAACCTCAGGTAGAGGCATGAACTCCACTGTTGACTGCTTTAAAATGTGAGGTGGCAAACAATTCGAGAGGATCATTGGTGTTGTTCTGGCTTCTGTACAATCTTCACTCTCAGCATTGCCAAATCCATCACCTTCCAAATATGCAGAAATCTCCGCACAAACCACACAAGTGTTTCTCCCATCACATTCCACACATGCATAGGGGCCAATAGCATCATTTAATTTCACAAGTTCTTCATCATCCCCGAGCATGGTGACATAGCTATCCTCCAAATGCCTCTTCCTTTCAGGCTCCTTAGTCAAGGGTTCAATGGGGAATGGTGCAACTATGTTCTCCAAAACAGGGTCTTCACTTCTTGACTCGGTTGCTCCCACCTCTTCTTCTTCCTCCTCATCCATCATTGCATCATCTTCATCATCATCCATCAAGTCCTCATTTGGCATTTTGGACAGAAGGTTAGAGAGTTCCTCAATACGTACCCCGAGACTTCGAATGGCATCTTCTTGATTCTTTAATTCTTCCATTGTTGTTGCCATGAAGTTCTCCAAAACAGCCTCTAAGTGAGGTTGACTATCCGGGATAGGTTGCTCAACCTCGACTGGGAATGCGGATTTGAAGTTCTCCCAAGCAACTTCCAATGGGGATGGCTCATCATACCAAGGTGTGGAAGATTCCCAATGTTCCCCTTCATCCATCAAAGTATTGTTTGGAGGGTTCCCCCACCATGGAGTAGAAGTGTTGGGAAATTGATTTCCCCATTCAGAACAAACTACCATTGGTGGAGGAGAGATTTGTGCCCTTGACAACTCATCACTCACTTGTTGGATTTTTATGGCCAATCGCAAAGCATATCTACCCCATTGCAGCTCAGATATCTCACTTTCTGCATCAGATGGTTGATACCAATTGTAGTCCATGATCCTATCTAATCAATTTTTCACCTCACAGACAATTAAGCCCAAGATCAAAGAAACACAAAAATTCAAATATATACAAAACTAACAAAAGAAAAATATCAGTTATATACAGAAAAATAAAATAAAAAAAATGTCTAAACTAGTTGTCTCATTTGTTACTAATGATATTGACAAAACCAATCCCCGGCAACGGCGCCAAAAACTTGTTGCGTGTATTTTTAAGATATATTAATAAAGGCAAGTGCACCTTGTCGCAATCAAGTAATACGGTGGTGAGACCGGTTATCGTATCCACAGGGATTGGTTGTCAATTACCAATTCGCAAATTCAACGACTATTCAGACTTAACTAAAGTGTGAGGGATTAAAACAGAAACTAAAGAAGCAAAATATTTTTGTCTTTTTGGAATTTTGTCAAACACTTGGTATGCAAACAGGAATGTGGCTAGAATTGTCAGGGTTAGACTACACTAATTCTCCCTTAGTTGCAATGAAATGGCTTCTAACACAAGTCCTAATTCAATTATGCCAATCAAGCCTTTTCTAAAGTACTCAAGCCTAATGTCTTAGGTGCATTGAGCCTAAAACCCCAAATTAAACCCTAATGTCTTAGGTGGAATAACCTGAGATTTTGCATTAAGTTAAGACTTATAAGATTGCAAGCAGCCAACATCTATGTCTAGATTCTTGACCTACTTGGCATATGATTCATGAGCATGCCTTAATACCAACCTTCCAGTCATCTATCAAAGCAACAAATCATTCCTATGGGTAGCTAATCCAAGGAAAGCATTAAACACAGAATCACATACTCATACGAAATAGAAACTTGTATTAAAATACCAAATCAATTACAACAAGTTCAGAAAAGTTACATCTAACCCCAACAATGGGGAATTAACTACTCATGATAAGGAAATACAAAATAGAATGAGAAAAGGGATGGAGAACACTCATAGACAAGCTTCCTCCAATCTTCTCCCCATCCAAGAGCAGAGAAAACGCCCCCTTTTTTGGGTAGAAACCCTCTCCGGCCTTGAATTTTGCCTCCAAGTGCAGATTATTTTAGGTTAGAAGTTAGTCCCCTTTTTCTGTCTCTTGTCTTTGTTATTTATAGGTCAAGTCGCCCGTCACGGCCGTGATGGCCGTGACGCTTTTCATCCCAAGGTGTGTCTTCAAGTTTTTAACTCTCGCGAGGCGAGAGAAGTGTTCGCGACGCGAGCCCTCATTTTCCCGGTTGGTCACGACCGTGATGTCCATCACGGCTAGGCCGTGACAGTCTCTGACTTTTGCCTTTTTCTCTGCTTGATCACGGCCGTGATGGTCATCACGGCCAGGCCGTGATAGGCTCTGTTTGGCTATATTCTTCACTTTTCTAGCTCTTTTTCATCCAAGCTCCACCAAGGCTGATTTCTGGGCATTTTTCCACTAAATCCTGCAAAACAACACACAGAAACCACCTCATCCGTTCCAAAGGAAAAACTATACAAAATCAACACTAAATTGGCCTAACTATATGCAAATGCATGCAGAAATGTACATGAAAAATGAGGTAAAATCACACTCATCAGATGATCAACAACAACAACACGAAGACCTTCAGCAACACCGGCAGGATGACCAGCAGGACTCTGTAGACTATCCAGATTATTAGATTTATTATTAGTTAGTAAATAGTGAGAAATATATTTTAAATATCAAGTACTTGTTAGACTTTGTTTTATGTATATACTATTCGTACTTAATATAATTTCAATTTGAACTTTGTTACACTTACCATGAATTTAATGATGTTTTCTATTTTTATGATTTTTATATAAAATGAATGAAATTATTAATGATTAATAAAAAATATTATTAATTATAAATTAAAAATATATTACCGACGGATATTTTTGACAGATACCGCTGCCGGCAAAATTATCGAAGGATAGATCCGTCGAAAAAGTCCGTCGGTAACAAACTCCCTTACCCACCGAAAATTCTGTCGGTAAATTAGTATTTCTGACGGATAGAAAATTCCATCGGTAATAGTTTCCAACGAGCATTTTATTGACGGATTTTTGTTCATCGATAATCCATCGGTAAATTAGTATTTCTGACGGATTTTTGAGGTTACCGACGGATTTCGGCCGTCGAAAATACGTTAATTTCTTGTAAGTAAAAAAAAATGAAGGTGTATATTAAGAAGGAGTATGTTAGCAAGCTATAATTTAAAAAATGAAAAATACATGCGAAGTTGTAGCTTGCTAACGTACTCCTTCTAAAATATGGATAGAAGTACGTTAGCAAATCCTTATAGGACTTGCTAACGTATACCACCCATTTTTTAGAAGGAGTATGTTAGCAAACTATAACTAAAAAAATGGAAAATACACGCGAAGGTGTAGCTTGCTAACGTACTCCTTCTAACATACACTCACCCATTTTTTAGAAGGTGTACGTAGGGATGGCAATTTTATCTGTACCCGCGGATACCCGCGGATAAAATCCGCAACGGGCACGGGGCGGGTAGTTAAACGGGTACCCACGGGTAAAATAAACGGGTAATTCCAATACCCGTCTATAAACGGGGCGGGGGCGGGTATCACACTATCCGTGCCCGCGGATACCCGCATCCGTTACTTAATTACTATAATACCCTTTATTATATATATATACTCTCAAAGTCCTTATATCATTTCCTAGATAATTTTCATCTATTGTGTTGTTTCATGGATATTTTAAGTGTGATGTATTAATTTGTAGGTGCTATTTTGTTCAAATATCGGAAGATATTAATGTGGTGGTTTGTTTAAGTTTTGTGTATTTTTTTAATTAAAAAAAGATTTGTTTGTTTTTCATAAATACCCACGGATATCCGCGGAAACCCGCGAATCCGTTAAGAACCCATTAAGCGGATATCCGTGCGGGTACGGGACAGGTACGGGTAGATTTTTTATCCAACGGGACGGGTAGCGGGTAACCGCTATCCGTGCCCACCCCGTTGACATCCCCAGGTGTACGTTACAACTCCCAAGTTTTGACACACTAGGTGTTCCCATCTTCATTTAAGCGCTGCAAAATGTGTGTGTACGTGTGTGTCAGAAAAAATTCGATAAATACAAATATTTAGAAAATTAAAGACTAAGTTAACAAAATTAATTATGTCTTCACATTGTTGAATTAATAATTTTCAATTAATCATATATAGAAATAAGCTCTATCCGTCTCAGAACAAATTGAAAATGTATACTATACTAGAAAGGTATTCATATAAATACAGATATTTGGAAAATTAAAGACCGAGTTAACAAAATTAATGATATCTTCACTTTATTGAAATAACATAACTTATTTTTTCACTCTTTGACACTGTAAAATTAAATAAAACAAGATTACTCTTTTTTTTTTGAAGAAAAAAGAATAAAAAATGATTTAGAGGCAAGAGAAAAGCGTGTGACATATATGAAGCAGTGAAAAAGCTAATTGTCAAAAAATAAAAATATAAGGAGTTTAGAGTTTAGAAGGAAGTACCTTTCACGTAACATCTCTTCCTGCTCCAACAATTAAGAAACCATCTAATGTAGCCAATGCAGTGTGTCCATCTCTCCTCGCATCAAAGATGTGCAGCATTGGGTTCTATTAGGAAGGTACATTTGAATTTTTTTTTTTTTTTTCAAGTGAAGCTTTCAAGTTTCAACAACAAAAGAATAGCAAAATTATGAGACACAAGGAAAGGCGACTCTTGACGTTGCAAGGGGTTAACACATCCTCTCCAAACATAATCAATTTAGTGATTAGGGTGAAGATCAATGATACAGTCTTCTCTATAAGACTGATGAAACACATCAGTGGCGGAAGGAGAGGCTCCCCTCGTCTCTAAGTGAGTAATATATATATATATATATATATATATTTTGCTTTCAAATTTTGTTTGTCTATGCATTTTAATATCTGTGCAAAATTGTAAACCAGTTTTATTTATTATAGAGATTAACCTTCCATAGGTTAAATCTTCTAAAGGAGTTCTAGGGTACTCCATTTTTATTTGTGTTCGAACTTTTGTAGCAAAGTTTTTGGGAAGACCTGATATGAATCTGTCTTTCCAATAAGCTTCTCTACAATCAGTTCTAGTATAAATTTTTGTCAAAAAATTGCCTTTATACCATCTAAACTCACCAAGAGTTGGACAATATAAATTATTTAATATCTCAAGAGATTTATCAGTAAAAATACTTGGGTCACCAATAAATGCTTGAGATATAGCAAAAATTAGAGCTTCAACTTGTTGATTAATAGGATATTTAATAGGTTGACCATGCTCATCATTTCTTGTTTCAGTTTTTGTAAAATTTAAAATAGCTTGTCTTTCATTTTCTCTTAAATTGTTGTCCCACCAACCTTTTAGGCTACCTGTGAAACCTTGTATTAAAATTTTACATGTTGAAATAGCACTATTATTTCTGGTTCTATAAGCTGTAGCAGCCATAGACATTTCTTCTAATTTTCGCATTATTTGATGTTCAGAAAAACCATCTATATTCCACTCGACAATGCCTTCACCATTGTACTGTGAAGCATTATCTAAACTATTATCTTCAAATTGAATATCAGGCAAAGTGGGCCTTTGATAATAGTTTCTTGAAGTGGGATATACACGTGATGTATTTTTAATTTTATTTACAACATCAATATCAGAATCTTGGAATTGTTTTTCAAGTTCTAAAACATCTTCATTTTTTATGACATTTAATTTTGATGAAGATAATTTTAATGATGCTAATTGTTTATTAATTTCATCTAATAAAGTATTATTAGATTCATTTCCAATTTTGAGTTCTTTTATTTCAGAATCAGATAATTTATATGGAGTGATTAAAGGTTTATTTAATTTTGAACTTGATTTTGAAGAAGTTTCAACTTTAACATGTGTATCAAAGTCATCCGATGTTGATTTGTATAATTTAACTGATGTTGAATATTTTTTATGTCATATCTTGTTGGATTTTGAACAGTTAAAGTTTTGTCATCTTCTTTCATTGATTTGAAAGGAGATGCAGTAATTTCAAAGTTATCGACATTTGGAATTGTGATTTCTTCCAAAGGTGGAATAACAGAAATTACTTCTTTGCCCTTGACAGTTTTCCAAATTTTCTTTGCAGAATGCAAAGTTTTAATTTCCAAATTTTGAAAACAGTGATTTTGAAACCATTCGAAGTAGGGAACAGTGTTGTCCTCCACCTCCTCCAAATAAGATAAATAACTTTCACAATATTGTCTTATTTCAGACTGTGAAAATGAAGAAAAGAACCATTTTCTTTTTTCTTCATATTCGGTTTTAAAAAATCTTTTTGAATTTTTTGTTTATCCACAATAAATTTTGTAAGAACAAAAATTTGATTGGGAGTTTCAAAAGCTTGATTTATTTTAGATAGAGTCGGTGACTCTCTCTGAGCTTCCTGTTGCACCTGTACAGGGGTTTCAACCCTATAATCTGGTTGAGGTATAACAGGATGATTTCTCAATATATATATATATATATATGTGTGTGTGTGTGAGTGAAAAACTTATACCAAATCTAGACCGTTGAAAATGTATAATCTAACGGTTTAGAATATTTCAATTAAATATTTTTTTTTAGAAAAAAACTAAATAGACACGTGCCCTTCTTTTCCTCATGATCACCGACTCCTCGCCCTCTTTTCTCTGCTACGGACTTTTGAGGAGCACGCCACGCCAACGCCCTACGCCACCGCCGCCGGAGTGATGAGGAAAAGCAAGGCACTTTTATTTGATGTGGACTCTTTTCTCTAATCTCTCATTCTCTTTACTCACGCGATGCAGGCCATTGTCGGGACACCCTCTATTCTTAATTTGGTAGGATAATCCCCTGCTCAGCTTTTTCCATTTCCTCCAATATATGTGATGGTTTGAATTTGAATATTGTGTGATTAGTTATAACTTATAAGTAACATCCCATGACTAAGGAACAGCGATTCCGTAATGCTTGCTTGCTTAGGAACAGGATCTCTTCCATCTCCTCATGCAGCGGCGGTAGAAAATTGAGGTGACACGGAGCGACGTCATTATTGACAGGAAGGATGCGTGTGGTGGTGCCGTTCAATGGAAAGAAGCACATGGCGGCGCCGTTCAATGGAAAGAAGCACATTGACGCCTCTGTACATCATTACGACAGGGTCATAATTTCACCTTTGACATCTCTATACAGGTGAGCATTCATATATTCACCTTTGAGTTTGACGTCCCTATACAGGTCCTCATTCATATATTCACCAATTTGGAGTCTCTATACAGGTGAGCATCTTGGTCTCTATACAAGACTGCATTGAAATGATACTTATATTATTATTTAGTTAGTTTTAATTACATACTAAAATTGCACTTATTAAAGTATTTTTTATTAGATATATTTTTATGGAGACTTCTGCTGATGAAGTTCATCTAGCCACACCATCAAGAGGCTTAAATAATCCACTAAGCACGTTAGAAGAATGGGTTCCTATATGTGTTGATGAATTAAAACCTATAATTGGCATGATATTTGATACCTTAGAAGAAGGAGGAAGATTCTATAAAAAAAAATGCACATTCGGGTGGTTTTAATGTACGCAATTCATCTGAAACAAAAGATAAACATGGTGTGAAGTGAAAGTATTTTCTTTGCTCAAAAGAAGGTTTCAGAGTAGAGAAAAAGATAGCATTGCCTGAATTGATGCTTGATGAAAATAGTTTGTCTAAAGGTAGGAAAATAAAACTAACAAGGGAGGGATGTAATGCGAGGATTGTATTCAGGAGGACAACAGAAGGTAAATATGAAGTTACAAAGTTTCTTAAAGGTCATACACATGCATTAGTCACACCCAGAAAGAAGCAATTCTTAAGATCGGCAAGGAGCGTAAACAATGTTCATAAGAATTTATTATTTTCCTGCAACAGGGCTAATGTGGGGACTTCAAAAGTTTATCATTTGTTGAAAGAGCAGGCTGGGAGTTATGACAATATAGGATGCACACAAAGAGATTTCCAAAATTATTCAAGGGATTTGAAAGAATTGGTCAAAGACTCAGATGCACATATGTTTATTGATAATTTTACGAGAAAGCGTGAGATGAACCATTCATTTTACTATGATTGTGAGGTCGATAATGAAGGGAGACTGAACTATGTGCTTTGGGCTGATGGCATTTGTCAAAAAAATTACTCTTTATTTGGAGATGTGATTTCATTTGACACAACATACAATACAAATAAGTATAGTATGATTTTTGCACCATTCACGGGGGTAAATCATCATCGACAACGTATAACCTTTGGGGCTGCCTTTTTTGCGGATGAAAAAGTTGATTCATTTGTGTGGTTGTTTGAGTCATTTTTGAAAGCAATGGGAGGGCACAAACCTATTGTAATCATAACAGATCAAGACCCAGCTATGAAGATTGCAGTGGATAGGGTGTTTAATGGTTCTTCTCATAGATTTTGCATGTGGCACATTCTAAAAAAACTTTCAGAAAAGGTGGGTGTTTCCTTAAATGGCAACATTGATTTTAACAATCGTTTCAAGTCATGTGTTTGGAATTCGGAGTCTTCAGAAGAATTTGAATTAAGATGGAAGACTATTATTAGTGATTTCGGGTTGGAAGAAAATGGTTGGCTCTCTCAAATGTACGATATTCGAAGTATGTGGATAACTGCTTATTTTAATGATATATTTTCAGCTGGAATTTTAAGAACAACATCAAGATCTGAGAGTGAAAATTCATTCTTTGGTAACTACTTGAATAAGAACCTTAGCTTGGTGGAATTTTGGATGCGATTTGATTTGGCAATAGAAGCACAAAGGCATAAAGAACTTCTTGCAGATAATGATACACTTCATTCTATTCCAGAATTGAAGTTGAATATGGATTTAGAGAAGCACGGTAGAGAAGTTTATACTCATGAAAATTTTTACATTTTTCAGAGGGAGTTGAGGAGTGCACGTGTGGATTGTGGTATTGAAGGAACAAAAGAGGAAGATGGCAAGTCCTTATTTTCTATACTTGACAATATTGTGATCAATGGCAGCAAAGTGAGTAGACATAGAGAAGTTGTTTATCATTTTTCGTATAGCATTGCGCGTTGTTCATGTAAAATGTTTGAATCTGAGGGCATGCCATGTCGACACATCCTTTTTATATTAAAGGGGAAAGGATTAAATAAAATCCCAAGCCATTACATTGTTAATAGATGGACAAATTTGGCAACTAGTAGACCGGTTTTTGACTGTGATGGAAATGTATTGGAGGCATGTTCTAAATTTGAAAGTGAGAGTAAGCTAGTTTCAGATGCATGGGCACAATTATTTAAATGCATGCATATGGCTGGTACATGTAAAGAGAAACTACTACTCATATTAAATGAAGGTTTTGGTATTGAATTGAAATTGGCTAACATGAACAGTGATATGGAACCGGCAATCTTAGATGAAGTAGAGACTTTTATTGGTTCCAATGTTCCAAAGGAAATTGAAGTTCTTCCACCCAAACCTTCAAATACCAAAGGATGTGTGGAAAATGGATTAAAGGGGGAAAAGAGAAGGCAATGGAACAACAACAAAAGAGAACAAGACTTTGTAAAGCTTGTAAGAAATATGCATATCATGATAGTCGTAATTGTCCCACAAAATCCTCTTCCTAATTTTTTTGGTAAGAAACCTTATTATTGCATTTTTATCATTGGAGATTTACTATAATATAATACGATTTTTAATTTGACAAGTTCTTGTTTACATAAGATTTGATTGAGTGCTGAATTTTGTTCAATAACCCTATCATGGATGAAGACTTAAATTGTAACCTGCTGTCATATATGAAGACTTATCTGCATAAGTAACTTGCTGTCATGGATGAGGAGAAGTTTAACTTGCTGTCATATATGAAGACTTATTTGCATAAGTAACTTGCTGTCATGGATGAATGCTGTCATGGATGAGGAGGAGAAGTTTAACTTGCTGTCATGGATTTAGTGTTGAAACTTTGTTATTTTTATAGCTTATATTTTGTTCACGAAACCCACTTATATTTAGATAATAAAACTCAATTTATACTTTATTATTTTTTAATGAAACTCAGCTTATACTTTGACAATTCTTTTTTATGTTAATGATTCTTTCATTTGGTCGATCTGTTTTGGTTGTTAGTCCACTATGTCATGTGCACTGGTTATATTGGAAAGTGAAAGAAGAACCAGTATATGGGAAGAATGTAGTTCTGAAAACTCACCTTTCATTGATATTTTCGTATATGTACAAGTTACATTGAAACAAATAATTACAAACATCAAAAGATACTCTTCAACCTGGAATATACTTTGCTAATTGAGGTGGCATTTTCCAAGTACTAAAAATTACAATTTCAAACAAAAACTATCATCTAAACTATAGACATTGGTATCACAAAATTTTCCTCCCAGCTGTTCTAATCATCTTCCACAGCAGCAATTAGTTTGGAGTAGCCAGGTACCTGAAAGTTGAAAAACACCATGTATTAAGTAGAAGCATTTAGTAAGCATAAATATCAGTTCATGATGTAGACAAATCATTCTTAAAATTATAAATGCCCATTAGGTTTCAACTTGATCAAGGATCACAGACATAATTTGCAGCATTAATTGCAAATGATTCTTATCTACATGAGTATACTTGCCTTCTGTCATTGGTTCTGTAAAAGGACAACCAGAATGCCATAGTCATATAGAACCAGTATGCAGAATAAGTCCAATAGATCACATGGCAAGTATCATAGTGTAACAAGTTTGAAACAACCAAATTGGACAAGGCATTGGACATTTCCTCAAACAGGTGGTCTGCAGTTTCATCAAGCATAACATGCACAATTAAGCATGTATATACATTCAAAACTTTCCTAAATATTAAAAAGAATCTCAATCATGACTACTGGTTAAAAATCTCAAAAATATTAAAAAGAATCTTATTCTCAAATCTCAAATCTCAAGACAATATACGAAACTTGATGGAGGAGGGGAAGAGAGGAAGAAAAGAAATAGAGGAGGAGGGGCAGAACGTGTTATGCTCTGCACAGTTCACCACGAAGCAAAGCAGAACTGGTTATGCTCTACAAGTTCGCCATGGAGGAGGGACCATGAGTGGCATCATAATCGCAGAAGTGGAAGAGATAAAAGACGAGTGGATGGGAGCGGTGGGTCTTGGCGGTGCATGATGCTGAAATCAAATTGGGTCTTGACAGTGGTTGAAACAAAAGAAAAAAACTAGGCGCGTAACTGGGAGAAAATGAAACCAGATATCAGAGAAGAAGAAGACAGACGAAATTGGGAGAAAAGGGATAGGCGCATAACTGTTTTGCGAGAGCACGTGACTTTTTAATTGGCTCCTACAATCTCTGCCAATCAAAATGATCTGACGGCTGAAATAGAACCTCTCACTCTCACATAAAAACCCAATTTCTCAATATATATATATATATATATATATATATATATATATATATATATATATATATTATAGGGATGACTCAAGTGAGAGTAATGTTTTATTGTAAGAGTGAGAGGAGCAAATCTGAACCATTAAATCATACATGGATGATCAGGATTAAAAGTTAGTAGGTGGTCATGTGATCACTTAAAAAAGTCACATGACTTTATGTTCTAATATTGATCATTCATGTATGATCCAAAAGTCCATATTTACTCCTCTCATCTGCTATAATAACACACTCCTCTCACTTGAGTTGCTCCTAACTTGATAAAATTATATACTATTTTTTTTAACAAAAAATACATACTATTAAATAATATGATTGGTGTCATTTGCTATTAAAGTATCTACATACTCTTAATAAGGTGATGCTTCTTATGCTTTTAAATCATTGGTGTCATTTGACTCTATTTTTATCTGGTCTCATGGGAATCACTGATCGACAAGCTTTGTCAAGCTTTGCAATAAAAATCCTTAGATATTTTTGAATGTCATGTATTTAGTATCTAATACAAAATCATTGGTTGAAGTTAAGAAATTGTAGTCAGAAAACTCTATTTGAGAAAGTTCTTTTATATATAACATTCAAGTTATTCAAATTCATGATGAGTGATTCTTTATCAAATAATTTTTATAAATATATTTTTTTCATTTTAATAACTTAAGCGTGTTAAGTCAATACCTGCTCATAACTATATAAAAAAAAAGGTGAGTGTAATTTATAGCCAAACTTGAGGTTTGATGATATTTTAATAAATTTAAGGGCTCGTTTGGTGGTCAGGATAGGATAGGGGCGGATAGGATAAGGGAGCGGGATAGGAGTAAGATAGGATATGAGCATGATAAGCTGTTATCATATCCGACGCTTGATGTCTACCAGATAACCAACTAGAGAGTATTTTAATTTTAACATGAATTTTAAAATTTTCTTTCTTGTTTTGAATGTTTTCATATTTTATTAGGTTTTAGTTTTTTTTTATAATTTTCATTTTTTAAGATTATATATAATGACAAAATTGTCCTTGTGATAAAATTACATATAATATTTAGAATTTTTAAAATATTGTTTAACTTAAGTTAATTTTTTTATAATTTTAAATATTCATTTTTAGTTTTTACTTTACATATAGTTAAATTATTAGAATATTTTTATTTATTTTTCAGTTTTTAGAAATAATATAAAGTAACAAAATTAGCCTTGTGAGAAGAAGTAATAATTTTTAAAATTTATTATTAATATTTTTATTATTTTATGTTTTATTATACCTTTTTCGGTAACCATATTATAATTTATTATATTTTAATTATTTTATGTATACATTTTTTTTATACTTTAAATCACATTATCCTATCCTGTCGAGTTCTAACCCATCTCCCCCTCGGGATATAATTTTAACTAGATGGACAGGATATGATAGGAGACATGATTGGTTTATCCTATCCTGGTGGCTCACCAAACAATAATTTCAAATATGATACAATAGCTTATCCTATCTTGTCTCTCTTATTCTGACCACCAAACGAGCCCTAAAGAAACGAGCCATAAAGGTAGTTGAGTGTAATTTAAACTTCATGTTATATTAAATTAATAATCATATATAAATTTTGTTTCATATAGCTTGCCTTTATACGTTAGTTAATTTTTTCTATTTTTATTTGATGTTATATATATTTGACCTTGCCCTATGTCAGATTCCTGGCTCCGTCCCTTGAGAGACATTTTCCGCTTTAATGCTAAAGCGTTCAAAACGACGTTGAGAACCTATAACTAAAAAAAATAAAAAATACATCCAAGGATGTACTCCTAAAAAAAGATTGGAAAATAAAAATGGTGGCTTTTTGCTTGTTGCCCATATCAGTTTTGCCAAGGAATAAGGAGTGATTAAAATGCTCATGAATCAACATAAATGTCTAACATTGTAACTGAAGAAAATAAAGGCAATAATTCACCTCTAATGGCTAACGAAGTTAATGAGATTCAATCAGTTACAAAAGAGGAAAAGCATCCATCATGCAATTAGTATAAAAGAGAAGGATTTGATAGAGAGGGGATCACGTTTTCTCTACCACCACCACCAGTTTCATCATTTTCTCTGCAAGACCAGAACACAATACCAGTCCGAATCCGTCACCGTCCTCCACGCACCAGCACTACGTTCGGCCACCGCGTCGAGCTGCCTAGCACCGTCGTCGTCGCTCCGTCTGCTGCGTCTCGTCGTCGCTCTGCCATCTCCAAACCGCTGCGAGTCGCACCCAGCATAGCCACTCACATTGCTATCAGTTTCAGTAGCATCCTCTGCTCTCCATCATTCTTCACGTTAGGTTATCCAATCTGTCCTTTTGTTTGTCCTTTGTGTATCTACTTTCAGTTTTTGTGTTTGTAAATCTGGTGGTATGGTGTATTATTTGGGCCCTTTGGACTTTGGATCAGTTTTTGTTTTAATAATGGAATTAGGAAGAATAATGAAAATACTAAAATATCAAAATTAAGGGTAAAAGCTACTAAGAAAATATATAAAAAGAAAATGAGGCTTTGAGTAAAATGGTAATAGATATTTCAATAATGATTTAACGTCTTTTCCAAACAAAATAAACATTTTAGTATCCTAATATTAATAGTTATATAACATTATCGATTTTATAAATAATTATCTTAAAATATATATTGTTATTGATAGTCAATTTGGATTTTCTTCCTGTTTGATTATCATTAATATCTTTTGCTTTAAAATTAAGAAATATATGTTATTAGTGGTAGCCACTTTGGATCTTCTTCCTGTTTGGTTATCATTAACATCTTTTGCTTTAAAATTAAGAAATATATGTTGTTAGTGGTAGCCACTTTGGATCTTTTTCCTATTTGGCTATCGCAAACAACCTTAAACTTTCAAAATAAAATTAAATTGCTAACGATTGTCACTTTGGACCATCTTCCTGTTTGGTTATTTGAGCAATTCTATTTTCAAAATAAAAAATAAATTGCGAATGATAGTCACTTTGGATCTGTTTCCTATTTGATTATCGTGAGCGTCTTGCACTTTCAAAAATAAATTAAATAAGTTGTTTAGATAGTCACTTTGGATCTTCTTCCGCACAACACCCTTAAATTTCAAAAATAATAATCAAAATAGGTTTTTAGGTTGACCATTTTGGATCTTCTTCCTGTCTGGTTATCATGATAGCCTAAATTTCTGAAATTACAAAAATATTTAAAATCAACCAAACCAACAAACATATTTTTTAAAAGAACTACTTAGCTTTGAATTCCCTATTGCACCTGGGGATATGTAGGAGCATGATTTAATCCTGTCAAGCTCAAAAATAAATTTTCATAAAATCATTTTCAATTTCTTATCAATATTCATTTTCTTCTCTTGGAAAAATAATAAAATAAAATCTTTTATGGTTTATTTATCATTTGTGATTATATTTTTAATTATTCTTTTAATAAAAAGGGTGAAATAAATGTCTTTGAAGTTAAGATAATTTTGCACAATTAACTAGAGGTAACCATTTTTCAATGGATGTCGTAGGGTGCTAATACCTTCCCTACGCATAATTGACTCCTGAATCCTAAATCTGTTTTCGAAGACCATTCAGTTAAAAAAGGTTTTTCCCAATGTTTTCCTAAATAAAATAAACTTTGGTGGTGACTCCGCTCCCATTGTGACGTGGTTGCGACATACACCCACCCATTTTTGCTAAGACACTTTTTTTTAACAACCATGCTAAGAATGAGTTCTGCTTTGACTCAAAGTCCACCATTGGAGTTGAATTTCAGACCAAGACTATCACTGTTGATGGTAAAGTCATCAAAGCCCAGATCTAGGATACTGCTGGCCAAGAAAGATTCACCACCTCTCTATCTCTATCTTTCATATGCTCGATTTCTTTTTCTACTTTACTTGTTCTTCCCATGCACTCAAGGGAGCACATTGAGTTTAAATGATGGTACCAACTTAAAGAATATTTAAGTGATATACCATTTTGACTTAAGAAACATACATTGCCAAGCACATGATATTGATTTTAGGGTGAATGTTATGGTGCACTGTTGGTGACGCAGACAAGTGTACCGGGTCGTCGCAAGTAATAAAATATTCACGGTAAGTAATTACCGAGGTCGAACTCAGGGATTGGGCTACCAATTCGACTAATCCGCGGGAAATCAGATACGTTTGGTCAAGTTACAGAAAGTGGTTGAGAGAGAGATTAATATCGCAATTCAAGTAACAAATCGATTAAAGCTAAGGTGATTAAATTCAGAAATTGAAATATCCAAGGTCTCAAATCCACCTACCCAATCATGTACAGTACCCAAGTGATGATGTATTCCTCCCTAAGTTCAATTATAATGTCAACCGGGACCCCCAATTTCTCCTATATCCACTGTCGTGCTCAATAGGACGTATTCGACGATTGGATTAATTACTTACTAGGTCTCATAATCCTAATCTCGAATTCTATTAAACCTTGTTCCCTATATGGTTGCACTAATCAAATAAATCCACTGTCGTGCTCATTATTCAATTAATGATTCCAATTCAAGTTCTAAAACGCGACTCGCCGTTCGGCCTCAAACACGTTAACTAGTTAATCACGTAACACATATGATCAACGCAATCAAATCAGAATTGAAAAACATTCATAAGAGAAGGGGAGAAAAACATACATCACAAGAACACTATACCGCCATGGGCGGCTTCATTGATCCCTCGGACGAGGGGATTAGTTCCTCATGCCCGTGACGACGCACAAACAATCCGACATAATCTCCATAAAATAAGAAAAGAAAAGGGAGACGCAGCTCCAGAAACAAGGATTCGCACTACTACTCTGATCTAAATAGTGGCTAAACCTTCCCCCAAAGTGTCCTCCCAATCTGATCCGAAACAGCCTTTAAATAAGGATTCTGAATCTTGCTCGCTCGCGGGGCGAGCACTCCTTCGCGAGGCGAATTTTAGTATTGGCGCGCTTTCAAATTTGGATTTTCGCGAGGCGAGGGTGTGTTCGCGGGGCGAGTCTTCCAACTTCAATATGTCACAGCCGTGACATTCATCACGGCTATGCCGTGATGGTCTCTGTCTTCCAGGGTCTTCAGGCTCTCGCGAGGCGAGCTGTCTTTCGCGGGGCGAGACTTCAAACCTAAATCTGTCCGCGGTAGTGACCTTCATCACGGCTATGCCGTGATGGTCTCTCTCTAGCAAGTCTTCGGACTCTCGCGGGCGAGAAGAGTCTCGCGTGGCGATCCGAAATGATGACTTTTGCTGCTTTGTTGACCTTCAGTCTCGCGAGGCGAGCATACACTCGCGGGGCGAGTGTCTCCAGAAGTGCTTTTTCCACTGCTTCTTGACTTTCCTTGACTCCCGGAGCTTCACTTATTGACCTGAAAACACCAAAAGCAACCAAAAGCATAATTCTATCAAAAATAAGCTAAAAACTACACAAAAGACGCAAAACGAGTCAAAGTCCAACTTAGGAACAAAACAAGGCAAATTTGGGCGAAAACGAGATTGAACTCGAATAATTTGCACAAAAACCACGGTCCATCTAGTTATAAAACTAGATAAGCTGAAGGCTTATCAAAACACCCCAAACTTAAACCTTGCTTGTCCCCAAGCAAGCTTAAAACTCAAAAACGACTCAAGACTTGGCAAGCCTAAAGGAATCAATCGATTTCGCACAAATTTAATGCAATCAAAACAGTTTTTCTCCAATGATCTCCCCCCTACATTAATATAATCCCCGCATTCATTTACTTTAAACAATTGAGAACTTATCATTCATGCCATCATTACTCTAAGTTGAGGCTCAAAGATACACACAAAGGAAGATCACCTATTTCAAACAATTGCCTTCCTCACAAGGGTATGTAAGAGTTCACTCATTCGCTCAAGTTTGTCTAGGCTATCAACTTTTCACTCACTTTCACATTCTAAGAGCACTTCCCATGAATTTGATTTTCATCTCAAACATAGTTCCCACGAAAACATGCATGCAACATCAATAGGTCTTTCAAAGGTTGTAATGGGGCCTGGCTAAGGGTAGGATAATGAAGGATACTAGGCTTAAGTCCCTAGGAACTAAGAGAGCATGAACCTTTTTACACATATTCCACTCAAATTCCTTTTTTCATTTTTCTTTTTGTCTCGGGTGACTACGCCTTTTCCTTGCTATTTTTTTTTTCTGTTTTTGCCCCTTTTCTTTTGGCAATATTTTTTTTTTCAACCTTTATTTTTCTTTTTCTCACCCCCAATATGACACATCACCTTGTAGCCACCCCAAACTTAGTTCCTCACAACCATTCTCTTGCTACGCTTCCATGCTCTCCTAATCCTAAGATTGGGTTAACATGGTTTTTCAGATTTTGGCTTGTAATATAGGGTCATCAAGAAACAATAGGTCAATTAGGCTCAATGTGGCTAACTAGGGAACATGCATTAGGGATGGTCCTTTTTAGGCCAAGTAGTTATTCAAAGAAAATCGCCTAAATCATTTGATGCAACACATAATCATGCAAACCATAAAGAGATTCAAGCAAATTCGGGAAAGTGCAACTTAAAAGTGATTCACACAATCAAAAACAGAGTTGGAGGCTCAAATACTCACCTGGACATTTTGCAAATTGTTTGACCGAGATACGATTCCTAGAGTGTGCACTCCACAACACCCCAAACTTATCATAAATCAAGTAATCACAACAAAATTCTCAAAGTTCAGTTTTCAATTTTTAAGTGGGGATAAAATTTTCTAATTTCAGAACCTAGGGGAAATCGTTAATGGTCAAAATAATTCATGCAATCAATCTATGCTCAATTTAATTAAAATCTAACAAGCTTGCCGACACGACATTCATACAACAACTCTTGATCTTCTCAAATTATTCAAGAGTGACAAACAAAAACAAAACAAAAACAAAAGTTAGGAGAAGAGAGGGATACCTAGCTTGGGTTGCCTCCCAAGTAGCGCTTGTTTAACGTCCCGAGCCTGACTTATTAAGAAGCATCCACCTGGATCCCATAGTCTGTGGTACAGAGGCCAAGAGATGCTCATCATATGCGATTCTCCACCCGGATCAAAAGGTTTGTGAAGTGGCCCTTGCAGAAGCAATACGACTCTATCCTTGATTCCATCTGGCCCGTGTGTGGAAACTCCATTGACCTCTGTAATTATGAACTCACTTCCTCTCGAGTCAAATGGTGTCTTCACGAGGAAGTGTGCCAAACAAGTGGGAGGGTCTAACTTACCGGTGTCCACACATGCATGCAAGCCAACATATTTATTTAACGCATCAAAATCAGGTTGCTTGGCAAGCATGGTGAAATCCTCTACCACTTTATCTTCATTTTGCTCTCTACCCCCTTGCTCCGGTGCCTTGTCACTTGTCAACTCCTCTTCCTTAGGTTGCTCTTCATCAACATGTGGTTGTTCCGGGGCCATGTCACTCGTCAATTCCTCTTCCTTAGGTAGCTCTTCCTCAACATGTGGTAGTTCTTCCTCAACTTCCTGAGAACTAGTTGCATCCTAGTCAGATTCCCACACCCTATCGCTTCTAGTTGTTGTGGCATCGCATTGGTTCTTAGGGTGGTTCTCGGTATCACCTGGGAAAGTCTCCGGGGGACACTCATTTAGTTGCTTTGTGAGCTGGGCAATGTGCATCTCTAGATTCTGAAGTGTCAACCCTGTATGAGTTGCCAACTTTTCAATGGCTGCGTTTGTATTGATTGACGCTTTCTCAATTGTCGCACTCAACTTCTCAAGAGCCAACTCCCAAGGTTGTGGTTGCCAATTCTGTTGAGGTTGTGGTTGCCAGGCTAGACCATCGTCAGCATTACTCCAAGCGAAATCCGGATGGTCTCTACTCATATCACCCCAATATTGATTCTGACTCTGATAGTTGTTCGGGGCACATTTGTCATAGAAATTATGCCATGGTTCCACATATTCTTGAGAGAAGTAGAACGGACAACTCCAAGTGTCATGGTTCCCATTACAATATTCGCAACCCGGAAGCATTCCTTCGTGTACCTCGCATACAAAACAAGGCAAGACCAAGTGGAATCAAAGAAGTAGAGAGATAATAGTAAATAAAAGATAAAAATAAAAATAAAAGAATAATAACTTAACCAAATAATCAAACTTCCCTAAGAATTAGAAAAATTGGTTTGCCAATCCCCGGCAACGGCGCCAAAAACTTGTTGGTGACGCCGGCAAGTGTACCGGGTCGTCGCAAGTAATAAAATATTCACGGTAAGTAATTACCGAGGTCGAACTCAGGGATTGGGCTACCAATTCAACTAATCCGCGGGAAATCAGATACGTTTGGTCAAGTTACAGAAAGTGGTTGAGAGAGAGATTAATATCGCAATTCAAGTAACAAATCGATTAAAGCTAAGGTGATTAAATTCAGAAATTGAAATATCCAAGGTCTCAAATCCACCTACCCAATCATGTACAGTACCCAAGTGATGATGTATTCCTCCCTAAGTTCAATTATAATGTCAACCGGGACCCCCAATTTCTCCTATATCCACTGTCGTGCTCAATAGGACGTATTCGACGATTGGATTAATTACTTACTAGGTCTCATAATCCTAATCTCGAATTCTATTAAACCTTGTTCCCTATATGGTTGCACTAATCAAATAAATCCACTGTCGTGCTCATTATTCAATTAATGATTCCAATTCAAGTTCTAAAACGCGACTCGCCGTTTGGCCTCAAACACGTTAACTAGTTAATCACGCAACACATATGATCAACGCAATCAAATCAGAATTGAAAAACATTCATAAGAGAAGGGGATAAAAACATACATCACAAGAACACTATACCGCCATGGGCGGCTTCATTGATCCCTCGGACGAGGGGATTAGTTCCTCATGCCCGTGACGACGCACAAACAATCCGACATAATCTCCATAAAATAAGAAAAGAAAAGGGAGACGCAGCTCCAGAAACAAGGATTCGCACTACTACTCTGATCTAAATAGTGGCTAAACCTTCCCCCAAAGTGTCCTCCCAATCTGATCCGAAACAGCCTTTAAATAAGGATTCTGAATCTTGCTCGCTCGCGGGGCGAGCACTCCTTCGCGAGGCGAATTTTAGTATTGGCGCGCTTTCAAATTTGGATTTTCGCGAGGCGAGGGTGTGTTCGCGGGGCGAGTCTTCCAACTTCAATCTGTCACAGCCGTGACATTCATCACGGCTATGCCGTGATGGTCTCTGTCTTCCAGGGTCTTCAGGCTCTCGCGAGGCGAGTTGTCTTTCGCGGGGCGAGACTTCAAACCTAAATCTGTCACAGCCGTGACCTTCATCACGGCTATGCCGTGATGGTCTCTGTCTAGCAGGTCTTCAGACTCTCGCGGGGCGAGAAGAGTCTCGCGTGGCGATCCAGAAATGATGACTTTTGCTGCTTTGTTGACCTTCAGTCTCGCGAGGCGAGCATACACTCGCGGGGCGAGTGTCTCCAGAAGTGCTTTTTCCACTGCTTCTTGACTTTCCTTGACTCCCGGAGCTTCACTTATTGACCTGAAAACACCAAAAGCAACCAAAAGCATAATTCTATCCAAAATAAGCTAAAAACTACACAAAAGACGCAAAACGAGTCAAAGTCCAACTTAGGAACAAAACAAGGCAAATTTGGGCGAAAACGAGATTGAACTCGAATAATTTGCACAAAAACCACGGTCCATCTAGTTATAAAACTAGATAAGCCGAAGGCTTATCATGCACCACCCACCAAAATGGTGCAGTGGTACACCATCCATATGGTACTTTCTTGTCCAATTATTTAGTCATGTGTCATTTGACTTTTCAACCCATTAACAATATTTAAATGGTCAAACTTATACAGTTATACAGTATTCATTTTTGTATTTTTTATTTTTCAAATACACTGATTATTGTATTGTAAAAAAGAATTAATTATTCAAACTTTACCAAATCTTTTTATTTTCTTCACATCTTTCTCTGAGTTTATTATTTTTTTATCAGACCCGAAACCTAACATGTAACGTGCCACCCCTATGCCATTCTTACCCCTACGCCACCGCCCAATCCAGCCCCTCCCACAATCCCACGCCGTCACTCCGTCCCAACCTCCACGCATGATCCTCTGGTTTGTTCACTTTCAATCTCTACGTCGGAGCTGGACTGGTTTTTATTTTACCTTTCCTTCCTCTCTTCCTCACTTTCCAAAAGACCACTCCCTCAACTGGATTGAGTTCAGTTTCACCTCCTTCTCTTCTTTTCATTATTCACCAATAAGGCAAAGTGTTTCCGCGATGCCATTGCTCATTTGTTACTAACCTAGGTTTTGTGCTTTTGTGATGAGAAATCCCCCCCCCAAAAATCATAGGGATCAAATTGCAAATTAGGAGAATCATATCATAATAAGTGAAGGGATGAGGGACAAGGGAATTAGAATTACATTCTTTCCACCGCGGGAACCCAAAACAGCGTTAGTCTTTCTTGTTGCGTTGTGAAAACACAAAGAAAGGACGTCGTACGATGATGTGGAGGTCGAGGATATGGAGTGGAACAGGAGTTACAGGCGTACACGTACCCGTGTCCGTGCGTCCGAAGAAGAAAGAGACGGCGTCAAAGACAAGGAGCTTCTCGGCGACGTCGACGACGGCATCGCATGAGGAGCGGTTTTCCAGACTAAGTTGGCCTAGGGTGGTGAGGGAGCGACCGATGTAACACCCCCTTGGGGCATTACCTGATTAACTCGTTGCGGAAAAATAAAACTTTATTTCGCTAGTTGCTTTTGGAAAATAATATTTTCTCAATCAATTATCTTTTCCCTAAAACGGTGATAAATTTTTTTCTTTCTTTTTTTTTTCTTTTCGACTACCACAACAACAACGTAATCATGACCGTATATGGATATATAGATATATAACATCATACAACTATACTGCATCATATTGTTTTCACATCTTGACCTTTATAAGTATAGGTCCTTATTGAAAAACAACAACATGCGATAAATAAAAACCTAAGCTGGTCGTAACTAATAGTAGTTATAACAGTATAAGAGGACATCAGCATGCTCCGAACTAAGGAAGGAACCTTCCTCTTGTAGACGCCAAATCCCTTGAGTGGTTCATCTGGACTCCCCAATATAGAACACAGCAAGGAAAACCCAATACAACAATGCAAGAGTGAGAAACCAATATATGGATTTAACACGATAACTACATGCGCGACACAAAAGAAAACATATACAAATGTACATGTTTATACAACATAAGCATTCATAATAAGGCAAATAGTTTATCATTGGGTTTCACACCCCAAACATCATCGTTTGAAAACCTATGCATGAACACTTCATATTCATCATCTAATTTCATACTTAATCTCATGAGTTATCCCAACGTCGTGATGAGTTGATCAAGCTCGATTGCCAAATAAGGCACTCATTAAATACAATAGCACACTGTCCAACACAAGGCACAATGAACACCGAATATGGTTACCATAGCACATTGTCCAATTTAAGGAGCAGTGATCACCGAATATGGTTTTTCATTGTCCAACCAGGGCACAATGATAAGTCGTGACATGAATATCGCCATGATACCATGATTAACAAATAGGCACGTTTGCCTAAAATGCATGTAAAACATTTTGTTCTCGTCATTTTTCTTCGTGTTCAATCTTTCCTTGCCAAAGCTTAAAGGCTTACAACCATTCATCATTTTCAATATCTTAAGATTTTCATCATTAACACAGGACTCTAAGTCCAAGTGCTCAATCACGAAACCTCTAGACCGATGCCTCAATCTTAGGTTCGTGGTAATAGAAAACAACATTAATCTTTTAACATTGTTTATTACACCGTGAGAACACTAGTATCCTGAAGTCTCGTTTACTAGGTTCATGTTTCCACATTTACATCGTTTTCGTTCTGTGAAACACAAATTCAAAACAAAACCTCCACAACTTATTCAAGTTGTGGGAATCACATCATTGAATAAAAATCGTTTATAGAAAATCATTTCTGCTTGAAATTCATTTATAAAACGTCAAATAACAGAAAACCTTTTTCCGAAGACTTTACTTTTTGAAAAGAGAATCACGTGAGACTAAATCTTATTTTAAAATGAATACTGCCACTTTAGAACTACTTGCCGTAAATACTTTTCCGAATTACCGTCGTTTAGCATTTTTAAAGTATCTTAAGTCAAATTTTGACCTTTTTCACTTAAATAATTTTATAAAATCACAATTAAGTTATTTTCGAAGATTAATTTCTTAAAATAACTTTTTATAATATTATTGAATTTCTTACATAAAAATCAGCAGTACTAAAATATTTTCACGGTTACGTCTTCACTGTGACTCATAGTTCACTCTTACATCGATAAATCATTAAAATAATGTTATTTTCAAATATTTCCTAATGTCATTGGATAAAATTTTCCATCAATATTATATTCCAATATTTCTTCGATAAACATTGAATATAATTTATAAAGCTTCTTAAAGCTTTTATCTGATTAATTGATATTTGATTGGGCACTGACCACTGTCAGGCTTCTCAAACAACAATCAACAACAATATTATAGCAATTAACCCAGGTAAATCATGCATCAAACATTGTTATATATATATATATAGATCACTGCAATCAAATAATTAAATGCATATAAACAAACACAGATGAAAATAATACAACTTCAATCAAATTAAACAAGCACCACAGATAAATATTACAACCAACAAATTGATATATAGCACGTAGCCATCGGAAAAATCCCTCAGGCAATCTCCTCTTACCTCTCGAAGAACTAAACTTTCGATTTAAAAACTTTATCGTGAATCCGGAAACCGTCAACGCACATACACGATACGATTCTTTATCCTTCAACAAATCACAACAAATAAATCATAAATCCAACAACTAGAGACACCTATATCCTATAGATGATGTTCGACCATCTCTAATTAAATTGGCTAGACATTTTAAAATTTTTCAAACTTTTGGATTAAGGATCCTAAGCATTAGAGATGCATGATTAAGAATCGAAACACAACAAGTGAAACAAAATCCTCTAACTCTACAAAGAGTGAGGTTTCGGCCATGACATGAAAATTTAGCTAGGGATCTCCAAATTTCACATACTCTTAGATTCATGATCTTAGAGTAGTATAGAGTTAGAAACAAGGATCATAAGTTGAAAAATAAAACAAAATCATCCAAGTCCTCAAGAACATGGATTCGGTCTTCACATAGAAAATAGGCTAGAGATGCTATAAATTCTCAAGCTTTTAGATTTAACAACAATATGTATTAGAAAGATGAAATCAGGTGTTACTTCACAAAAATTGAAGCAAAACCCATGAACTCTCTTTGAGCCTAGTTTTGGCCAACACTAGGAAAATAGGGAGGAAATTTTCTTTTGATTCATGCTCTTGGATTATAAACATAGAGACGATTATAAGACCATAGAAATTGGTTTCATAATTATAGTATTTTTCTACGATTTTCTAGAGATTTTCAAACTTCTAGATCTAAGAATGAAAACATGAATATCATGGCATGAAACAAGTGAAATCAATGAAGAAGAAGACATGATTGATCATGGAGAGGAAGCTATACCTCTTGTAGTTTGAAGAAATGAAGAGAAAAGACCAAGTCCTTCACAAAATCACTTATGGTGTTCTTGAGAAAATGAGAGAAAGTGATGAAAAAGATGAAGTTAGAAATGGCTAAGTGTGGGGGAAGTGTGGCTGCATGAAAATGAGGGAGTTAGGAGCAGATTTTGTGTGGTTTAATGTCATAAAAGAACCATGGTTGAGTTAAATTAACTAAGGTTAAGTTAGAAAATAATATAATAACTTAACTATGGTTAATTAATAACTTAACTAGGGTTAATAAGTGACTATGGTTAAAAACATGTGGCTCACATTTTAGGAAGTGTGTGACTGATTATTGTCCACACAAACTAACCATGGGTCCTTAACCATGGTTAAAATTTAACCAAACGTCGGTTAGGTTAAGCGTATGAGTATTTTGGTCATTTCACTTGAAAATTCTTGATCACTAGAATATAAGGCCGGACTCCTTGTCCTCTCTGCTATATTAACCTCTCCTAATATCTAATCTCCATAATCGACTCCGTCGTTTATTCGTCTTATCCCCCGATTTAGGTTTTACGCGTTTTCTTAACGATTACACCCGAATAAAATAATAGTATTTCGTTCCTAACGAATTTTTCCAAAATGTGGAAAATCTTCCGGGAAAAAATATAAAACCTAATGGTTTCGTTCCCAAGTCAAAATTAGGGTTTCTGATCAGTAAAATCTTACTGTCAGTGAAAACGTTGAAAACGCAGACCGGGTTCCGTCTGAATTTTCAACCCAAAACATCCCCATAACCTTATAAAAATAAGTATGATAGGGAAATGACTTTAGTTTATCCAAAGTCATTTTCTAAGTCTCGGATAAGAATATAATCATTTATATAATTATTACCAATATTAGAAAGCCGAAAAATCGGGGTGTTACAGCCGACGAAGCAGTGATGGTGAACAGGGATTCACGTTGATGAGGCCGTCAAGGGCGGTGGCGTGGACGCTGGTGGTTGATGATGATGAAGATGGAACCCTTGTGTTAGGGTAATAGTCCCTTGGGTATTGGTCTGATCTACGAAGGGGAAAAAAGGTTTTGGTTTAGATTTTGATAACAATAATAACAAGGTGGCTTCTAAGGTGAGGGAGCAAGTAAATCCCTCACCTATGCACCACCTGTTTATAGGTAATTTCAACTATTTTTTAAAATTTATTTTATTTTTCAAAATCCTTTTTTACCCCTCATTATCTTCCTTTCATTCCACCGCCCACATGTGACGCTAGATCCAGTGGTTCTGATAATGCAACCTGCCATCACTCATACCCAAAAACCCTACTTCTCCATTTCCTCACATCATTACACACTCCTTGATCACCCATGGCTGAAGCGACGCGTCCTCTCATCACTGTCCAAACCCTCAATGACGACATAGCCACCGATGCCACCGTCCACCTCCCCGACGTCATGAAATCCTAACGAAGTCCACTCCAACATCTCAAAGAAGTCCTATTAGCCCTACGTCGTCTCTCGCTGCACCGACCAGGGAGCCTTCGGAAACATGTGCCACAGCAGCCGCATGTTCACCCCCACCAAGATTTAGCGTCGCAGGAACAACATCAACCAGAAGTGATATGTCGTTGTCTCCGCCGTCGCTGCCTTCGCCATCCCCTCCCTAGTCCTAGAGCTGTCAAAACGGGTCAGCCCGACTCACCCGGGTTGGCCCACCACGGGTTGGGTAAAAAGTGGATCAACCCAACCTGTTTTACTTTTTGGTGAGTAAAAAAATAGCCAACTTAGCTCGACCCACCACGGGTTGGTGGTTTATGTGGGTTGGCTCACTTTTTAAAAAATAAAATAAAAAATCATTTTAAAAAATAAAACCCATAAATTTTAAAAATAATAATTAAAATACCAACACCTTAATGAATTTTATTTAGATTATTTAGCAAGATTCAAAATTTGATTTCGTAAATAATCGTAGACTTATAGATTATCCAATGACTATTCTATTTGTCTACCAAGGTGCCATTATGATAGTGCATAGAAGATGACATGTGTGATCTTTTTTCAAATTGTCCCATGGATTTATTTGATTATCCAATGACTATGCTTATATACTATTTCATTGGTCTTGGATAGTGACATGCATGATTGAGTTTTGATAAAAAAAATTGCAACTCGCGAGCCAACCCGGCTTACCACGGGTTGAACCCACCCAAACCGTGGTTAGGTGAGCCGGGTCAAAATGACCCGGGGTCAAAACGAGCCAGATTTTGTCCAACCCAACCTACCAGTGAGACGGGTTGGATCGGGTTGGCTCACGGGTTCCAACCCATTTTGACATCTCTACCTAGTCCTCACCCGGGGCCACCGCATCGAGATCGTCCCTGAGCTCCCCCTCATCGGCGACGCTGCTGAAGGTGTCGAGAAAATGAAAGATAATGGAACTTGCCGCCAGACCCAGTGTTTGTGAGGTCGGTTTGAGATCAAGAAAATGTCCAGATCTGAGTTTTTGTTTGATGTGTTAATCATTTTACTAATTTTCCAGTGGGCTGAGATGGGATGAAGGGGATAAGGGTAAAATTGTCACTTTTATTTTTTTGGTTAACATGCTTATCCATTTACCGGTTTTGATCTCAACCATCAAATTATTATATTAATAAATCTAATGGTTGAAACAAATGGTTCATTGATGAGAGACTTACTTACTCCTTCATCTTAGAAGCCATATAATAGAAATTAACAAACATGCATAATAATAGGATAAATTAGAAAGGTCAATCGTATGCAAAGAATGGTCAAGCATATTCCAAATAAATTTAAACCAAAAAAAAAAAAAAAACCAGATTTCATATTATTCTATTAAAATTTGTTCCCTATATTTACTCTATCGTATTTTCATGATATAATACTTTTCATATATAAGAAAAAAGTGACCAAACAAAGACAAATTCCTGTATTGATAAGCATTTAATTATAATACACTATCGCTATTAAAATATTTACAATATCAAATAATAATAAATTGATACAACACAAAAAAACGTTTGACTTACTATAATTATATTAAAAGTCATATATAAGAAATAAGGTGAAATATGATAGATATACAGATGATATATAAATAAAGTTTAATTGATATATATTGTTATTGTAAAGTTTTTTATACAATCAATCACAAATCATGGTATGAATGGCTTTTAAGGTGATTTGGATAAGAATCATAGATTTTCAATGGTGTGACGATTTATTATTGGTTGACATTATAAAAAACATTTACCCTATCAATATATACCAGTTAAACTCATATAAATATTGATGAATTGGTTTGTAAATTTACCGTATACAAATAATTTTTTCCCTTGTGTGAAAGCTATGTATGGTAATTGATTCACCATTGATCAAGATGAGAAAGCAAAACTATACATGGCAGTTTCCTTTGCCAATAGCTTTCCCGTATTAATGACTGCGTGTCTTGCCGCATTTCTAATATTTTTACTCATCTTTATTGTATAGATTTATCCAACTTTATAATGTGACGTAATAATGTAAACACACATTATATACATCACTGCGTTAATAATATCATGGTACAAATGAATGTAAAAATAAATAAGATACATATTCAAATAAAGAACAAATCCAAGGTACCAAATATAATTTAGTAAGCGACTATTATTTGACATCGACATCTCAGCATTTAGATTTATAAGGAGATTAAGTATAGATCGATTTTCAGTAACTTTTTGCATTTCCCCACATTACAAACAAAATAAATTTATAATATTAATTTTTGTTAGATAAAAAGTAACAAAGCATATAAATTTTTTAAAAAAAACATAATTTACTTCTAATAGTCGTTTCCCTTGTCACAATTCTCAAAAAATCTTCATACTTTTTATCATCTTTAATGTTATTTTGTTTAATAAACTACAAATGAAATAAAAAAATATAAGACTAAAATTTGGAACATTCATTATCATAATCATTCATAACAAATATAATGTATTATTAAAAGAACATATTACATCCTCAAGTAAGACAATTTTTTGTTTCAAATGTATTGAGCTATCACGACTTCTTTTGCTTGGTAATATAGCTTCAAGTTTCCTAATAATGTAAAAAAAGATAATATTTTAATAAATTGTGGAAATAATAAAACTTATTATATAGTAAGTATGTATATTATCATATCGAATACAATACATAATACATTACTTTTCTAACCTTTGAGCCCACAATTCTCTTTTTACCATGTTCCATAGCCGAGTCTTATCTGCTATTACTGTGGAACCCCACCCAAAAGAGTATATCTTTAGATGATGTACCTGATTATCAAAAGATTAGAATATCGGTTTTTTATACAACGACATAATATGAAGTATTCTAATATAATTTTATAATGTTTAGGTTTATTTTTGCAATCCAAATGGATTTACCTTTTGTTATTGATTTTTCAGATCATACAAATACAAATTCGCTACCACCATCATCGTCGGGACGTAGCACACTATTCACCGCCATTGAACCCACAAAATCAAAAGATCCCAACTCGCCTAAGACCGCCGCTAACCGCCATACACCGCCGCATATCAAATACGCAGATTCAGCTAGGGAGTCAGACGTCCACCTCTACATCAAAACGCCTACATACCCACCACGACATAGACGCTTCACACCACGGATCATCTTTCAACAGATAATCACCGGAACCCACAACAATTTCTATTACATAAACACATTGTTGTTCTTCATTTATTTTGGTGTAAGACTACTGGGTTTTGTTCATCGCACTCACTAACCCTTATCTACTGTACTTTCTTTGAATTTTTTGTATTAATTTTTTTATACAATGTACTCACTATGTTGGCCTATCTTAACACCTAATTACTAAACCATCAAATAGTCAACTTGGTAAAAATTTTAAAAAAATATACAATTTTTAAACACATTTGTGCAAGATGCTTTGTGATGAGCCTCTGGTTGACTGGTTTTATAACTAATAAAGACCATGACTTTGTGCTTATTTTATATCATTTTCACCCAAATTAGACTTGATTGTCTCTAAGTAGTATTTTGAGTCTGTAAAGTGTTTTTAGGTTAATTTAGTTGATTTAGAGTTAAATAAAGTACTTATGTTATTTTCTGTTTTTCAGGTTAATAAAATAAAATAAAATAAATCTGGAGCCACTCGCCCCGCGAAGGATATCTCGCCCCGCGAGTCACGCAAGCCTGAAAAGTCAGAGACGATCACGGTTTACCCGTGTTGAAGATCACGGCCGTGGCAGTTTTGAAGTTGAAGTGTTCGCCTTGCGAGCATCCCTTCGCCTCGCGAGTCTTGGAAGACCAGAAGCCATCACGGTTTGGGCATGTTGAAGGTCACGGGCGTTACAGTAGGGAATTTGAAGAGTTTGCCTCGCGAAGATATGCCCGCCTCGCGAGAAGACCAAGAGTTGCAGACCTTACGTGTTATTCGCCTCGCTAGCAGTGCTTCGCCTCGCGAGGCCTTGGATTCCAGAAATTGTATATAAACTGCTCTATGGCAGAATGAAAAGGGGGCTAGTCAGTTTTGGCTAGTCTTAGCTAGTCAGTAGTTGTAGTTTGTTTTGTTTCCTTTTCTGCTTATGTTTGTTATGGAGAACTAGTCTCCTAGATTAATCTACTGTAATTGGTTTCTATCCATACTTGAGGTTCTTGTATTTCCTGTTTTCATTTCCTTTTCTCTTTTCAATGCCATGCTTTATATTTCTGTTTGCTTAATTCAGGAGTATATTGTGTTGTGTTGGTTTATCTCGGTGATATCATGTACCTATATATAATCGCGTTTGCTTAATTCGCGTGTGTACGTTTCGTGTTCGCTTAGTGATGGAGTTAACTGTTTGCCACCTCCCCCTGAGGAACCAGTGATGGAGTTTAAACCCTTGGATTTTGAACGATGGCCGGTCCAAGAGGTTGAGCCCCACTTCTATCGGGGAGACTTTGTAGATAAAGAGGTCAGCTGTGACCCGAATGGGAGTGAGAAGTCCGCCGCACTCGGCGAAGTCATCATAATTGTCAAGTGCTCACTCCCACATCAAGGCCGCAAGTCATGGAAGCATGGAATGAGCTTCCGCCCTTTGGCCACCACGTGGGCCTTATGCTACAAGCAGTGGGATCCTGGTGGAACCGCCCTTCAATGAGTTTTCTTAACCCTTTCTCCTTTTTAAATTTTCTTTTCCTTACTTTAATTCTGTTTTGTTTTGAATAAAGCTCCTGAATAATTTGAGAAGCTCAGGAGTGTGTTGAGTCTAGTGTTGGCAAGTTTGATGGATTTGGTTGAATTTGCATAGATTGATTGCATAATATGTGTTGACTGTTTTCCCCCTAGAATTTGAAAATTTTGAAAAATTTTTGAAAAAAATGATCCCCATATGATTGAAAACTGAACTCTGAGATTTTGTTATGATGCCATGATTTATGATAAGTTTGGGGTGATAGGAAGCACACACTAGGGATAGAATCTCTTTCAAATAATTTGCAAAAAAATGTCCAGGTGAGGTTTTGAGCCTCCAACATGTTTTTGACTGTGTGAAAATCACTTTTTAAGTTGCACTTTCCTGAGTTTGCTTGAATCTCTTTTTGGTTTGCATGATTATGTGTTTGCTTCAAATGATTTAGGCATCTTCTTTGTAAATAACTACTTGGCCTAAAATAACCAATTCCTGATGCATGTTCCTTAGTTAGCCCCTTTGAGCCTGATTAGCCTATTACTTCTTGATAACCTAATGTTATAAGCCCAAAAATCTGGAAAACCATGTTAACCCGATCTTAGGATTAGGAGAGCATGGAATCTTAGAATGGGTGCAAGAAACCAAAGTTTGGGGTGGCTACCCGGTGTAATATGATGTTTGGGATTGAGAAAAAAAATTTATGTGAAAAAAAAAAGAAAAAAAAAAGAAAAAGAAAAAAAGAAAAAAAAAATAAAAGTGCAAAAATGCCAAAAAGAAATAAAAAGGCTGTAGCCACCCAAGGAAAAAAAAAAAATTAAGAAAGGGAATTTGAGTGAATTTCAAAGTGTAAATAATGTTCATGCTCTCTTAGTCCCTAGGATCTTCAGCCTAGTTCCTTTGTATATCCTACCCTTAGCCAGGCCCATTACAACCCATAAAAGACCTTCTGATGTTGCTTGCATGTTTTCTGTGGGAATCATTTTGAGATGAAAATCAAATTTATGGGAAGTGCTCTTAAAAGTGAAATTGAGTGAATTGTTGATAGCCTGACACAAACTGAGCGATTGAGTGAAACACAAATTTCCCTTGTGAGGAAGGCAGTTGTTTGGATTTGGTGATCTCCCTTTTGTGTGTGACTTGGATCCCCTGCTTAGATTAATGAGTGTTTGAATGATGAAATTCTCAATTGTTTAGAATAAATGATTGTGGGGATTACTTTGTTTGAAAGGGGGGAACATTGAAGGAAAAATTGTTTTGATAAATTGCTTGAAATTTGTGTGAAAGTTAATTGAGTCCTTAAGCTTGCCATGTTTTGCCAGGTCTTTAGTTTTTTTTTTAAGTTTTTGAGTTTTAGTTTGCTTAGGGACAAGCAAAGTTTAAGTTTGAGGTATTTTGATGAGCCTCTGGTTGACTGGTTTTATAACTAATAAAGACCATGGCTTTGTGCTTATTTTATATCATTTTCACCCAAATTAGACTTGATTGTCTCTAAGTAGTATTTTGAGTCTGTAAAGTGTTTTTAGGTTAATTTAGTTGATTTAGAGTTAAATAAAGTACTTATGTTATTTTCTGTTTTTCAGGTTAATAAAATAAAATAAAATAAATCTGGAGCCACTCGCCCCACGAAGGATATCTCGCCCCGCGAGTCACGCAAGCCTGAAAAGTCAGAGACGATCACGGTTTACCCGTGTTGAAGATCACGGCCGTGGCAGTTTTGAAGTTGAAGTGTTCGCCTCGCGAGCATCCCTTCGCCTTGCGAGTCTTGGAAGACCAGAAGCCATCACGGTTTGGGCATGTTGAAGGTCACGGGCGTTACAGTAGGGATTTTGAAGAGTTCGCCTCGCGAAGATATGCTCGCCTCGCGAGAAGACCAAGAGTTGCAGACCTTTCGTGTTATTCGCCTCGCTAGCAGTGCTTCGCCTCGCGAGGCCTTGGATTCCAGAAATTGTATATAAACTGCTCTATGGCAGAATGAAAAGGGGGCTAGTCAGTTTTGGCTAGTCTTAGCTAGTCAGTAGTTGTAGTTTGTTTTGTTTCCTTTTCTGCTTATGTTTGTTATGGAGAACTAGTCTCCTAGATTAATCTACTGTAATTGGTTTCTATCCATACTTGAGGTTCTTGTATTTCCTGTTTTCATTTCCTTTTCTCTTTTCAATGCCATGCTTTATATTTCTGTTTGCTTAATTCAGGAGTATATTGTGTTGTGTTGGTTTATCTCGGTGATATCATGTACCTATATATAATCGCGTTTGCTTAATTCGTGTGTGTACGTTTCGTGTTCGCTTAGTTCACGAAGTGCTTAACCCCGTTTGCTTAATTCGGGAATAGGGACATATATCTGTAGTAGTGGTTCCGCTTGTGAATTATTGCTACAACCGGGAGGGGATTAGAATCTGCTTAGGGCTAGGAATTTGCATGAACCGAAGAAAGTTGGGAAAACAAAAGCGATGAGGTTAATCGCTTTAGTTTATTTGTTAATCTGTTTTTCTTTGCTTCTGTTTTATTTCTTTGTTCTGTTTTGTTTTCTTTATTTTAGTTTCAATCCAAAACCCCCCATTTCTAACTTTTTCTGTTAATAATAACAACACCTAAGAGTCCTTGAGAGACGATCCGAGTTGTCGCTCTATACTACATTATTTTAATAATCGCTCGTTCTTTTTGGCGCGTGGCGACAGCGTGGTCAAAAATTGGCGCCGTTGCCGGGGACTCTGGTTTGTTGTTATTAGCAGAAAATAAAATTTTTAAAAAAAAAGAGAAAAAAAATAAAAAAAAAGAAAGAAAAAATCTCTTTGCTGAATTAGTTTTGTCTGTTTCGTCTGGTTGTGAATTTTAGCACCCCCCATGGATAATTATATGCGAAATTACATGCCTAATGCTTACTATGAGCAACCACCATGCATATATTTTCCTGATTTTCTTGGTTTATCACACTGGTTGCCAAGGTTTAGTGGTTTTGTAGGTGAGAATCCGCAGGAGCATCTGAGGGAATTCTAGATTGCCTGTTCTATAATGCTGAGACCTGCAGGAATAACAGAAGATCACATTCAGATGGAAGCTTTCCAATTCTCACTTGAAGGTGCTGCAAGAGATTGGTTGTATTGTCTTGATGAGAATTCCATCTCAAGCTGGTTTGATTTAAAGGAAGCCTTCCTGTTTAGATACTATCCTGCCTTCAGAGCTGCACCTTCCGAACCTTCCCTAGAGGACCTGTTCAAGCAAATGGCTGGACAGATAAATGCACAAATGGAAGCAAACTTTCTCGAATTTCAACAGAAGATGGAGGCTGAATACCAGAGGAGCCAAGCTGAATCTCAGAAGTTGTCCGCTCTAATTGATCAAGTTACCGCCAACTCGGCTGCAATGCTAACTCCACAGCCTCTTGAAGAACATAAAGATTCACAAGTTATTCCTGAAAATATTTCTGATGATAATTTTGATAATGTTTCTGATGCTGAATTGTGTGTTGAATCCCCTGATGATTGTTATTGTTCTGGCACTGCTTTGTGTGTGGAATGTTATTTTGAAAGGTATGTTAAGCAAAGCATCCATATGGAACAGGAGACAGATGAGGTTGAGGGCCATGTTCATATAGGAAATGAGCATCAGGAGGATCAGGAGAACATTTGCTCCACCGTGCTTGAGGATAAAGAAGAATCTTTGGTCTTAGATGCATGTGTTGAGAGTAATGGGGTGGATGAATTAATTTCTGAATTTCCAGACATTGTAGATTTTACTGATTCATTTTATTGTGATATATGTACTGACTCTACTAACTCTAACCTTTGTGTGGTGTGTGCTGAAATTTCTGCATGTATAGCAGGTGATGAATTTGTTCGTGCAGTAAATGAAGAAAGTGCAGAAAATGAAGCAGCACCAGTAACCCCAGCTAACTGTTTGCCACCTCCCCCTGAGGAACCAGTGATGGAGTTTAAACCCTTGGATTTTGAACGATGGCCGGTCCAAGAGGTTGAGCCCCACTTCTATCGGGGAGACTTTGTAGATAAAGAGGTCAGCTGTGACCCGAATGGGAGTGAGAAGTCCGCCGCACTCGGCGAAGTCATCATAATTGTCAAGTGCTCACTCCCACATCAAGGCCGCAAGTCATGGAAGCATGGAATGAGCTTCCGCCCTTTGGCCACCACGTGGGCCTTATGCTACAAGCAGTGGGATCCTGGTGGAACCGCCCTTCAATGAGTTTTCTTAACCCTTTCTCCTTTTTAAATTTTCTTTTCCTTACTTTAATTCTGTTTTGTTTTGAATAAAGCTCCTGAATAATTTGAGAAGCTCAGGAGTGTGTTGAGTCTAGTGTTGGCAAGTTTGATGGATTTGGTTGAATTTGCATAGATTGATTGCATAATATGTGTTGACTGTTTTCCCCCTAGAATTTGAAAATTTTGAAAAATTTTTGAAAAAAATGATCCCCATATGATTGAAAACTGAACTCTGAGATTTTGTTATGATGCCATGATTTATGATAAGTTTGGGGTGATAGGAAGCACACACTAGGGATAGAATCTCTTTCAAATAATTTGCAAAAAAATGTCCAGGTGAGGTTTTGAGCCTCCAACATGTTTTTGACTGTGTGAAAATCACTTTTTAAGTTGCACTTTCCTGAGTTTGCTTGAATCTCTTTTTGGTTTGCATGATTATGTGTTTGCTTCAAATGATTTAGGCATCTTCTTTGTAAATAACTACTTGGCCTAAAATAACCAATTCCTGATGCATGTTCCTTAGTTAGCCCCTTTGAGCCTGATTAGCCTATTACTTCTTGATAACCTAATGTTATAAGCCCAAAAATCTGGAAAACCATGTTAACCCGATCTTAGGATTAGGAGAGCATGGAATCTTAGAATGGGTGCAAGAAACCAAAGTTTGGGGTGGCTACCCGGTGTAATATGATGTTTGGGATTGAGAAAAAAAATTTATGTGAAAAAAAAAAGAAAAAAAAAAGAAAAAGAAAAAAAGAAAAAAAAAATAAAAGTGCAAAAATGCCAAAAAGAAATAAAAAGGCTGTAGCCACCCAAGGCAAAAAAAAAAAAATTAAGAAAGGGAATTTGAGTGAATTTCAAAGTGTAAATAATGTTCATGCTCTCTTAGTCCCTAGGATCTTCAGCCTAGTTCCTTTGTATATCCTACCCTTAGCCAGGCCCATTACAACCCATAAAAGACCTTCTGATGTTGCTTGCATGTTTTCTGTGGGAATCATTTTGAGATGAAAATCAAATTTATGGGAAGTGCTCTTAAAAGTGAAATTGAGTGAATTGTTGATAGCCTGACACAAACTGAGCGATTGAGTGAAACACAAATTTCCCTTGTGAGGAAGGCAGTTGTTTGGATTTGGTGATCTCCCTTTTGTGTGTGACTTGGATCCCCTGCTTAGATTAATGAGTGTTTGAATGATGAAATTCTCAATTGTTTAGAATAAATGATTGTGGGGATTACTTTGTTTGAAAGGGGGGAACATTGAAGGAAAAATTGTTTTGATAAATTGCTTGAAATTTGTGTGAAAGTTAATTGAGTCCTTAAGCTTGCCATGTTTTGCCAGGTCTTTAGTTTTTTTTTTAAGTTTTTGAGTTTTAGTTTGCTTAGGGACAAGCAAAGTTTAAGTTTGGGGTATTTTGATGAGCCTCTGGTTGACTGGTTTTATAACTAATAAAGACCATGGCTTTGTGCTTATTTTATATCATTTTCACCCAAATTAGACTTGATTGTCTCTAAGTAGTATTTTGAGTCTGTAAAGTGTTTTTAGGTTAATTTAGTTGATTTAGAGTTAAATAAAGTACTTATGTTATTTTCTGTTTTTCAGGTTAATAAAATAAAATAAAATAAATCTGGAGCCACTCGCCCCACGAAGGATATCTCGCCCCGCGAGTCACGCAAGCCTGAAAAGTCAGAGACGATCACGGTTTACCCGTGTTGAAGATCACTGCCGTGGCAGTTTTGAAGTTGAAGCGTTCGCCACAGCATCCCTTCGCCATGCGAGTCTTGGAAGACCAGAAGCCATCACGGTTTGGGCATGTTGAAGGTCACACGGGCTTAAAGAGGGATTTTGAAGAGTTCGCCTCGCGAAGATATGCTCGCCTCGCGAGAAGACCAAGAGTTGCAGACCTTTCGTGTTATTCGCCTCGCTAGCAGTGCTTCGCCTCGCGAGGCCTTGGATTCCAGAAATTGTATATAAACTGCTCTATGGCAGAATGAAAAGGGGGCTAGTCAGTTTTGGCTAGTCTTAGCTAGTCAGTAGTTGTAGTTTGTTTTGTTTCCTTTTCTGCTTATGTTTGTTATGGAGAACTAGTCTCCTAGATTAATCTACTGTAATTGGTTTCTATCCATACTTGAGGTTCTTGTATTTCCTGTTTTCATTTCCTTTTCTCTTTTCAATGCCATGCTTTATATTTCTGTTTGCTTAATTCAGGAGTATATTGTGTTGTGTTGGTTTATCTCGGTGATATCATGTACCTATATATAATCGCGTTTGCTTAATTCGCGTGTGTACGTTTCGTGTTCGCTTAGTTCACGAAGTGCTTAACCCCGTTTGCTTAATTCGGGAATAGGGACATATATCTCAGTAGTAGTGGTTCCGCTTGTGAATTATTGCTACAACCGGGAGGGGATTAGAATCGCTTAGGGCTAGGAATTTGCATGAACCGATGATAGTTGGGAAACCAAAAGCGAGAGGTTAATCGCTTTAGTTTATTTGTTAACTGCTTTCTTCGCTCTGTTTTCTTTCTTTGTTCTGTTTTGTTTTCTTTATTTTAGTTTCAATCCAAAACCCCCCATTTCTAACTTTTTCTGTTAATAATAACAACACCTAAGAGTCCTTGAGAGACGATCCGAGTTGTCGCTCTATACTACATTATTTTAATAACCGCTCGTTCTTTTTGGCGCGTGGCGACAGCGCGGTCACTTTGCGCATAAGGGGGCACGTATATGCCTTTCTTTCCTTTGATGCTCCATGTATATATGCCTTGGTTATTCTTATTTTTTTATTTTTTAATATATACCTATGCACCTATATGCCTTCCTATTCTTTCTAATATAGATGCAGTGTCTTTCCTTACTTCTTAATTATAATTATTAATTTTTTTTGACAAAACTTCTTGATTATTATTTGCATGTGGTAACCCCTTAATTTTGCGGGCCTGCGTCCAACGAAATAAATAATATAATTATCTTTAATTCATTTAAAGATGTACTTAATCTAATTTTTTCCCTATGGCATGAAATTGAGTAATCCAAAGTTTAAGTAACCAAACTGTAAGCCTAAATTGTAGCAATAGAAATATTACACTTATACCCTTTTTTTCAAAAGGAGGTACACTTAAAAGGTAAAACCATTAATATGGTCATAAAATATTAATCCAGAATTTAATTTACCAAATTGTAAGCCAAGGCCATGACCCCTCTTGTCTCGTTTTTTATCTACTTTTAATTTTTTTTAAACATCATACGTAAGTTTTATGGTACTAAAATTATATGAAAATTGAAAACTTAAAGTTATTTTCTTTCAAATTTAATTAATTAACACAAACAAATATGTGAGACAATTTAAAATCAATTGACTAAGTCACTTCATTGTCTCTTCAATTTTTGAGCACTTATATCGTTAAGGACAAAACTTAGGTGCAGTTCCTTATGTGCAGTTTTTACTGTTCTCCAATCACAATTCAACACCTGGATTAATCAACCAATAGAAAACATAGGGACATTTTAAATTTGAATTTAAATGAAAATTTTGATCTATGTGGCAAGTTATAATTGGGGAACATCAAAAACAACACTTATTTAACTTCACTTAAGTTTTTTCCTATCATTAATTAGTCTAACTCATTTTTAAGTCAATAGATCAATCAATTACAACATCAAGATGTTTCCTCAATCACTTGGCCGAATTCCAATCATTGACAAAGTTCAATAACACACATGCATAATGCTTAACCAACTCATTAGATTAACATTATCATCAACAAAAGATTAGATCAGAATATCATGCATGCACACTGGCCTCCTTGGTCATAACTCAGTCCAAACCAAAATCACTAAAATTCAACATCCAAAATCTCATTCACATCAATAAATTTGGTGTCAGAGAAGTCAAAATATTAATCCAAAAATCAGAACACGAAAGCAAATTCTCAACTCTAAACTCGCAGCCATGACAGCGAAAAGAACAAAATTTTGAATAAAATCAAAATTTTACCTAAAACAAAATAAAACTTTCCAACTAAAAATTAGCGAAACAAACAAATACAGTTCCTTAAGGAAGGAGAAAATGGGGGTACCTTATTTGTTTGTGTTCTTGTAATGGAGAGAAACGATAGGAGTCATAGGTGGAAGGATGGTGGCACACTGGTGACGATGAAGGAACAATGGTGGTGGCTGATTTGGTGAATAAAGTGAAGAAAAAGAGAGGAGGACTGCGAGGGGACAGTGGAGTGAAGAAACCAGAAACAAAAGGATTTGTGAACACTCAGATGTTTAGGTTTATTTTTGCAATCCAAATGGATTTATTAATGGCTAGCCATCCGCGAATGTACCACGTTATCCACGGCGAAGTGGATTAAAAATAGATAATGGATAACATACGCTTATAAAGCAACATAATAAGCCATAACTATAAAAATAGAAAAGGAAATAAAGATTTATGAAAAAAGAAATGATGGGAAATAACGGTGATGGAGCGTTAAATAAAGTGTAATAGTGGCTATAACGTAGGTAGGCTGGTGTCACACAATGTCCTGAACTTAGGTGCTGGTGGGATATTTGTTATTCCATTCATGGAAGATGGAGGAAACATCAAATATAAAGATAATTATTTAGTTGGGTGTAGACAATAAATACAAAAAACCAAAGTACTTCATTCCAACCCAAAGCGTAAAAACAAAGTTGCAATTAGCAAAGAAGCAACATCATCCCATTTTTCAATTTATTTATATCATTTTCTTTTTAATTTATTATATTATATTTTATTTTTTGCAGCCCCTATCTTCAATAACCCTCCATTCTCTTTTTTTATTCCAATCTCTTTGACCCATTGTTACTTGCTCAGTTACTATCTACACAGAGTAGCAAAACGCAAAAACAATGAAAGAAGAAATTTGGAAACTCCATGCATCCTCCCTCCATAAAAATCTTTCTGCGGAGACAAATTGGCAACCAAAATTGTACACATATAGCAGTAAAAATTTGAAATATATGTATTATACTATACTGAACTAAACCAAAAGAGTACCTATAAGCCTAAAGAGTATTCCATTCTTTGAATCTATTAGACAATATTCAATTAATCATTTACAGGTGTTGATTGCTGAAGATTAAATACTTGCCACATGCCATTAATAGTCAGATGAACCATTTCCCTGATAAAAAAGTTGTGTATCCAGCATTTATTGTATAAAATTTGTAAAGAAAGTATAGGATCCTCCGGCCTTGCCCCATATGAAAGCCAATGTGAAGTCACATCTGCCAAGCTTCTCATTCCATAATCATTTCCCCATGTTGCTATCTGTATTATGACCAAAAAGGTTAACATTATATCAGGTACATGCCAAATAACTTTACATTACACAATCTTAAATATATAAATGCAACACAAATCTCACACATTTTACTCCCTTTTTCATCTCAGAAGTCAGGGAAAAAAAATTATGAGTTACCCTAACAGCATCAGTTCCCTTATCCATAAGATCAATCTTTGTCAAGACTCCAAATGTCCTTTCCCCTGAAAAGTTGAAATCAAATAACATATAATTAGAACACCAACATACCATTTGCTTCGAGCTGTTCAAGTGAATCAAATTGTTCAACTGTTAGAATCTTTGTCAGATTTTTGTATAAACTGATTATTGGGAAACAATGAAAATCTTCATCAAACACTACTAGAAATCCATCATTTTCGGACAGAATTTCAGACGGATTTCGGACGAAAATTGGACAAATTTATGACGGATTTCGGACGGATAATTCATTTCAGACGGAATGGCACCCGTCTGAAAAAGCCTCGTGGGAAATTATAAAGTCCGTCCCAAATTTTGTCTGAAAATATTTACGGACGGATTGCGGACGGAATATGGACAACGTGGAAATCCGGATTTTGGTTATTGTTCGGACAGATTTCGGACAGATTTATTTTTGTTTTCGGACGGATTTGGGACGGATGTTGTGATTTTGTTGGTTATTGTTCGGACGGATTTCGGACAGATTTATTTTTGTTTTCCAACGGAATTGGGACGGATTTCCCACGGAAGAATGAAAAGTCAGAATCTGTCACGGCCAGGCCGTGATGCCCGTCACGGCCGTGACATGTCAACTGAGCCAGACCCCTTCTAGGCAGAATCTGTCACGGCCAGGCCGTGATACCCATCACGGCCGTGACAGACCATTTAGTGAAGCGTTCAAGGCAGAAGTTGTCACGGCTAGGCCGTGATGCCCATCACAGCCGTGACATGTCAACCGAGCGGACCCCTTTCTAGGCAGAATCTGTCACGGCCAGGCCGTGATACTCATCACGGCCGTGACAGACCATTTAGTGAAGCAACGTTCAAAGCAGAAGCTGTCACGGCCAGACCGTGATGCCCATCACGGCCGTGACAGATCACTTCACTTACATTACAGTTTCACTATCTATGCGAATTATATAGCACCGATCACTAACATTTGCAGTTTCACATTCAATCACAAAATCATGAATTTGACTATTGTTACAAAATACAACCTTGGTACCATCCAATTTCTAAAAATCAAATACCAATTGCTGCATGCAATCCAAAAGTCATGACTTAAAAACTATCAGAAGATAAAGACACTGTGAACTGTGAAGGTCATGTAATGAACCAAACAAAAATAAATAAATAAAGTTGCCAGAAGAACTATGTGACCCACTTGAGTACTGCCTTGTCATGTTCTCTCGGTTTGAAAGTTCAGCAGCTGCTCTTGCAGCCATGCTTGCAAGTTCTGCAGATTCTGCAGCAGCCTCTGCAGCAGAGGCATCATCTTTGAATTCCATGTTCCTATTATGCTTACCCATAGGAAAGGCACTCCTATTTTCAGAACTCGAATCTCTAAAATCCATTTCTTGTCTTCCAGTTCCTATAAGAAAGAATCCCAAATATTCAGGCAATAGAAAGAACAAAAGCCCCAAATTCATTTGCAATTACTGTCTTCAAAAATTTACCTGAAGGTCTAGTTTCTGGATTAGACACCCCTGATGCCGTTGGCTGATTGCCACCGGCCTTTCTAGAGGCACCACTTGCATTCTGCTCATATGAATATGTAGATACAACATCCATCGGTCTAAGTTGTGAGGAAGCACCTATGTTGGGAGGAGCCTTTTCATCATGAACAGATGGAACATGGCCTTGAGAAGATTCTGGATAAGTAGTCTTCTCAACAGTATTTGGCCCAACCTTAACATATAAATAAAAATAATGTCAAAATAATATAATACAGCAAACTTACATTTTATATTAAATAAGCTAAAGATAATAATCCAAAATGAACAAAGCCTAGTAGCCCACCAACAGGTCTTGCGAAGACTTTCCATCATTATCTCCAAACGACTTGGGTTCCCATTTGATATTATGCTCCTCAGCAATAGCAGACAGTATTTTTATCTTGGTGGGTCCATCCGGTGCTTTGGCAGAAAATTTCTCAACCAACTAAAATGAAAACATTAAATTAGAATAAATCTGAAAAGAAATGAGATTTAACATGATCCTATCCAACTTCAAGAAGCTAGAGAAACATGCCAAGCGATTTACACCACAGTCAGGACGTAATTCAACAGCTGCTGAGACAAATTCTTTTCCATACTTAGCTGTAATATGCTTCCGCACATCCATGAGCTCAGGTATGTCTGAACATCTTGGAGAAGCAAATACTACACTTGAAATTGCTTCCTTCAAATCGATGGGGCAGTTTCTAAAACAGGGGGGGCAAGAAAGAAAAGATAACATGGTCAATTCAATGAGAATGGACAATCATAATGAACAAAGTTGTATACTGCAAATCAATAGTTCCAGAAAGAAAAACCCTCATGCAAAAATCACTTCAGACAGTGACACACAAGTGAAGTCAAAGCATGTGATAAAATATAGAGACAGGCATGTGCATCCAGCATATTTACATAAATGACATACATAGAATACCAATTTAGACATGATGTCAACAATAAAACAGATACAATTCTGCAAGTCAGTACCTAAAATCATTAGGAATGCAAGGTGCCACTAGCAAGCTACATGATCAGTTCAGGTTCTTAATGAGGGTCTTTGCTAGTGTATCAAGTGCACCGTTTAAAATTGCGAAAAATAAAGAACCTTTTGCAATAGCATAAAATATAAAAAATCATTGATCAATGCTATATCCTAGATATAATGCCTATTGTTTTCATATGAGAACAGAATTACCAAGACTGAGATAGTGACAAGTTATTTTGGCCCAAGGGTCTTAATATTACACTGGGATGCCATATCCCCTTGTTTAGTTACTTTCACTTGCTACATCTCTAGTCAAGCCCTAGTGTGACAAGAACCATCTTAGTTATACAGTAATCTTTTAATCTTTATAGTGTAAATAGAATTAGATTCTCCTAAAGTGATAACACATTTCCTTGATAAAACCTAACAAAATCATGACAAAGGCAAATTCAGTGATATTGCCCAAATTGCAGAATAACTGAATAAATATAAACTTCCAGGAAGATCAATCTAAAAAGTGAAAAAAGAAAAGATGACACTCCCTCTAAAATAGACAAGAATACATTTGTAAACACATTTTGAAACAATAAAGACATGTTTAGTGGGGTAAACTACACAGTGTAGATAAGATAGAATGTACTAAAGAATAATGAAATTGGTTTAGGGAAACACTAATTCACAGTCACAATTTCATAAAACATGGTTTAATTTTAAGAGTAAAATCTGAAATCAAAGTGTTAGGGTTAGGGTTTCAAAATCAATTTGGGGATTTCTTGAAATCCAACAAGGTAAGGTGAGGAATCACTCACCCACAAGTAAGGGAGAAGATATGGTGGCGGTCTGGCTGTCCGACGCGGCGGCAGTGGCAGCGGAGGACGGCGATGCGCTTCTGGACAGCACCAAGATCTAAATGAAAACAATAATCAAGCTTTAGGGGAGGAGGAAAGGAGGTGTAACAACCCATAGAGGTTGAAAACCACCATTAATGGCGGCAACCGGAGCTTACCGCAGTGGAGATGCCGTTTCACGACGGCGGAGGGCGAAGCAGCTGCCAGGCGCGCGCAGGAAAGGGCTGGGTCGCATAGCCATCTTCTCCGTGTTGAGCAGTGACTGAACGACGTCCCTAGGAGGCGCGGTGCGCGGCCGGACGGTGGCTGCGGTGGAGGGACGACGCCGACTGGGAGTGAAGGAAGATGGTGAAGTTGGAGGGAGGAAGAAGAAGAAGAGAGAAAGAAGGAGAAAGAAGAAGAAAAAGAAAGAAAGAGAGAGGGGGGAGGGGTTACGGGTGGGTCTGATGAGGGAAGGAGAGAGTTTTTATGTTTTAAACTTAACCTTTAGTGATAGGTACAAAAATGAGTGATAAAATATTAAGCCTAAAAATAAACATGTTTTTAGTTTTTGAATCTAAAAATAAAGATTGATAAATATATGATTTCAAAATTCAAATTAGAATAAAGATTAATAGTTGAACTGATCAACTACGAAAATACTCGGTCCAAAATTTAATCTCCGATAAATGTCAAACCACTTTATTTTCAACTCTAAAATTAAATAGAATGAAAATATGAAAATGCTTTTCTCTTAATCTTATTATTTAAAATATTTTTCTGTACTGGTAATAATAGTGACAATAATGTAACTTATTGTCTAGTAAGCGTGCATTCACTGAAATAAGCCAGTGCTAACGCACCCAATAAAATAATTTGAAGAGAGTAATTTAATTACTCAAACTAAATCACATAACAAAATTAACATAAACATCCATTCTAATTTGATCTAAACACTTAATCTTATTACCAAACAAGGTTATTTTCAAAGAAAATCATGTTTGGAGCTTACGCTTAGGTCCTAACAAGTCGATTTGGGCTCTATTAGGATCAAACAAGTCCATTTAGGCTTCATTAGGACCATAGAAGTTCAATTGGGCCGATCAGGGCAATTGGCCCAATTAGGTCCTAACAAGTCAATTTGGGCTCTATTAGGATCAAACCAGTCCATTTGGGCTCCATTAGGACCAAAGAAGTACAAATTGGCCTACTTAGGTACTAAATGATCTAAAAAGTACATTTGGGCTCTATTAGGACCAGACAAGTCCATTTAGGCTCCATTAGGACCAAAGAAGTACAATTGGGCCGATCGGGGCAATTGTCCCAATTAGGTCCTAACAAGTCGATTTGGGCTCTATTAGGATCAAACAAGTCCGTTTGGGATCCATTATACCCAAAAAAGTAAAAATTGACCTAGTTAGGTCCTATATGACCTAAACAGTCCATTTGGGCTCTATTAGGATCAAACAAGTCCATTTGGGCTCCATTAGGACGAAAGAAGTACAAATTGGCCCAATTAGGTCGTATATGACCTAAAAAGTCCATTTTGGCACTATTAGGATCAAACAAGTCAATTTGGGATCCATTAGGACCAAAGAAGTACAATTGGGCCGTACGGGGCAATTGGCCCAATTAGGTCCTACCAAGTCGATTTGGGCTCTATTAGGATCGAACAAGTCCATTGGGGCTCATTTATGCCCGAAAAAGTACAAATTGACCTAGTTAGGTCGTATATGACCTAAACAGTCCATTTGGGTTCTATTAGGATCAAACAAGTCCATTTGGGCTGCTTTAGGACCAAATAAGTACAAATTGACCCAGTTAGGTCCTATATGACCTAAAAAGTCCATTTGGGCTCTATTTGGATCAAACAAGTCCATTTGGGCTCCATTAGGACCAAAAAAGTACAATTGGGCCGTACGGGGCAATTGGCCCAATTAGGACTTAACAAGTCGATTTGGGCTCTATTACGATCAAACAAGTCCATTGGGACTCCATTATGCCCGAAAAAGTACAAATTGGCCTAGTTAGGTGATATGATCCAAAAAAAAAGGATCATGTAAATTTTCGGATCTATCTGCTAGTGTGATTTCACATCACATTTCATGTACATTTTTGCATGCATTTTCATATAGTTTAGGCATATTTAAATTGATTTTTAGTAGTTTTTACCTTGGAACGGGTAAGGCGGTTTTGTGGTGTTGTTTTGAAGAAATTAAGTTAAAATGCTCAAGATTGACCATGATGGAGCTTGGATGAAGATAGGGCTTGAAAAATGAAGAAAATGAGCCAAACAGAGCCCATCACGGCCTAGCCGTGATGACCATCACGGCCTAGCCGTGATGACCATCACGGCCATGATCAAGGAGAGCAGGAGGCAAAAGTCAGAAGCTGTCATGGCCTAGCCGTGATGCCTGTCACGGCCGTGGCATGTTAGCTGATCCAGACAGAACCGATCACGGCCTAGCCGTGATGAGTGTCACGGCCGTGACAGACCAAAATTTGAAAGCGCGCCCAAGGAAAATATAAAAAATAACAAATTCCGTCTGAAATCCGTCCGAAATTTTCGGACGGATTTCAGACGGATGTAAGAAATATAAAAAATAACAAATCCGTCTGAAATCCGTCCGAAATTTTCGGACGGATTTCAGACGGATGTAAGATAAATCAAGGAAAATATAAAAAATAACACAATCCGTGTGAAATCCGTCCGAAAATTTCGGACGGATTTCAGACGGATCAAGGAAAATATAAAAAATAACACAATCCGTCTGAAATCCGTCCGAAATTTCGGACGGATTTCAGACGGATCAAGAAAAATATAAAAAAGAACACAATCCGTCTGAAATCCGTCCGAATTTTTCGGACGGATTTTAGACGGATGTAAGAAATATAAACAAATAACACAAACCGTCTAAAATCCGTCCGAAATTTTCTGACGGATTTCAGACGGATCAAGGAAAATATAAAAAATAACACAATCCGTCTGAAATCCGTCCGAAATTACCCGTCTGAAATCCGTCCGAAATTTTCGGAAAATTTCGGACGGAAACATTTCCGTCCGAAAATTAAAATTTTCTAGTAGTGAAATGGCATAAACGAAAAGTATTTGAAGCCTTCATAAAATAAAAGAATTACCATTGGGATCCACATCACGGGAGAGATGCAGAATCCTAGAAGGGAAGAACAAAAAAATAGAGAAACATGGGATGTAGTGTAAAATAATCAACGCAGATCAGGGAGATTATAGAGATCATTTATACCCTTCGAATCCATCTCCTTACTCGTGCTTTTACAACATGATTCAAACCAATATCACCACATTTCAGCTTCATAAATTCTCAAATTGATTATAAGGTTTCAACCTCAAGAACTTGCAGACTTAAGGCGTCAATCATCACAAATCAGCATCAACTCAACTTCTAATGAAGCATATAAGCAATAACAAAGTCACATGAATAGAAAGATTTAACTAAATAAACACGAATATATATATATATATATATATATATATATATCTTAAATATCAAGCATAAATTCTTATATGATAATCCCAAGCCTAATAGTATACAATTTGAACTCTTCATCTTATTACTTCTCTCCAATTTTATTTGTATTGCACCACGTCTCCACATGATTAAAAGATTTTATTCACAATATGATATAGTGATGCACATAATTACTGAAGGTACTCCTGACAGAATTATGTTCATGATGAGGTATATATTTCATCTTGGTTAAAGTTTTTTTAGAGTTGTGCATACCTAACATAGCTTCTGTGTCTCTCTAATACAATCATTGAACCTCAATAAAAGTTTTATAACATCTTTTAAATCTTTTAAATTAAATGGGAGAATAGCACAACTTGTTCCCATTCCTTCTTTCACATTTGCATATTCTTTCCACAAGCCTCGTGTTGCCACACTTCCTCCACTTAACATGTGGCCTCCACCAACATTTCATTTGGGGGTGATTTGTTTTCTTGCAGTGCGGACAGGGTGGAAAATCTCTATCTTGTCAAGAATTTGACAATAAAATAGGGAAAAACATATCAGTTGGTAGGAAGAAGCAGATTACCTTCATTGCTCCCCTACTACACACACTTGACAAACAAATAGAAAGGCAATATCATTGGCATGCCTCTGCCTCCCTTTTTTGCTCTAATCCTTCTACGCTCGTCTGAGGGTACTTCTTTGGTGCCTCTCTTTTTCTGCGTCCAAAAGAAGGGAAAAAATAAAGAAAAGAAACACATGTAATACCCTCATATGATCAAATGTTACTTCCCCAATCTTGTTCTGATTTTATTGAATCAAAGCATGTGTTATTATTCTACAATTCTACTACACAATTACATTGGAGGGCTGCGAGGAGGCGTGTTGTGATTTGGGAATGATGCTAGGATTTACGCAGAGAAAGGGGAAGTTCGTCTCATCAATAATCATTAAATCATTAAATTAATTTAATTAACATTTAACACCCCAAATAAAAGGAAATGGGTAATGTGTTACATCCTTTTAAATAAAAACTCAAAATGACAAATGTATATAAATAAAATATTAAATTACAAATTTTAAATGTTCAGTTGATTTAGAGTAGAAGAAATACCTTTTATGGATCATTGTGAGTGCAGAATCATAACATTTCCCTGGGTCGAGACAAAGTCATGTCAGATAACGTTATTAAAGGCTATGGAAGATAAGAAAAAGGACCCAAGTCCATGAATATATGTCAATTGAACATAGTTCCACTTAACAAATGAAAAATATGGAAGCAACGATTTGTCACTCGCAAAAACTTCACAAATTAATAACAGTGCAAACACTTACCTTAACAATAAAATCATAACAAAAAAAAATGAAGAAGAAATTATTGGTTCAAAATCACGAATAAATGTATATTGGAAATTCCTTTAAATCCTTTTTTGCCTTACCTCTGGTGCCCTTTTCACGTTTCTTCTTTTACTCCTCCACTTCGAGTTCCTTCTCCTTCTTCTCTTCCTTCCATCTCTTAATGGATTTTTGTTACTCCTCCGAGGCCTTCAGTTCTTCTCATTCGTAGCGTGCAGCAGCAACATTATCTCCTTCTCAGTGGTCTCACTCGCGAGATGATCGATTGCTATCTCCACGAAGGCAATGCAGAAGCATAAATTTTGGGAGAATAGATAAAAGAGAAAGGGGAGCAGTTATGGGAGGGAGGGGATCAGTGGAACTATTTGGGGGTTTATTTTTACCTTTTTTTTTCTTAAAATAATTTGAATGAATCTAAAAAATATTATTGTTCTCCAAATCCTGACGGATGGAAACCCCAAAACCGCAAAAGTGTGATTTTTCAACCAAATTTTTGAAATTTTTTGAATTTTGCCTTTATATATTAGTATAGATATAGATATTATATATAGTTGTGAGGGATATTTTTATAATATAAAAAAATTGACACCAAAACACTGTCTTTTTTTCGAATTTGTCATTATCTTTTAGTATAGATTCTAATTCTAAATAATTTACATTCCCACTAAAACCATCCAATGCAAATCACTCCTATACAACAAATAAGAACATTTCTTATAGCGTATCCAGTCAATAAATGATTCCCTAATTTGTTTATGAACAAAATCCTCCCCTCTTTCCCCTATTGACAAAAAAGTGTGAAGAGTATCTATGATCTGTTATCATCTATTATCATGGCATGGGTGAAACGGACGATTGAGATCTTTTCCCGCTCCGCAACTTAAAGAGACCGTATACATTACGCAGATCCTTAACCGTATTGAACCCTTCGTGCGGTTCCTCCACGTCATCCCTTATCTGCCGTTCGATCAACGCCCCGGATCCCCTCCCATCACCGTCCGTTCGGAGCGCCCCGATGACCGATCTAATGGCCCGACTCGGCGAGTTCCGGTTCGCGATCATCAACTCGCCGATCTCGGCGGGGCTGAGACTCGCTCCCTGCCGGAAAATCCCCTCCACCTGAGGGAACAGCTTATGCTCCTTCACGCCGAGGTAACTGTTAGCCAGCGATTTGAACGCCGAGAAATCGCACACCGGAAATTGGATGTGGACGTCAACCCGACCAGGTCGAAGCATGTTCGGGTCGATCTGGTCCTTGTTACTCATCGTGAACACCATTACTCTCTCTTCGCCGCAGCACGAGCTCAGAATCCCGTCCATGAAGTTCTTGATCCCTGAATTGGTCACATACGACGTCGTTTTTGCTTTCTCCGCAAGGAACCGGTCTAGGTCTTCCACGACGACGATCGACCTCTCCGTCGTTTCGAGGAGGAGGCATTTCAGATCCGAATCGCTGCGAATTTTCGAGAGATCCACGTCGTACACGTCGTACGAGAGGAAATTCGCCATGGCTGCGACGAAGCTCGATTTTCCGGTGCCGGAGGGACCGTACAACAGGAAGCTCCGTTTCCAGACGCGGCCGAGCCGCCGGTAGTATTGCTTCGCCTTGAGGAATGATTCGAGGTCCGATTTGATCTTGTTCTTGAGATTCGATTCCATGGCTATGGTCTCGAACGTAGAAGGATGCGTGAACGGAACGGATCTCCACCGTGACTTTCCGGCGTCGTCGCCGGAGTTAACGAACAGCCGCAAATCGCGTTTTCCTTGGCTCTGTATCTCGTCAGCGACGGCGTGGATGTGACGGAGATAGGGGAGGAGGATTCGCCGTTTGTCGGCTTTTCTTATTTTGAGAACGAACGAACCGGTCCGGCCCGGTTCGGTTGGTTCGTTGACCCAGCAGAGCGTGGATCCGAGAAAATTGTCGCGGATGGTTTGGTTTGGGTGGAGGGAGAGAACGATGTCGTTTTGGTTGTTACCGGTGACGAGGTTGATACAGTCAGAATCTTCTATGGAAGGGAGAGAATGCAAATAGAGGGAGACCTTGCGGTGAAGAATGTTGTGTTGCATGGTTTCATTAAATTTGGGGATTTTGAGGCACTGGTAAACGTGGAAACTATCTTGGAATTTTCTGCTGAGTTTGTTTAAAGTGTGTATCAATCCGGTTTTGAAGAGCATCAGCCGTAACAGGAATAGGTGGAGGATTATAAGGATTACGTGGAATATGAGGTTCCAAAGAATCATGGCAATGATCAGAGACCAAAAACCCAATTGGCACACACAACTGGGTATGTAATTATGTGTAGGTAGGGTGGAGGAGGCAGAAGGGGGAAGGATCGTCCTCTCCTCTTTGTGTTGGTGGGTGTGGCTTGAGGTTTGAGGAATGAGGACAATTGGACTCCTTCGTCCCTCCTCCAATCGTTCCCTCCTTGCACCTACGTGTTCTATTTAAATGGAGTTATTATGATGATGTTTAAAATCGTAGAATAAATAAATGATTCAAGTAATGCTATTAATGTATATAAATTTTATTTTATTTTGCAAAAACTATTAATGCATATCTTTATGCAGTATCTGAATGTATTTAATTCTGAATACGATATAATAACATTTAATTATGTATAATCAGTGTAATAATTTTTTTTACATAAACATCCCATTATAAATTTTCATGTCATTATTTTTTTTATACCATTATTTTAACATGAATTCTTTGGTGACATTCCAATATTGGATTGAATTTTTATCCTGGTGATGTGGCCCAATCTTATACCTCCACCTCATGCCATGTCAGTATAAGCGTTCCAACTAACTCTCTACATGAATTGTCAAGTGTCAACTAAACCTTGTTTTAAAACCCCTTTTTTTATGTTATTTAATTATAGGTCCCTAAGGACCACTTTGCAAAACTTAAAAATTTCAAACCCCCTTCAATCCTTGTAATTAGGGGTGGGAATAGACCAGACTGCTCGACAACAGGGGTTAGCCTACCCTGTTTAAAGCCAGGCCTGTTTAATAAAAAGGTCAGGTCTAAGCTTTTCAAAAAGTCTTTTTAGTTAAATAGGTCAGACATAGGCTTATGGAAAAGCCTTCGAGCCCTGGTAGATCGGCCTGTAATAATTAACATAACATGTTTTTTTTAATTAAATATTATATTATATATATATATAATAGATTTTTTGATTAAATATATAATATAATATATAATATAAATATTTTATAAAAAAAAATTAAATAAGATTCCTGACAGATTGACGGGGCAGTGACGATTTTGCTCCAGAAGATGGTAGTGTTTGAGCACTGAGAAAAACGACGCAACATTGGCTAAAACGACAAAAACGATGATAGTGTCGTATATGATGAAAGTTGAACTGTCCCTCCTAATTCCTTCTGAACAGAGGCGTCACTCACTGTGCTCTCACTCAAAACCCTCATTATGACGTTATCCCTCTCCCTGGTCACTTTTCCGGCAGCGGCCTCACAGACAGACCACAGTGCAGCTGCATCTTCTCTACACTTCGGAAGCGACAGCGGCGTCTCCTTTGCTTTTTGGTGGCATCTATTTTGTGTTTCAGCGTCTTCTTCTTTCCATTTCGGCAGCGATGGCGGCGTCTCCTCGGCGGCGACAACAACATCTCCTCGGCAGCGGCGTCTTCTTCTTTCCATTTCGGGATCGATGGCGGCGTCTCCTCCTCCACGGCGACAACAACATCTCCTCAGCGGCGGCGTCTTCTTCTTTCCATCTCGGCGGCGATGGTGGCATCTCCTCGGCAGCAACAACAGCATCTCCTCGGCGGCGTCCCCTCTGTTTCGGTGGCATCTCCTATGCAGTTCCATTGTTTGGTTTGTTCATCACAACTTTATGTCTGATTGCAAATGCTAGAAACTAGGGTAATGCTCGATAAGCTTGAACCTCTGGTAATACTCTTGCTTTGTATTTCTAAATAGGCTTTAAGGCCTATTGGCCTACTTAGATATAGGCAGCTTAGTGTGAAATAAGCTCTTAAGCACGCTTTCAGGTCAGGTCAGTCTTCTTAAAAGATATAATAGGTCAGGCTCAGGCCAAATAAATTTCAAACAGGCCAGACCTATTTAACTAAAGCTTGGCCTGCCTGGCCTATTCTTACCCCTACTTGTAATTCCTACACATTCACTCGGGCCATCCACACTGCAAAATCCAATCTTCATATATTTATTCCCTTTTGCAAAGTGTTCATACCCAAATTTATCGAGCACCCCCATCTTAATTACATCATCACGCGACACAATCTCCGCCCTCTACCACGATTTCCATCCACCACCATTCATTGCGCAATTCGGTTGGAATCACCATATGATTTAACCAAATTCATTGAGCACCCACATCTAAATACTTCCATTATCGTGCGACACGGACTCCACCCTCCACCACGATTTCCATCCACCACCATCCATCGTGCATTTCGATCGAAATCTCCATATGATTTTAATGGAGTCATCCTCTTTGTTCCCGACCATCCACAATAGTAGTTTGCTTTAATTTCTGTGCCATAAGGACATGTCTGTATTTCCTTCATTGTTAGTTGGAATCCCTAATTTGAACCCGCAGACCATAATCAATTTTTATCTTTGGAAGTGGGGTGAGGTACAACTTTCCACTATGTGTAGGTTACCAACTATTCAGTTTGTTCCCTTTTTTCTTAGTTATCTAATTTCATGTAATATGGTTCTGCATATGATTTGTTTGTTCTAACATAGAATCAACAGCTAATTTTGTTCTTCTTGTTATGTATGTACAATTAATTAATAGTGTAGCATTAGGTTTTGTGAATTCCTTGTTCATGGTAGTAAAGAAGATTCAGTGGGTAGTTGTATATTTCAGGATCCAATATGCTCAAATGTGAGGTTTTGTTAGTGTAACAGATTGCATTATCAAATTCTTTTGTGTTTTAGGTTTATATGGGATGGATAATGTACGTGAAGAAGATTACGTACATCTTAGTGACGATTCAGAATCTACTTCTTCAAATAGGGATGCTGGTGTTGATAATAATGAGGAATATAAGGATGCTGGAAATGATTGTTTTTAAAAAGTTGACAGATTTGACCCCCGAAGATATTCTTGACCTGGAATTTGTTTCCGAGCTTGAAGCCTGCAATTTTTTATGGCATATGATAGATGTCATGGATTCATTTCTAGAAAAGATGAAATTGCTTGAGATGTCTAGGGACAAAAAAATATGCATAAGCTAATATTGCAATAAAGTGGGAAAAAGAAGCAAAAAACATAGAGATATTGGAATGAGTTAGAGAACATAGGCCTATTACGCATATTTCCCAATCAGGTTTCGGGTTCATTTTGAACCGAGGAGATCATAATGGACAGTTGCTGCCTTTGTAGATTCTTATAACCACAATCTTACTCCAGCTGAACAAATCCACTTGATTCCTTCTTATCATTCAATGAGCAACGCAGACATAGCACAAGTGGATAGTATACAATTAAATGGTGCGAGAACATGTCATATAATGGGGTTGATGTTAGGAAAGAATGGAGGATCATGCTTACTTAGGATTTTTCAAGAAAGATCTATACAATCATATAGATCTCTAGAAGTGTGCTAAGATTGAAGACGGTGATGCTTTTGCTGCCTTGTGTTACTTGCAAGCGAAGGCCGATAACGACCCAATGTCGTTTGCGATGTTCACGATAACACAAGATGAAGGTTGTAACATTTGTTTTGGGCAGATGGTGCAAGCCGTATCAATTATGAGTGTTTCAAGGATGTTTTGGCATTCGATGCTACATATAAGAAGAAAAATACAACAAGCCACTAGTGATATTTTGTGGTTACAATCATCATTGAAAAGCCACGACCTTTGCTTGTGCTCTTGTGGATGATGAGAAGATAGACACTTATAAATTGGTTTTAGAGGCCTTTTGTGAAGCCATGTCGAATAAACATTTGAATGCAATTGTGACATATGGAGACAATGCTATGAGGCAAGTCATAAAAGTTGTCTTTCCAAATGTTACACGTCGACTATGTTCATGGCACCTACAACAAAATACAGTTTAAAATATGAAAAATCCCAAATTCTTAGAAGAGTTTAAAATTCTAATTTATGCCAATCTGTCACCAGACGAGTTTGAACTTCGATAGAAGGAGGTGATTAGGAATTATCGACTCGAAAACAACAGTTGGACAAATGAGATGTACGAGATGAAGGAGTTGTGGGCAAGTGCACTCTTGTGTTATAAATTATTGACAAATGGAAGAATTCGGTGGACAACCTTGCTAAGATAATGGTAACCCATAGCCCTCCATACTCAATGAGGTCATCAAGTCCTATGTCCATTGACAATTTAGTGAAGAAATTACTCACCCCCAAGTCAAGCAAGAGTAGAACGAGCCAGGTGCTCCACACTATGATGAGTCCCACTATTTACTATATTGGGCAGTCATCACCACAAACCATATCTCATTATCCAATTAATATCACTAATCAGACCTGTCAAAGACCATGGGTTTGTGATTTAATTTCAATTCTAATTCGGTTATTTGGTAATGCAGTCATCACCACAGACCATATTGTGACACCTACTACCCCGCATAGAATAAATATAAAGTAAAACAATCATATATTATAAAATAGATAATAACTCAAACCAGAAGGTAGCGAGTATTACATGATCCTAAACGTAATTAAAACATAACATCTGCATAAAAAATATAAACAAACCAAAACCCAAATCCCGATGTCACATAATCAAAGTTGTTAACCAATACCGAAATTACATCGGAGAAAGACTAAACATAAAGGCCTTAAAATACGAGTAAGTGATCTCCTCGGGATCACTCCTCAACAAGTTGTTCATCATCCTCTGCACGAACCAATGTACATACAAAGAAACAACAATAATATGGAGTAAGAAATCATACGTTTAAACATAAACAATAATGGAATAGTTAGCAAGACGTTCACACAGCATGTAATATATCACAGTATAATAATTTATAATCATGGTTCACCACAGCATATCAAATAATACAAGCTATGCAATGCGGTGCTACTCCACTACTTTATATGCATGTGAATCCAATGTTAGAACCAAAGTGGTTTTTGGATTAAATAATCTCTTAAGTTCTGATGTTAAAATAAATTTAATTTGTATGGCAAAGTATTGTCAAAGATCTAACTTGTTTGTTTTAGATTGCAGGACTGTTTGGATAATACTAGTCAGGGAAATATTAAACATAATGTATGAAATCTTATCAGATTCTATTTTGATCCTCTCGACAAGTCTGCAATTCCTGATAAAATTCTAAGTCTGTTAAAGATTATGTTTAGACGAGGTCCTAAAATTGGCTAAGGTAGACGAGTATCTAAGTCTAAGAAAAGTCAAGTAGACGAACTAATTAAAAATAATCTTTAGAAAAATAACAAGTCCAAAGACTTGTTGTTATATAAGTAATCTTACTAGACGCCACGCCAATAGACGAGCTATTGAGTATAGCGAGTCCAAAGACTTGGAACCAGAAAAATGTTACAGACGCAGTATCAGTAGACGAGTCCGTCTTGCTGCTAAGTTTATCTTGCACGTCCAAAGACCTACGCGTCCATTACCTTCTAAAAATGAACCCGTTTAAGCTTAAGCATATTTATCTCAAATGATTGTCTATTTAATTCAAGAGAATATATGTCTCTTTATTCTTATTGCTTCTATTATTTACTCTTTGGTTCTTGAGATTGGAAACATAGTACCATCGAGAACATAAACCTTTGTACTCTGTCAACTACATTGCTGTAAAGTTCAAAATCAAGTACAAAGAAGGAAAGTCAGAAAGCAACCTTTGGTACAACAGGGAAGTGATATCTCTACTTTGAGCTTTCTTCTGATAACCAAGAGCACTTCTCCATGAAGCATGTCAAGCTACCAGTCTCAACGAATCCAAGCATTTAATGCTATGTCTAAACAGATATATCTTGAAGACCGTTGAAGAAGTTCAAGAAAGAAATTCACTCACTCTATAAATACTTAAAGAACTTCAACAGAAGAAATACACAAGTTCTGATATCAAAGTGCAAAACCTCTGCTAAAATTTTCAAACAAGTTTACTTGTAAACCATATTGAACTTAAACTTTCATATTCTCACACATAGTGAGTTCTTAGATCAAATATGTTAATCTCTTTGTTAGAGTTAGAGCCCGAGAGGCTTAATAGAGAAATAATACTTGTAACCTGAAGAGGTGTTGAATACTTATAATCTATTTGGAGAATAGTGGAGAAAACCTTCAGGTAGAAGGGACTGGACGTAGCTCTTGGTTGGAAGAGAGTGAACCATGTAACAGCTTGATTTTTTAATTACGCTGTTTAACTGGTTAAAATATAATGAATTATATTTTAATCTGAGAGTTAGAAAGTGATTTTAAGTAAAATAAAATCATATTCATAGTATCTCTTATGGTAGAAGGTTATGGTTAAAATTTGGGTTTAAAACTCAGACAAAAACCGGTTTGCATTTTTTAACTGACGGTATAATTTTATACTGACAGAAAACCTAATTTGGCCCGAAAACTGAAATTTGTAGATTTTTTATATTTTGTCCATGAGGAAGTCTACTTTCCAAATTTCTGATTAGAAATAAAATATTATGTTTATTCGGACGAATTTTGATAAAAGTTCGGCCGGAAAACAGTTGGTGTTTCACTGATAGTAAGATTTTAATGATCAGAAAACCTAATTTTGACTCGTGAACGAAATGGTTTATATTTAAATCATATTTCCAACGAGTTTGGTTAGTTTGAAAATTTTCAGTCGAAAACGAAATATTACGCTTTTAAACGGGCGTAAAACCCTAATCGGGGAACCGACGGAGTCGAGAAGGGAGGTGCAGAGACAAAACCGGACACCGGAGGAGTTGAGTCATGGGGTGAGTCACCACCATGACTCACCAAGCATTTATGAAGTATTAAATGCAAATTTAGGTGAAATGACAGAAATGCCCTTTTAGCTTAACCTAACCAAAGTTAAGTTAGATTTTAACCATGGTCAAGGAACCATGGTTAGTTTATGTGGTCCAAAATCAGCCACACCCTCCACTAAATGTGAGCCACATATTTATTAACCATAGTTAGCAAAGTAACCCTAGTTAAGTTAATTATTAACCATAGTTAATCATATATTAATTTAATAATCACAAAACCTATTAATCTAAAACCTAAAAACCAAACAAAGCCTAAGATTTAGCCTATATATACCCCTCAAAACCGTGGCCTCCCCCTTTCCCACTTCTCTTCATCTTCTTCATTTTCATCTCTTAAACTCTTAAGAACATAAGCTAGTTGGTGGAAGAAATCATCAAGTCTTTTGCAACTTTCTTGTTAGATCCTCATCTCCTTAAGGTAATCTCTTCTTCCTTGATCATTCTTCTTTCTTCCATACTATGATCTTAATCTACCTAGTTCATGGTTTTTATTTTCTTAGATCTAGAACTTTAAAGAATTCTAGAAAATTGTAGAAAAATCCTAAAAATGTGAAACCAATTGCTATGATCTCTAAATGACTTCTACTGTCATCATATAAGAACTTGTAAGCAAAAACATTTTCTTTCCCACTGTTCTTCTCAAGGCCGAAACTGTCATGAAAAATAGGTTTGGTGATTTTGCTTCTATTGTGAAATCTAAGGCTTGAATTAAGCTCTCTAGTATGTATGTTATCTCAATCCAAAAGCTTGAATCCAACTCAATTTTCTAACCTAATTTCTCTATGAAGGCTGAATGTATGTCTATGTAGGTTAGATGAGTCTTTCTTCAATTTTTACTTGAATAATGACTTGTCTAAGTTAGCTAAAGTCTCTAGGTTATAGATCCAAGAGTTTGTAATCAAAAACAATTTCTAGCCTATTTTAACCCTTATGGATGAAACCCTAACCAAATTGGTTAGAGGATTTTATTTCATAGTTTTAACTATTAACACTTAATCTATGCTAGTTAATGCTTTAGGAATTAGTATCTAAAAGATTGGATTAAGAAAATAACCCTAGCCTTATTTTGGGTTGTCATAGCCGAACCTAGCCTTTTGTGGTTAAGGATTAATTTTGTTTGATTAATCCATTCTTATGTTGATTGGTTGAAGGTTGATTTAATAACCATAGTGTCGTGACAAGGAGCGGGAAGTTCATGTTTCCAGAGATAAGCTCAGGTGGGGGAAAGGATCACTTTGTCGTTGGAATCGATAAGTAGTATATTCTATAATAATTGTGTAGGGTGACCTAAACCCTACTAGTAGTTGAGAAATCGACAAGACCAAAATCATATTGGAAACATTTTCTGTAAAACCAATGGTGATTCGGGAATTGTAGGTTTATCGAAATTAAGGTTGATTTTATGATGTTGAGGATGTTTGGCTTTATTACTTATTTGATTTGATTGTGATATGCTGGTTGTGATAATTTGCTCTATGTGATATTTTGTGATGTTTGAATATTTTTGTTGATATTTTGTTATGCATGATCTGCCTGGTTTTAATATTGTATTTAGTGGATTTTAACCAAAGATATGTGTTGTTCGGAAGATGTTTGCTTGGGAGAGAATGAGTGTCATTTAGAAGGCCTAGCTTAATTAACTTATTTTACAGATAAGATTATGAGATATCGTAATTTGAGGATTTATACGAGTTTCTAGGGAGAGGTTGAGGCACTAGGTTATGACTCGTAAGAGTCGGTGAGGTTTATATGTATGTATAGCAATTGGGCTATTAGAGATATAATTGTATGTGTAGCACTTGGGCTACTAGTGTGTAACATCCTTTCTCAAGAGTATCCTAGCTTCTATAACTTTATCATTGGTGTTTTGAATCCTTATATATTTCATAAATGTACAATCTATATTTGATTGATTAGTGAAGTAATAATTTTTGGTTTAGAGAAAGAATATAAATTTGTATTTATACCAAATGTATTGGGTTGATTAGTAGTACTCTAGAAATAGTCTAGGGTCACATACCACCCTCACTTAGATTCATTCCAATTAAATGAACAATCCTATTCCCTCTCATTTTGTGCATAAACACGTTTAACACAACCATTAATTTAAACCATAATATTTACCTCTATTCAAAATCAACAAGTGACCAATGCCTATCAATGAAGTCTAACACTATTGGTTAAATGAATTCACATCCACCCTCTCAAGCTAGCATACGGCCAGACCAAGTGAGTAAGTAGAGACACACTCCTTCTTTCATTTTGCATCAAAACCCTTTCTTTTCCTCTTCTTACTCTCACTTTCAACCAAGCATCCCTTTTCCCCTCTCAAGCTTGCATTTTCGGCCAGACAGGGAGCTAAGGGCTGGATAACTCAACCATCATCTCATTCTTGCAGAAACAACACTCTTCACTCACCTCTTCCTTCTCAATTTTCGACCAAACACACACACCCATTATCTCACCTCTTTTCTTCCATAATCATCATGAAACAAACACCATTTTCCTATATGAAGAGAGCTTGAAGCAGCTACACTTGAGAGAAATGAGAAACAAAGTCAGATTAGGGAGGAAATTCTAAGGAAATCAACCTCCATCATTCTACTTCTACTCCTTGCTTATGTGAGTTTCCTTAGTTTAGTGCTTGGTAACCATAAATCCAAGCTTAGGAATTTTGATGCTTGCTTTTATTGTTTGATTTGGTACCTGCATGTTGATTATATGAAGTAAAATGAGTGCATATTGATGATATAAATTATTTCAATTGCATGCATGTAATTTTTTTTGTGAAAAGTCCCAAATGAAGTTATTGGTCAGAAACCCGTATAAACATATGTGCAGTACTTTGCTTATAATTATTTCTATAGGGCTTTGTTCGGTATGATTCTTGTTTTTTTAGAAAATAGACTCGAAATGCTACAATTTAGGCACTTGTTTTTCTGTTTTAAACTGAGTATTGATGAAGAAAAACCTGTTATAAGTTGGAGTATTATAACTGTCTTGTCTTCTGGGTACAGCAGCTTGCTTATTAAAACTGTAAGTTTTCGTAAACTGTATTCCAAAACTAAAATTTTATTTATAAATTAGACTTATTTATATTTCCAGGGAGTGGTCTTTTGCCTAAATCCGACTTCGTTTGGTATTTTAGTAAATTCATAGAAGTTGGATGAAAACTTGAAATTTCTTCAGGTGTTGTTGATGTTTTAGTTCTTGTTAAACACTTGTATGAAGGTAGTTTCGGCTGATTTAAAATGTTTTGTAGTATAACAATAATACATAAAAGTAAACTATAGCTTAGCATCCAATATTGATAAGCATCCTCTATTCGGTTGATTCGATTTAGAATGGATGTCAAAGACATTTTAATTGTCGAGTATAGAGTCCTTCCCGTTTGGAAGGCAATCACAGAAGTCCTTTTAGATTGAAAGGCAAGTATAGAAGTCCTTCCGGTTAGGAAAGGCAAGCAAGTAAGTTCAAAACAGGTGGGACGCTGCTTGTGGTCATAGACGTAAGTCCTGCCTTACAGTATAGAGCTGGTTCCTCTAAGTACGTTAGTGTACAAGGAGGGGACATCGACATTTTTCACTGACAAAAACCCAAGGGATGTCCAAGTGTATAAAGTTTACTCTCATATTATGTATTGATGTTTCTTATTATTATACTTATGTGTGTTTAAATAAAAATTGAGTTTTGCAGGAAATTCACCGAGATTAGTTATCTCACTACTCATATTTGTTGTTTCAGATAATAAAGAGTAGAGCATCTCTGTATTTCAAGGACTGCAGGCATTGAAGACTTTTATAAAACTCCTTGTATAAGCCATATTTAGTAGTGATACTTTATGGCTTACAAAACAATGTAACATGGGGTATTACATAGTGATATAATGGTATGTGTAGCAATTGGGCTACTAAAGATAAAATTGTATGTGTAGCAATCGGGCTACTAGTGATATAGGTTATGTGTAGCAATTGGGCTACTAGAGATATAATTTTATGTGTAGCAATTGGGCTACTATAGATATAATTTGATAGAGGAGAGTGCTCGCTCGGACGAAGGACTAATATTCCTATTTGGGTGGAGATGGTGTGAAAGGATTGTAGTGGTCCCGTTAGCATAAAGGTTTAGATGTATGGGAGTAAGGGTAGAGGATGATATTGTTAATTTGAGGATGATTGTTAGTTATGTGTGATGTGTGTCTTTGACTGTTGTTATATTATATGCTATGGTTTCTTTTCCGTTTTAATGGTAGAACTGTTTCTTATCCCCTATGTTTTCTGTATGCTATGTTTTATCTTTTATGGAATCGTTCGAGAAGACCCTGTTGAGAAGATGATTGAGGAGGAGTTGGATGGAACTCCATATGAACCAGAGGCCGGAGGACGAGTTGTGATCCTTGGTGATTAGAGTCTAGATAGTATGGCCAGTGTGTCTTAGGGAAGTATTTTTTTCATGTTTCTGCTAGTATAACTTTTGTTTAAGTATATGCCTGTGAGGGATCCTACCGAGAGGATACCCTCAACAGTGTTTTAGTAATGTAATAAATAAACAGGTGTGCATTTATATATTACAACCTTAGTGTGTTTAACTTGCAGAAGTTATATGATTGTTTAAATTAAAGTTTTAATTTTTATGTGTTTTCACGTTAAGCGCGTGATTAAGTAAATAAATATTAATGTTTTAATGTAATAATACAATGGGGCACAACGGGGTGTCTCATTTAACGATAAAACACTTGTGTGAATCTTCTAACCCTCATCTTTTATAGTTTTTTGTTATACTAACTGTGGGGCTTTGGATCTGAGTTTGTTAACTCTTTAAAAAGGTTTTCGTGTTTGTGTGTTCCTTTTATTGTTTTGCTTACAAAAGGTTTGAGAAAAATGCTTTTTCGAAAAACTGTTAAGAAACACAATTGAACCCCCCTTTCTTGTGTTTCCCTGTGTCAACTTCAGTTGATATCAGAGCTCAGCTTCGAAAGGGTTGAGCATCTAACAAGTGCTGAGGGAGTACGATCCAACATGCATGGATACAGAAGGACAAGCAATCAACAGACCTCTTATCTTTGATGGTAGTGATTATGACTAATGGAAAAAGAGAATGATGGCTTTTCTTGATGCACAAAATGTGGATATTTGGGAGCTGATTGAAACTGGCTATACTGAGCCAAAAGGTGATGCTGGAGCTGCTATTCCTAGAGCTCAATGGACTCAAGAGCATAAAACTCAACATCAACTCAATCTGAAAGCTAAGCACTGCTTGATGTGGGCTATCACCAGATCTGAGCATGATAAAGTTCATAGCTGTAACACTGCTAAGGAAATATGGGATACTCTTGCCCTAGCTCATGAAGGGTCATCCCAAGTCAAGCAGTCAAAGATAAGCATGCTGGTTCATCAATATGAACTGTTTAAAATGACTGAACATGAAACCGTAGATAAAATGTTCGGAAGATTCCAAACCATCACCAACAGTCTTAGATCTCTTGGAAAAACCTATTAGAATAGAGATCATATCAGAAAATTTTTGAGGAGCTTACATAAGCAATGGAGACCTAAGGTCATCGCTATTCAGGAAGCAAAGAACCTTAATACTCTCACTTTGGAGGAACTTCTTGGATCTCTGAAAGTTCATGAGCTTGAGCTCAATCAAGAGGAAAATTTCAGAAAAGGAAAGTTTGTTGCCCTAAAGGCAAAGAAGGCCAGCTCTTCCAAAGTTATTAAAGCTGAGGAATCCTCTGATGACGCGGACCATCCAGAAAGATTCAACATATGTGGAGAAAGAAAGGTGGTTTCAGAAGGAAGCAGTTCAACAAAAAGTTCCTCAAGCAGAAATCAGAATCCAAAGAAAAAGGTCCACCTCTGTGCTTCGAATGCAAGAAGCCTGGTCATTTCAAAGCTGACTGCCCAGATCTGAAGGACAAAATGTTCTTCAAAAAGAAGAAGGGCTTGATGGCTACTTGGGAGGATCTGGATTTGTCTTCATCTGATGAAGAAAATAAAGCTGAGGAATAGGCAAATATCTGTCTCATGGCTGATGCATCATCAGAAAGTGAATACACTGATGCTGAGATTTGCTTACCAACATGAAAGAAATACACATCCTGGTACTTCGACAATGATTGCTCACATCACATGATGGAAGAAAGGTGTATGTTTCAAGACCTTAAACATAAGGATGGTGGCTGGGATACCTTTGGAGGTAAATAGAAAGGAAAGATCATTGGAATAGGTAAAATTGGTAAACATCCTTTTCCCTCCATTGATAATGTTATTTTAATTAATGGTTTAAAACACAATCTGTTAAGCATAAGTCAATTATGTGATAGCGGGTTTGCTGTTTCTTTTGACAAGAACATGTGTAATGTCAAGAAGACTGATGGATCACTCTTATTCACTGCCAAAAGGCAAAACAATCTGTATAAGATTGGCTTAGAGGACCTCATAAATCAAGCGTCTCATGTCTAGTGTCCATTGAAGATGAGCGATGGATTTGGCACAAAAGGTTAGGTCATGCAAGCTTGAAATTAATTTCAAAGTTAAATAAGCATAACCTCGTTAGAGACTTGCCAAACCTTAAGTTCAAATCTGATGCTTTCTGTGATGCATGTCAAAAGGGAAAACAAGTCCAAGGATCCTTTGAATCTAAGAATAATGTTAGTACCAATAGACCACTAGAGCTGCTACACCTTGATCTGTTTGGAAATGGAACGAAATATGGTCTAGTCATAGTAGACGACTACACTAGATGTACATGGGTTATGTTCCTAGCTCACAAGGATGAGTCATTCAGGGTCTTCTCTGTATTCTGCAAACATGTACAGAATGAAAAAGGCATGTGTATCACTTCAATCAGAAGTGACCATGAGGGAGAGTTTGAAAATGAGTTATTCCAAAGTTCTATGAAGAAAGTGGTACACTTCACAACTTCTCAATACCAAGAACACCATAGCAAAATGGTGTGGTAGTGAGAAAGAACAGATCTCTTCAAGAGATGGATAGAACAATGCTCAATGACAACTCTATCCCTAGACACTTCTGGGCTGAAGCTGTTAATACTGCCTGCTACATTCAGAACAGAATATACATTAGACCAATCTTGAATAAGACTCCTTATGAATTGTGGAAAGGTCGAAAACCCAACATATCTTACTTTCATCCTTTTGGTTGTAAATGTTTTATATTAAGTACCAAAGATCAACTTGGTAAGTTTGATGCTAAAGTAGATAATAGAATTCTGTTAGGATATTCTGAATCATCCAAAGGGTTTAGAGTTTATAATTCTAGAACCTTAGTAGTAGAAGAATGTATACATGTTAAGTTTGATGACAAATAGCCTGATAAGAAATTTTCAGAGCTTGATGAAGCTATTGTAGATTTGAATCTCACAGATTCTGAAATTCAAACAAATGTAAAACCTGATGATCAAGTGGACGATCCTCAACAGCATGAGTCAGAAACTTCAACTTCTCAATAGGAAAATGTTCGAAGATCTTGGTACTTGTTGACGAATCTGGGCAAGTATACCCAGTCGTGCAAGTAATACGGTGGTAAGACCGGTTTATCGTATCCACGGGGACTACTACAAGTACTAACACTTACCAAACCAATTACTATCTAAGCAGATTGTTGGATTGAAGAGAGTTCTAAACTCACAAAAGCTAGAACTAACAGCATAAGAAAAACAAACTCTTTTTGTAATTTTCTCAAACACTTAGAAGGCAATAACAGATGGTTTTCAGATATGATGAACAATGTTGGGATTAGACTTCACTAAACCTTAGCCTCATGCAATACTAAGACTACAAATCCAGTTTATGCTTCAAATATTAAAATCAACCCACAAGATTACTCAAGCCCTGATTCCTCAGATGACAAGAGCCTAAATCCATTAATAGACCCTAATTCCTTAGGTGGCCTAGATTAATGAACTTGCATTAAGATAAAGGATTATGTGATTACTAGTAAATCAAACCCTATTCCTAGATGTAAGACTTACTAGGTGAATAATTCCAGTTCTGGTTTTAATACGAATTTTCCAATTGCATATCAAAACACTAATCAAGTTATGGGGGTGCTAGCCACAACAAGCATTAAGCAAAGGAATTTAAACACTAATATGAAGGCATAAACATAGATTCATACATCAAAGCAAATACATGATGTTCAGGTTTAGCTACATCCAATCCCAACAAAAAGGGATTTAGTTACTCATAGAGAGAAACAAATCCAAAACAAAAGAAATACAGATGAAAAAGGTAAGGGACTCCATGGGCTCTCCACAGCAGCCTCTAGCTCCAAATTAGGTTAAAATTCTGATTCTGAGAAGTGGTCCTCTCTATTCTGCCCTTTGGTCTCTTTTATAGGTCAGGAGAACTTGCCAGTCACGGCCGTGATGGCCATCACGGCCAGGCCGTGATGGGTTCTGCCAGGGATACGCTCCAACTTCTCCTCTGTCACGGCCGTGACACTCATCACGGCCAGGCCGTGATGCTCTCTGCCTGGGATACGCTTCAACTTCTCCTCTGTCACGGCCGTGACACTCATCACGGCCAGGCCGTGAACAATTCTGTCTGGTTGTCACGGCCGTGATTCTTATCACGGGCAGGCCGTGACAGCTTCTGACTTTTGCTCCCTTTCTGCTCTGCTTGATCACGGCCGTGATGGTCATCACGGCCAGGCCGTGATGCTCTCTGCCTGGGTTACGCTTCAACTTCTCCTCTGTCATGGCCGTGACACTCATCACGGCCAGGCCGTGAACAATTCTGTCTGGTTGTCACGGCCGTGATTCTTATCACGGGCAGGCCGTGATGACTTCCCGACTTTTGCTCCTTTTCGCTCTCTGCTTGATCACGGCCGTGATGGTCATCACGGCCAGGCCGTGATGCTCTCTGCCTGGGTCCCTTTCTGCACTTTTGAGACTATGTCTTCCTCCAAGCTCCGTCATGGCTATTCTGAGCATTTTTCTTTGAATTCCTGCAAAACAACACACAAAACCAACCTCACCCGTTCCAAGGGAAAATCTAACAAAATAAACTAAATAACGCCTAATCTATATGAAATATGCATGCAAAAGTGTCCAGCAAACATCATGTAAAATCACACTATCAAATCACCCCAAGCTTATTCAATTGCTTGTCCTCAAGCAATCACCAAGGCCAAAAGAAGAAAACAGAACATGGATAGTGAACTATGAACCCGAGAAATAATCCAAGTAATAGGCATTTCAAACAATTCAGCAAGAGACAATCAGATCAAGTCCAATTAGGGGCTTAGGTTCCTTAGACTCATATTCTCACTGAGTTGGGCACTCTTGCTCACCTGAAGCTCACCCCAAGCTTGTTCATTTGCTTGGCTCTCTTTTCTCCCTCACTCAAGTGTTTAAGGGAATAAGGCAATTCGCTCAATTTTTCCTCCAGGGCTGAATCCTACCATAAGCTTGACTAACAACCAAATCTCTACCTTATTAATGAAAACGATTTAGAATCAAGAGGTCTTTTATTTGGTTGTAACGGGGCCAAGGGATTTATTCTTTAGGTGGGGATAACAAAAAAAAAAAAGACATTTCAAAAGGCTACACAACAAATTAACATTTGCCAAGCATGACCTTCTAAAGTACCCTTTTTGGGTTTTCAATATATTTTTCCACCTTTCTTTTCTCTCTTTTTCTTTTTTTTTTTTGTAATTTCTCATTTCTTTTTATCATCCCCTTCTCTATATATTTTTCTTTTTCTTTTGTTTTTCTTTTATTTGGAGAAGGGGAGATCTTTCAACTAAAGAGAATTTTTTTTTTTTGATTCTTTCAGCCCATACTTTCTTCAACTACCCTTTTACCCTTTTGTAATACTTTAGAAGGTATCATACCAAGCATATTTATCAAAACATTTCAGGGTACCAAGAAAAGCATTTTATTCATTCAGGCTCAAAATTGGGCAACTAAGGGGTAGCATTATTCATTCAAAGCTCGGAAAGTCGGAAAAAATACCTATTGCCTCAATCATTTTCAAAAATGTTTTCAAAAATTTTCAGCTTTAAAATGGTCTCAAGTCAAGTTCTAGAGAAAACAACCCAGGAGGAATAACACTCTAACACAGAAAATGGGGTACGTTTAGTGAGTACCCCTTTGGCTCAAAAGCTCACATTTTAGTAGTTCAAGACTCAATGAGACACAAATCTTCAGAACCCTATGCTAATTATTAACTATCACAGATTATCTCAAGCATCTATATTTGCAGCCATATCACAAGAATGAAACAAATTGGGTTCCCTGATTCACTATCACAAAATAATTGGCACTAGGTAATCACAATTGGATGCAAAATTCAGGCAAGGGGCAATTTAATCATGTGAACATGCAAAGCTATCATGCAAAAACTAAATGAATGCAATATGAACAATGCGAAATGCAAACTATCCCTACCCCAAGCTTAAAAATTTACATTGTCCCCAATGTAAACAGTTAAGCCGTAAGGAGGAGAAAAAACAACAATAAAAGAAAACTAGAAAGGGAAAAGGAATCACTGAGGTGGTGGTGGGTGTTGGCTCAGATGCCAATCATACAGCTGCTGGAGCATAGCTCTCTGCTCGCGCTGCTCAGCCATAAGGCGCTCCTGGTTCGCTAAAATGGTATCAAAAGTAGATGCGAACCGCGCATAGGGGTCCTCAGAAGACGATCCTGCAGCGGAGGAAGACGGGTGCCCAGTCGGCCGAGCCTGCGGTGGCGGGCTCACTGGCCTCTCTACCCTAATGGGCTGAGGCTCCTCTCCCACCGGCACTTTCCATGTGGCCGGGTTAGATACATCTAGCAGTGGGGGGTTAGGGAGAGGGATGGGCTGCCTCAGCCTGGGGTGCTTCAGGCAGTAGATGTTCTCCTCCCGGACGATCATCCCCATAGCCTCACAAGCCTGCAAGGTGATACGGGTCCGTCCGGGGGCGGCCACAAAACCATCCAAATCAAAGTTGAAATGGTGGCATATGGTGGTGATGAGGCCACCTATGACAATAGAGCCACTGGTACCCTTGGCAACCTTTAGGAGGTGCCTAGCCAAATAGGACCCGGTGTCCACATTGCTCTCAGGGTGGAGCATGGCCCATAAGAAAAAGACCTCGTCCTGGCGGACGGATCCATCACTCTCGCCCCGGCCAAATAAGGTATTGGCTATGACCCGGTGCATGTACCTGATGCTCGGGTTAAGAAAGGCTGTGGATTTGGATAACCGAGGGTCAAATAGCCTGCCCTCATAGTCCAACACTGACCAGAAGTTATGTGCACTAAACCCCACGGGATATCGTCGATCACCCCTCTTGTGCAAACCAAAGATCTCATTAAACTGCCTGGGGTCGGTTGGAAGTCCGATTGAAGAGGCGGAATGTGATCCGCCCTTCTTGGCAATGCGGCCCTTGGATAATTTCCGCATCCAGGAGCTCGGGAACTCCAAGGTAGGGCCAAGATATGCGGGGTGTCTGGTGCGAGCGAACACGCTCCAGCCTATGTTTTGTAACATCCAGTCAATGTCAGCAGCTAATCCTAGGGTATTGACGCATGCATCATCCAGGTATTTAGTCTGTACTAGTTTCCTAGTTTTTAGGACATTGAACCTATCCTGCTGAGCATTATCCCTAAAAATTATCCCAAACCCACCAGCATCGGTGTCGAATGCGAAGAGTCGAGTCGAGTTATAGTTACTGCTCTACCGCGAGTGCGCGTGGCTCGGGCCGCCCTTTGCCTTTTGGTGGCCATGGTCCCAGATCTTCAAAATCCAAAGTGCAGAAATCTCAGTTTTCTGTGCCGGGGATTCTGTTTGAGTGTGATGAGTGAAAGAGGAAGGAGAAGAAGAAGGAGAAGAGAAAAAGAAGGAGAAGAGAGGGGAAGTGCAGAGGAAGGAGTGAAATGCAGGGGGAAGAAGAAATGCAGAGGAAGCGTGGGTTAGAGAGGGGAGGAGATTCGGGGAATACTGGAGAGAGGAGCTGCGTGGGTGGCTGGGGGAAGAAGATGAAGAGGGTTAAGTGGGTATGGAGGCTGAGTGAGGAGAAGATGGAGAGGGTTCCGTAAAAGGGGTATATAAGGGCGTCGCGTCACGGCCGTGATGGCCATCACGGCCTAGCCGTGACGCGTTCTGACTTTAGGGGAATTGGTTATCACGGCCGTGATATCCATCACGGCTAGGCCGTGATGGTTTCTGTCTTGCTCAGGCTACCTGTCACGGCCGTTAACTATATCACGGCCAGGCCGTGATGGCCTCTGATCTTCCTTATTCTGCCATCACGCCCGTGATGGTGATCACGGCTGGGCCGTGATCCTTTCTGGTTCTCAAGTCTTGTTTATCACGGCCGTGAACTCCATCACGGCCAGGCCGTGATGGTTTCTGACTTCTTCTTCTTCTTGTTTTTTTTTGAATGAACACTTAACAAGCCTATCCTAGGATATTTTCCTCTTGATTATCTCAAATGATTCAAGAGGGCAAATTCAAAGGAAGAAAAGGAAAATGAAGAGAAACTTGGGTTGCCTCCCAATAAGCGCTTCTTTAACGTCACTAGCTTGACGGGTGGATGCCTTCAAGGATCATGAAGGCGTACAACTGATATCAATCTTTCGACGTCACCACCCAAGTAGGCCTTAAGTCTTTGGCCATTGACTTTGAAGGTCCTTTTGGAACTAGGATCCTCCACTTCCACAGCTCCATGAGGTGAAACTTCCTTGACAATGAACGGTCCTGACCATTTAGACTTCAACTTGCCCGGAAACAATCTCGGTAGGAATTGAACAAGAACACTTGTTGTCCCTAGAAATGTTTTCATCACGATCTTCTTGTCGTGGTAAGTCTTGACTCGCTGCTTGTAAATGGCTGCATTCTCATATGCATGAAGGCGCATCTCCTCTAACTCATGCAGCTGATTCACTCTTTTCTCACCCGCCAGAGTAGCATCAAAATTTAAGAACTTCAGTGCCCAAAAGGCTCGATGTTCCAACTCTACGGACAGATGACATGCCCTTCCATACACCATCTGAAATGGGGATAACCCCACAGAAGTCTTCAGTGCAGTCCGGTAGGCCCACAAGGCATCATCAAGCTTCTTGGCCCAATCTTTCCTTGAGGTGGCCACAGTTTTCTCCAAAATTCGCTTAATCTCCCTGTTGGAGACCTCCGCTTGTCCATTTGTTTGCGGATGATATGGGGATGCCACCTTATGCCTCACATCATATTTTGCCAGAACATTTCCCAGTTGTGAATTGCAGAAGTTGGATCCTCCATCACTGATAAGAACCCGTGGGACACCGAACCGGGCAAAGATATTCTTCTTGATAAACTTGACCACTGTTTGGGCATCATTCTTCTGTGTTGCAATTGCCTCCACCCATTTGGACACATAGTCCACCGCCACCAAGATATATTGATTGGAGAATGAAGGTGGTAGTGGACCCATAAAATCAATGCCCCAACAGTCAAACACCTCAACTTCCAATATATTCTGCAGTGGCATCTCATCCCTCCTTGAAATGTTCCCGGTCCTCTGGCATTTGTCACAACTCTTCACATGATTGAAAGAGTCCTTGAATATTGATGGCCAAAAGAACCCAGATTGGAGGACCTTGGCAGCTGTCCTATCCCCATTGTAATGTCCACCATATGGGGAATTATGGCAATGCCACAGAATTTTCCTTACTTCTTCTTGGCTCACACACCTCCTCCATAAGCCATCCGGACCAACCTTGAATAGAAATGGGTCATCCCACATGAATTGGTTGGCATCCCGGAAGAACTTTTTCCTTTGTTGCCAAGTGAGGTGCTCTGGGACAATGTTGGCTGCCTTGAAGTTTGCCATGTCGGCAAACCATGGTCTTTCATGTACTAGCAATAAGGCCTCATCCGGAAACTCATCCCGAATGTCCTTCTCTTTAGCAGCCACTTCTTTGTTCACAAGCCGAGATAAATGGTCAGCCACTACATTCTCGCTGCCCTTTTTGTCCTTGACGACTAAATCAAATTCCTGCAGCAATAGAATCCACCTTATGAGGCGTGGTTTAGAATCTAATTTAGTCAACAAATATTTGATTGCAGCATGATCGAGTATAAACAAGTGACTTGTGACCCAATCAAGTAGGAACGAAATTTTTCCAAAGCAAACACTATGGCTAGCAACTCTTTTTCAGTTGTTGCATAGTTGATTTGGTTCTCATTGAGGACCTTGCTGGCATAGTGAATGGCATGGAAAAATTTGTCCCTTCTTTGCCCCAAAACTGCCCCAACTGCGTAGTCACTGGCATCACACATCAATTCAAATGGTGACTCCCAGTTGGGTGCAATAAGAATGGGGGCTGTGATCAACTTATCTTTCAAAATTTGAAATGAATTAAGACAATCATTATCAAACAAGAATGGGGTGTCCTTATTCAAAAGGTTACACAATGGCTTGGCTATCCTTGAAAAGTCCTTGATGAACCGCGTAGAAACCTGCATGCCCAAGGAAACTCCTCACACCTTTGACATTCACTGGTGGAGGTAGTTTCTCAATCACCTCAATCTTTGATTTATCTACTTCGATTCCTTTTGCTGAAATTTTGTGCCCAAGCACAATACCTTCCTGCACCATGAAATGACACTTCTCCCAATTTAAGACTAAATTGGTGTCCATGCACCTTTTTAACACAGCAGCAAGGTTAGCCAAACAGTTATCATATGAGGAACCAAAAACAGAGAAATCATCCATAAAAACCTCAATATACTTTTCTACCATATCAGAAAAATAGAAAGCATGCACCTTTGAAATGTCGCCGGCGCATTGCAAAGACCGAAAGGCATCTTCCGATAGGCAAAAACTCCAAACGGGCATGTGAAAGCAGTTTTCTCTTGGTCTTCCGGGTTAACCGCAATTTGGTTATAGCCCGAATAACCATCTAAGAAACAATAGTATGCTTGCCCGGCCAACCTCTCCAACATCTGGTCCATGAATGGAAGTGGGAAGTGATCCTTCCTAGTTGCTTGATTGAGCTTCCGTGAATCGATGCACATCCTCCAACCGGTGACCGTTCTAGTTGGAGTCAACTCATTCTTCTCATTGTGCACGACGGTCATACCACCCTTCTTTGGCACCACCTGTACCGGACTCACCCAGGCACTATCAGAAATTGGATATATCATTCCAGCTTCAAGGAGTTTCAGCACCTCCTTCTTCACCACTTCTTTCATTGTGGGATTAAGCCTCCGTTGTGGCTGGACCACTGGTTTAAATTCAGCCTCCATCATGATATTGTGCATGCAAAACGTGGGGCTGATACCTTTTAAGTCGGAAATGGACCATCCAATAGCTGTCTTATGTTCTCTAAGCACCCTTACAAGTTTTTCCTCCTCTAATTGGGACAATTCATTACTCACTATCACAGGGTTTTCATCATTCACACCCAAAAACACATATTTTAAGTGGGGAGGTAGGGGCTTAAGTTCTAGTTGGAGCTTCTCTTGACCTGCATCCTCCTTGAGCTCTTCCTTCACAGTGTTGACAGCAAGTTGCTTAGGTTGGGCTTCCAGATCATACAAACATTCTTCTAACTCTTCCTCCTCTATCTCATCAAGATTTTCAATAGAATTCACAAGTACCTTCTCAAGAATAGAGGAGTGGTGCTGATGTGCACATGCTTCCTTAGCCACCATATCTACCATGTCCATGCGGAAACAGTTTTCTCCATCACTAGGGCGATGCATAGCTTCGAATACGTTGAAGGTAACCTCTTCGTCTTGCACTCTGAGCCGAAGCTGGCCTTTTTGCACATCTATCAAGGCTCGACCAGTTGCTAGAAAAGGTTTCCCCAAAAAACGTGGAACTTCCGCATCCTCCTCCATGTCCAAGATCACAAAATCTCTTTGGGAAGATAAACCTGTCCACTTTAACCAAGACATCTTCTAAAATACCATAAGGACGCTTGATTGATCTATCAGCTAGTTGCAAAGCCATCCTTGTTGGTTTTACCTCTCCACCTCCAAGCTTGTTCAAGATTGAAAGCGGCATCAAGTTGATACTCGCTCCCAAGTCACATAAGGCCTTTCCAATATCAACACTCCCAATAGTGCAAGGAATTGTGAAACTACCGGGATCTTTGAGCTTTGGAGGTAGCTTCCTTTGAAGTATTGCACTGCACTCTTCAGTTAAGGCAACAGTCTCGCCTTCTTTAAACTTTCTTTTCTTTGTGAGCAACTCCTTCATAAATTTTGCATAAGTGGGCATCTGCTCAAGTGCTTCAGCAAAAGGTATGTTGATCTGTAACCGCTTGAAGATATCCAGAAACTTGGCAAATTGTTCTTCTTTCTCCTTTTTCTTAGTCAAATGAGGGTATGGCAACTTCACATAAGATGGGATTACTTGAGGCTTACCTATATCTTTCAAAATCTGACTCTTGGTCTTCCTCAATATTGAATTCTCATCCACTAGCTTCTCCCTCTTGTCTTGTTCACGGCCCTTTTCTTCCTCCTCAACTACAACATCTTTACCTGTTTCTTCACTCAGTTCAGTATTTTCAGCATTCAATTCCGTTTCTTCAGCCTCTCTCTGACTTTTCCCAAAAGGCTCACCACTTTCTTGCTCTAGCCTTTTACCACTCCTCAACACAATAACCTTGCAATGTTCTTTAGGATTTGGCTGAGTGTTTCCTGAAAAACTGCTGCTGGATTGTTCTGCTAGTTGCTTTGCAATCTGCCCAACTTGAACTTCCAGATTTTTTATAGATGCATCGGTGTTCTTTTGGTTTGAAATGGACACCTGCATGAACTGATTAAGAGTGTTTTCCAGGGTAGAAATCCGGTCTTGAGGTGGTGGTGTGGGTTGAGGTTTGCTTGTTTGACCGGCATCTTGCTTCCAACCAAAATTTGGGTGATTCCTCCACCCTTGATTGTAGTTGTTAGAGAATTGGTTGTTGCCTGGCCGCCCATAGTTCCCCATATAATTGGCTTCCTCATGGGAACTAGGCGTGGCTTCACATCGTCCATTATCATGATCACCTCCCACGTAAATCACATCTCATTACCTGTTGTGGTGGCATGGTCGTCCCTTGAACAGTTTGGAGTTGTTGTGGGAGTTGAGCTAGTTGCTTGGTGAGTGACTCAAGTTGTTGTGTCATAATCTTATTTTGAGCCAACAAGTGCAGTTTGTGAGTCTAACTCCAACATTCCCCTTCTTGATGTGGGACCCGATCATGATGCATCAAATAATCATTTGATGCCATAGCCTCTATCGAACCAATGCTTCCTCCGCTGTCTTTGTATTCATGGAACCTCCACTGAGGCATCCAACATGTACCTGGTTGACGGCCTCAATCCATTACTGGAATGTTTGCATCTGAGTGAGATCATCAAAACCATGATTTGGACATCGCTGGAGTAAGCCTTTGAATCTGTCCCAGCGCGTCATGCAGAGCCTCACCTTCTTGTTGAGCAAAGCTTATAATGTCACCCCTTGTCTTGACAAATCTTGAAGTGGGGAAGAACCTTGCTAGAAATTTTGCTTCTAGGTCATTCCAAGTAGTGAAACTCCCCTTGGTTGTGATTGGAGCCAAGACTTGGCTCTATCTCTTAAAAAAAAGGGAACAACCTCAAGCGAATTGCATCATCGGAGGCACCATTTATCTTCATCGTATCGCACAACTCTAGGAAATTGGACACATGACTGTTAGGATCTTCCTTCTCCAACCCAAAGAAACTGACTTTGTGAAACCATATTGATGAGAGTTGGCTTGATTTCAAAATTGTTGCAGTTCACTGGAGGTCTCACTATGCTAGTGACATGCCGGTTGATATTTGTATTGGCATAGTCACCAAGTGTCCTCCGGGGTGGAGTATCTTCACCATTGCCTTCCATCCTGAGTTCTTCTTGATAAATTTGAGTGGTGGATGCCTCTTGTGCTTCTCCCTGTTGTCTTGACAAATTCCGCTGTCTTGCTTGCTTTCTATTCGCCCTAGCTGACCTTTCAATTTCTGGGTCGTAGAGGAGGTGATCAACTGGGACAGTACCTCGCATACACAAACAGTCTAGCAAACAAGAGTGTTAGCAGTAAAGGTTAGCACGCAACAGCTCCACACCCGAAAATTACAGCAGAAACAGAACAGAAAAAGAGATTATAACTGAAACAGAACAGAAAAAAATGACAGCAAAAACAGGATAGAAAATTACTGCAGAAAACAGATTATAACAGAAAATTGTTTTGCCTAAATTAGTAACCGAAATGGATATGCTAATATTGAGACGCAGTCCCCGGCAACGGCGCCAAAAACTTGTTGACGAATCTGGGCAAGTATACCCAGTCGTGCAAGTAATACGGTGGTAAGACCGGTTTATCGTATCCACGGGGACTACTACAAGTACTAACACTTACCAAACCAATTACTATCTAAGCAGATTGTTGGATTGAAGAGAGTTCTAAACTCACAAAAGCTAGAACTAACAGCATAAGAAAAACAAACTCTTTTTGTAATTTTCTCAAACACTTAGAAGGCAATAACAGATGGTTTTCAGATATGATGAACAATGTTGGGATTAGACTTCACTAAACCTTAGCCTCATGCAATACTAAGACTACAAATCCAGTTTATGCTTCAAATATTAAAATCAACCCACAAGATTACTCAAGCCCTGATTCCTCAGATGACAAGAGCCTAAATCCATTAATAGACCCTAATTCCTTAGGTGGTCTAGATTAATGAACTTGCATTAAGATAAAGGATTATGTGATTACTAGTAAATCAAACCCTATTCCTAGATGTAAGACTTACTAGGTGAATAATTCCAGTTCTGGTTTTAATACGAATTTTCCAATTGCATATCAAAACACTAATCAAGTTATGGGGTTGCTAGCCACAACAAGCATTAAGCAAAGGAATTTAAACACTAATATGAAGGCATAAACATAGATTCATACATCAAAGCAAATACATGATGTTCAGGTTTAGCTACATCCAATCCCAACAAAAAGGGATTTAGTTACTCATAGAGAGAAACAAATCCAAAACAAAAGAAATACAGATGAAAAAGGTAAGGGACTCCATGGGCTCTCCACAATGAGCCTCTAGCTCCAAATTAGGTTAAAATTCTGATTCGAGAAGCGGTCCTCTCTATTCTGCCCTTTGGTCTCTTTTATAGGTCGGGAGAACTTGCCGGCCACGGCCGTGATGGCCATCACGGCCAGGCCGGTGATGGGTTCCGCCAGGGATACGCTTCAACTTCTCTCCTCTGTCACGGCCGTGACACTCATCACGGCCATGTCGTGAACAATTTGCCTGGTTGTCACGGCCGTGATTCTTATCACGGCAGGCCGTGACGAGCCTTCCGACTTTTGCTCCCTTCGCTCTCGTTGATCACGGCAGTGATGGTCATCACGCCAGGCCGTGATGCTCTCTCGCCGGGTTACGCTTCAACTTCTCCTCTGTCATGGCCGTGACACTCATCACGCCAGGCCGTGAACAGTGCAATCCGGGTTGTCACGGCCGTGATTCTTCTCCCGGGCAGGCCGTGACAGCTTCTGACTTTTGCTCCCTTTCTGCTCTGCTTGATCACGGCCGTGATGGTCATCACGGCCAGGCCGTGATGGTCATCACGGCCAGGCCGTGATGCTCTCTGCCTGGGTCCCTTTCTGCACTTTTGAGACTATGTCTTCCTCCAAGCTCCGTCATGGCTATTCTGAGCATTTTTCTTTGAATTCCTGCAAAACAACACACAAAACCAACCTCACCCGTTCCAAGGGAAAATCTAACAAAATAAACTAAATAACGCCTAATCTATATGAAATATGCATGCAAAAGTGTCCAGCAAACATCATGTAAAATCACACTATCAGTACTTCAAGAATGGTCAACCACAAGATCAAATCATTGGGAATCCCAGTAATAGGCTAAGAACCAGATCAACATTCAGAGAGCAAGATGATTCTGCATTAGTCTCCGAGTTAGAACCAAAGACAGTAGACGAGACTCTACCGGACGAGGGATGGATTCTAGCAATGCAGGAAGAACTGAATCAGTTTGAAATAAATGAAGTATGGACTTTCGTGCCTTTACCAAAATAAAAATCAGTTATTCGAACCAAATGGGTTTACATAAACAAGCTTGATGAAAATGGTAAGGTGATAAGAAATAAAGTTAGACTTATTGCACAAGGTTATTAACAGGAAGAAGGTATAGATTATACTGAAACCTTTGCACCAGTTGCTAGACTAGAAGCTATTTGTATCTTATTATCATTTGTTGCACATCATAGTATAATGCTATATCAAATCGATGTAAAAGTGCTTTTCTAAATGGTGTTATTAGTGACGAAGTGTATGTTATGCAACCTCTGGGTTTTGAAAGTGAAACCCAACCTGAACATGTATATAAGCTAAAGAAAGCTTTATATGGTCTTAAACAAACTCCTAGAGCTTGGTATGAAAGGTTAAGTTCATTCTTAATGGATAATGGTTTCAGTAGAGGAAAAGTTGATACGACGTTATTTAGAAAATCCAATAAGTCCAGTTTTATTGTTGTTCAAATAAATGTTGATGACATAATCTTTGGTGCTACTAATGAATCTCTATGCAAAGAATTCTATAAGCTTATGCAAAAAGAGTTTGAAATGAGCATGATGGGAGAACTCAAGTTATTTCTTGGACTTCAAGTTAAACAAACAGTGGACGAGGTGTACATCCATTAGACTACGTACACAAAGGAGTTGTTAAAGAAATTCAATATGGATGATTGCAAACCAATGAACACCCCTGTGCATCCATCGTCCATACTGAACAAAGATGATAAAGATAAAAAGGTAGACCAAAATGTATATAGAGGTATGATAGGATCTCTGCTATATCTTACCACGTCTAGACCTGATATTACGTTCAGTGCATGCTTATGTGCTCGATTTCAATCTGATCCAAGATAAACTCATTTATCAGCAGTTAAAAGAATATTTAGATATTTAAAAGGTACTACTAATCTGGGTTTATGCTTTAATAAAAATGGTCATTACAGATTAGTTGGCTTTTGTGATGCTGACTATGCTGGAGATAGAATTGAAAGAAAAAGTACCAGTGGAGGATGCCACTTTATTGGAGCTAATTTAGTCTCGTAGTCAAGCAAAAGACAAAGTACCATTGCCTTATCAACTACTAAAGCTGAGTATATTTCAGTTGCTAGCTGTTGCTCACAACTTCTATGGATCAAACATCAATTGGAGGACTACAATGTGTTTGTAAGTAGTATTCCACTTATGTTTGATAATAGTGCTGCAATAAATCTATCTAAGAATCCAATATTGCATTCAAGGGCTAAACATATAGAGGTTAAACATCACTTTATTAGAGATTATGTGCAAATAGGAATTATTGATATACAATTTGTAGATACTGACCATCAATGGACAAATATTTTTACTAAACCTCTTGCTGATGACAAATTTATTTTTATCAGAAATCATCTTAACATGATTTGTGTGGATTGATTGCGCGTCTAATGCTTGTTGCGTCTATTGCTCAAAATACGTTCAATGAATGTTAATTGTGCATCCGATAGTCATCACGTCCATCGACTGTCTGCATGGTATTATCAGACTCGTCTATGCTATCTATTATTAAATTTGCATTAATTATGTCCAAGACATATTTAATAATTTTATATTGCTGAGTCAGTTTTTTCCATCAATCCCGTCAATAGCCCTTTTACAGTTTTAAAAACCTGCACTGCATCAATACTCATTACATCTTTCTTCACACGTTTTTGTTTTATTTTATTTTTTTAATTATTTTCTTTGGGAAAACTCTTCACATTTGAAACCTTTTTAAGCATTATTATTTCCCTATGAAAAACCTTTCACAATCTCTTCTCTTTGCATCTTCGTGTACTCTGTTTTCCTGTCTCCAAACCCTAACCTTCAAACCTCATCAATGGCTTCCTCTTCTGCTGTTTCAACCTACAATGTGGACAAATTGAATATTGGTGTAGAACATCACTTTGATTTTGGGATTCTGAAAAACTATAATGTCGATGTTAGGCAAGAACATCAATGCTACTGGTTGGGGAGGACTCTTTGTAGAGAAGGTCTTTGTCAACCCAAATCTGATCAGGGGCTTCTGGAGAAACCCTCAGGTTACAGACATTGAGGTATTCGCTATGGTACTTGGTAAGAGAGTGGTGGTATCTGAGAAAACCATCTCTGAAGCTGTTCACTGTGCCCAAGAAGGGATTTCCATCTCTGAAAGCTGGGAAAATGATCTTGGAGGTTCTGAGGTGGTTGCTACCTTTCTGATGAGGCAAGATATAGTCAGGAACCACTCTTGGAAAGCAGTAGAGATGAAGGATGAAGTAAGAATCCTCCATCAAATCCTGAATAAGGCCATTCTTCACAACACTGGTTCAAAGGACAACCTCTCCGCTCTACACAAAATTTGCCTTTGTCACTTAGTACAAGAATCCAAGATCAATCTGCCTAGGATTCTATATGGTAGATTCAGGGAGTACATAATCAACAAGGAGAAGGCAACTTCTATACCCTTCAGTCATTTGCTGTCAAAAATTCTCAAGGCTCGAGGAATTTATGACATCCTTGCTGCCAAGTCACCAGAAGAGCAAGCTAAAATTCTATCTGAGAATGGAATGTCTGCTGTAGTTTTTGGCAAGATGAAATTTGACAAACATGAAACTAACCACAGTTACTAAAGCTGCTATGGCCAAGGAGGAAGAGATGCTTAAAGTAAAAGAAGAACAAATTGAACTGAACAATGCTGAAGTTCTAGGGTTGAAAAGGAAGACAGTTGGAAGGAAAACCACTGCTGCAAGGAAACCTGTTGCAAAGAAACCAACTACTGGAATTGTAATCAGGGAACAACCTGCTAATGCACTGTTGAGCAAAATTGGCAAGTGCACCAAATCGCTTTGTATTAATAAAAATATCGTCCTCAAGGATTGAACTGTTAGCTACTAACGTGCCAACTCAATTTCGTTTGAGCGACCGAATGGTTTGAAATTGGCTTTCGCCAATAAGTAAGGACAACAACTTAACAAAGAAAAGAAAATATTTTTGGTATTTTTCAAATGAGAAAATTAAGCAATAGAATAATTGGGTTTTAACAATCGAGAAGAAATTATTAGAGGATCGATTTCCCTGTCTTTCCTACTTGTTCAATCCTGGAAATTAACTTGAACAGTTTATCCAATTTCAAGAAACTGAGTTTTGTAATTTATCCCCTAATCCCTTAGGTGGAAAAACCTTTCTGTCTAGATTATTAATTCAATTCCTTGAGTATTAGATAATTAGCAGAAGCATTAAGAATAAGTTCAACTAAAAAAAAAAGTTAATTTGATTGCGTTCTTATTCCTAAGCAACACGCGCAAATCGTTTATTCACAAACAACAACTATGAATCATAATTTCCCAATTGCAAAATTCATACAGTAGATAAACATGAAAATAATGAATAAACTCTTGAAATTAAACAAACCAGAATAGTAATTATCCAAAATCAAAACAAGTTATTTAGGCAGTTCCATCTACTTCTAACAAAAGAAAATTAGCTAGACATAATTAAAAAGGAAGAACCAAATGATGAAGAGAAGATAAGGAGGCCATCTTGAGTCTCTTCCTGAACTGTGTAACTCTCAGTGTAGTATTCTGTCTCCACGAAAAAAAAAACCCGTCCCCCTTTGTGCGGCTCTTCCTTTCTTTCACGCTGCTACGCGTCTGGTTTCAGTCCTCTCACGCCCCCCGTTTCTGCTGCTGCACAAAGCCCCCCTTTTATTCTCGTCGCTGCCTCCCTTTTTATTCACGTTGCTGTCTTCCTACCAATCCCTTTTACGTTTCCTTTCCTTTCTTTCATGCAAGCCCCTCCTACTACAGCGTCCAGCCGAAGCCCCTTTCCTTCAATTGAAATTTTCATTTTACATTCTTCAAAGGCTTGTTCACGTGGGCCATCCAAAACAACTCTTCTTTTAAGCCAATATATTGAAGCCAAAAATCTTGCATATTTTTCATCACAAGGACCCAGGCCCAGTAACATATTTGAATTGCCAAAGCACTTGTTTGCCTATTTTTGCTCCTGCTAAAAGCACAAGCTCTAAGTGGAGTGTGCATTTCTTTTTTTAATTGAAATTGAAATTAGACAAAAGTCATGTATAATCTCATCAGAACCTTTTGACTTCATGTTTCTTTGATCAAAATTCAACTCCAATTCTTCTTCTTTCTTTTGAGATGGGCTTTCAACACTTCTCATTAAAATCAATCTCTTCAATTTTCCATCTCATCTTTATTATTTCCTACAAATGCAAACAAGTAAAAATACTATTAGATTCACTCTAAAAACATGAAATTAAACTGAAACATTCAAAATATTATTAAAAACTAAATTACCTAAACTTAAGGACAAAACTCAATCAGTTAGCACAATTAGGAGTAAAAATTCACCCAATAAGCACATAAAAATCACATTATCCAGAAGATTATCATGCACCTCAGCCTGCCACATCTCAGAAGAAAACTAGGAATCTAATCCTGTCTCACAATGAAGATGAGGATGATGAAGATAATGTTCCTATTGGAACTGTGCTGAAGAAGTAAAAGGTGTCTGCTGCTGCTGTCCTAACAAGGAGAAGACAACCTCAGAGGAAAGCCAAGTCTGTTATGGCTACTGAGGTAAGCATCCCAGCTAATGATCCTGTACCGTTAGCAGTTGATGCTCTTGTTCAAAGTTTTGATAATACTGCTGTACCTGCACTGTCCGTGTTACCACAATCCCAATTACTTCACACTGATGTGTACAGACCCACACTGCCAACACAACCTGACACTGAACCACAAACATTTTCACCACAAATAGCCTCACCTGCCCATTCACTTGTTCTAACCTCACCAAATAGACCACATTTCCAACCCATAATACCTGCTGATGATACCTGGTTTAACCAACCAGATGATGTAGGGATTAATCCTGGTGCTCCCTTTCCCAAAATGCCAAGAACCACTTTCCCTTACATATATACTTCAATCTTGTATGATGGCAAAGCTGAAAGCTGGGCCAAAGTCAAGAGAAATTGGAGAATCCTCTATCACAAACATGAACCTGAACCAGAGTCAACAAACCTTTTTACCCTCTACCTGAATATGGATTTGAACCTACATACACCCCATGGCATGCACCCATACCATATAACCAATTGGTCCATTTCCATCTACCTTATACAATCACATTGGACCCGCCCTCACTCACCTTCCACTACAGAAATTTCCACATAGAAAAATCTATCCAAACCTCATAAAATTCCCACCCTTCAAACCACACACAGATGGTGTCAATAAGTACATCATTCCTGATTGGACCACCAATCCTTTCAAGGTTGCTGCAGCACGAGCTGAGGAAAGAAGGTCTAGGACCTATGGCAGACCTGAGTTCATCATGGACAGAAACACAAAATGGAAGAAGTTTGTCCATCCTAAGGAGTATGGGAGTGCTACATATATGTGTGACCACATAATGTATGCACATCTCAAAGCTGAATTGGAATTGCCAAGATTCTAAGAGCTGCAAATTTTATGCCTCCTACATGGCTTTTCCATACCTTGAAAGATACAAAAATAGGCATTCAACCTCCCAGGATTTGTCCAAGACTTCTAATGATTGCTTTGAATAATGACAAAGATCTTAGGAAGAAAATAGACACTCACAAAAGACCAGCTGACAACTCTTGCATCATTGTGCTGAACTTTGATCCTTCTGTTGATCAAGAAACGGTTGCTTACTTGATGTCTCAACCAGTAGAAATACTGAAAGAACAAGATGTTGTTTGTGTCTGGGAGTGCCATATGAAGACTTGCACTAAAGAAGCATCTTCTTCTGGACTGACAGATGAAGACAGAAGAACCATTCCCACCATCAGAGGGAAGTTTGGTTTCTCCTACTTCAGGCACTTCATTCATGCTGATACACTAGCAATGCCACTCATCAACTCTGTTTATGAAGAAGATACTATTCACTGGGCTCCAGATTTGCCTCCTCCAGTGCTTACTCTTGTTTCATCTCCACAACCGTTTGAAGATTCCTCATCTTCTACTGAGCATATTGAGGAAGAGATAATTGTTGAAGGTCCTGATATGCACACAACAGCTGTCCAGACTAAACCATTGGGTGAAGAAGTTGTTGAGTTGCAAGCAGACAAGAAACTTCTGGAAAGCACTCTTCACAACCATTGACCCTAGCAGTCATACATCCTCATGACCAGCCTCAACAGTCTCAAGTTCTCAGTACTCTACAAAGTCAGCAATATCTTCATGATTCAGCTGAAAGCTCAAGACCTACTCTGCCACCAAACTTTGAAGAAATCATAGGCAAGATAGTAGAGGAGAAAGTGATAGTAGAAGTCAACGAACAGGTCAAGGAGCAAGTTGCAGAAGCCTTGGCTCCAACAAATGTTATGATAAATCAGATGATGAGCATTCTTATAAGTTTTCAACAGAGTCATAATCTGCCTGCCCAACCTCCTCCACCCCCTCCAAATCAAGACCTTCCTCAACCACCTCCACCCTCTTCTTAGCTCTCTTTTATCCCTTTAACTAACAATGATGGTCCACTCATATTTCCTTTTTGTCTGATGACAAAAAATGAGGAGAAAGGATTGAGAATTATATATATATATATACAAAAAGTCAGTTTTTGGAAACCAGTTTTTGGTTTATAAGTATCTGATGGCATATGCATATTATTGTTTTGTCTTGTTGCATATCTCTGTTTAATATGTTCTGATGCTATGATTGTTGTTGTTGATAAGATATATATGATATGTGCTGCTGCTTATCTGTTTTAAGTTTGAATGTTTTGTCTTAGGGGGATCTCTGTAGATCTGTTAGACTTTGCTCACTCAAATTTAATTAGTTTTTGTCATCATAAAAAAGGGGGATATTGTTAGAACCAAAGTGGTTTTTGGATTAAATAATCTCTTAAGTTTTGATGTTAACAAAAAGTTAAATTTGTATGGCAAAGTATTGTTAAAGATCTAACTTGTTTATTTTAGATTGCAGGTTTGTTTGGATAATACTAGTCAGGGAAATCTTAAACATAATGTATGGAATCTTATCAGATTCTATTTTGATCCTCTAGACAAGTCTGCAATTCTTGGTAAAATTATAAGTTGGTTAAAGATTATGTTTAGACGAGGTCCTAAAATTGGCTAAGGTAGACGAGTATCTAAGTCTAAGAAAAGTCAAGTAGACGAGCTAATTAAAAATAATCTTCAGAAAAACAACAAGTCCAAAGACTTGTTGTTAGACAAGTAATCTCACTAGACGCCACGTCAGTAGACAAGCTATTGAGTATAGCGAGTCCAAAGACTTGGAACCAGAAAAATGTTACAGACGTAGTATCAGTAGACGAACCCGTCTTACTGATAAGTTTATCTTGCACGTCTAAAGACCCGCGCGTCCATTATCTTCTAAAAATGAACCCGTCTAAGCTTAAGCATATTTATTTCAAATGCTTATCTATTTAATTCAAGAGAATATATGTTTCTCTATTTAATTCAGAATAAAACACTTGTGTGATCTTCTAACCCTCATCTTTTACAGTTTTTGGTTATACTAACTGTGGGGTTTTGGATATGAGTTTGTTAACTCTTTAAAAATGTTTTCGTGTTTGTGTGCCCCTTTTATTGTTTTGCTTGCAAAAGGTTTGAGAAAAATGATTTTTCGAAAAACTGTTGAGAAACACAATTTAACCCTCCTTCTTGTGTTTCCCCGTGTCAATTTCATCAAATACTAACTCAGGAAGATGACTTTGGAGTTACATATCCACATTGACCAATAAGCACCAACATCGACAGTCCACCAAACCATAGGTGAACCCCTTAGATAGTCTATTCACCTTACTCTCGGATGAATCACCACAGACGCGCTCGGCCCACCTAACTCTCGGATGGATCACTGCAGACGGCCAGTTTGCCATACTGTCGGGTGAACTCCCATGTCATCGTGACTTCCCCCAACTAACAGCTTAGTGTATGAATGCATGTAATGCTAACACACAATCAATCATGAACAACCACATCCATCAACACCATTAACAATGGTTTAACAAATTTAAGCAATAAGCATAAAAGTTTAACAACATCAACGTGCGATAACCCTCCTCATCGTGTTAACCAACATTAGCATCTTCATCATTAAATGTCTTTATTAAGGTTTATAACATTAATTGTATATTTGGATTATCTCTCTTGTTTTTACTTAAATTGTTGTCACATTTCTTCATGGGAGGAATTTGGGTGAATGCACCCAAATTACACAGAAGCATGGCGTGCTATCTTTAAGCGCGGTCGTACACATCTGGCAGAACGTGGCTGAATTGGCATCATTGTTCTTCATTCTAAGAAGCCTCACATTCTCCTCAAAACACTCGAGTTCAATCATAATTTTCCATTACTACTCCATTGGCATTAACCTCACCTTTCTTTGTTATCTTCATGCCTTATGAACACTGCCAACTGATTTTTAGTTTTGGGTTTAACTCTGGCATCTTTGTGTCTTTAATTAACATAGTTTATCAACTACAATTCATCATCTCAACATCAAAACACTAGCGTTCATAATCATGGCATACAATCAATAATTTTCAACATTTTACATACATCACACCTTAATCATCAAAATATGTAGACAAGTATCTTTTATCAACAATACCAATTAGGGAAACATACATTAATTGAAACATATAAAACACGAAAGGATCATGGGTTAACCCTCATCTTACGCTACCTCAAAACCTATATGTTAATATTAATTCTTTCTCCCCATACCTGATGTGACAGTTTTAATTTACAATCAAACTTGAGCGAACTCTAAACTTGATTCACTCGAACGGTTCAACCGGTTCAACAAGCCTTAGTCAAGAAATCCAAAAATGAATGGCAGTTAATTCCCAATTCAAGGAAAACAAAGGAAAATAACACAAAGCTGACAAGATTACCTTAGTTGACACTAGACGCGCAGCTTACTCTCCAATCGCAAGAGCTAACACCGAAGGATTCGAAGAGGGTTCAAGAGACGAGAGAGGAGGGGGTTTCTGTCACACAAGGATTGCGAAAAGTGTCAAAATTAGGGTTATGGCTCGTAACTCTCTCAAACCGAAATTTTTGAGCTGTCTGACCCCGAGCACGGGGTCGTGCTCACCTTGAGCACGACTGTGCTCATCACCGAGTATGGGGCCGTGCTTAAAAGAGCACGTGTCAGCAACATCCCATCAAACACTTTTGGATTTTTGACACGGTCGTGCTACCATTAAGCACGGGGCCATGCCTGTGGCTTGCAGCGCCACTAGGACACGCCCATCGGTATGAGGTTGTGTTGCACATAAGCACGGTCGTGCTCATGTGTCAGGAAGAGATTTTTTACCAGAAAATCCCCATTAACCCCAATTTATCTTCCCTATAACATTTTTCTAACAATCTAACACAGGCACATCAACTATAGACAACAAATATTGACAAGGATAAACACAAATACGCATAAGGATGAAAAACGGGGTGTTAGACATATCATACTGGTTACCAATTTTATTATGTAAATGCCATGTAGTGGGTTGTTTCATTGTTTAAGCATGCAGCAATTGCGCTTCACTTCTAAGGAGATTGCTATTGCTGGATATATTTATCGACGATCAGCTGTTCACAATATGGATCCGTGAGTACGTAATGTTTTAGCCATCTGCTAACAAATACCAATATTGATGTCTACTCATATGGTTTTATTCTGCAGTAATGAGGTATTGATATAAGGACTAAATAAGGCTTTGAGAGTGGGAATAGGAGGTCCTTCAAAGCACTCTTACCTGGCGAACAGTTAGGCCAAGAAGTACGTCTAACTATTGCTTTAAATTAAGCACTTTGTAATTATTTTTATGTAACTTACCAAGTTTTGCTTCTACCAGATTCTGAATTTAGTGGCATCAATGCTAACTGAGAGGCAGGGTTTTAAATTGCGATTGCGGTTGCGGTCACTGCGGATGCGGTCATTACGGCCGCTGCGATGCGTAATGCGGCCGCTGCGGCGTGAAACGATTTGAAAAATTCACAAATTGAAAAGAAATCAATTTTTTTTTGTAATTCTTTATATATCTTTTATTAATGATGTTGCACAAATTTCTATTCATTTTTAATACATTGTATTATGTTTATGAATAATTTAAACTTAATTTAGTGAAAATAAATTATAAATAAAACTTTTAAGCATATATAAGTACAAAATTACAAAAAAGTAAGAAGGTCAGAAACTTAATAGTGCATAAATATATATGAATCACAAATAAAAAGATATTAGTGTCACATATAGGAATACATACACCTCGCTGCAATTGTGATTCTAAAATAACGTCACATTGTCACCACTTAGAGATACGTCTTCACTACAAAAAAAAAATAAGAAGATAAAAAGTAAATAAATTAATAAATTTAAAATAATAATAATAATAATTAACAAATATATGAATCAAAGATAATAAAAATTGAACTTACATGATAATTGCTACCACATGGTGGAATGACGTGGTGGTTCATAGCCTCTATTCTCACTTTGGCTATCATCTTGTGTAGCTCCTTGTCCAAAGACATAATCAAAAAATCCACCACTTGATTGTTGATGATAAGGATCTTGATAATTCATTGATGGTTGGTAGTATGAGGGAGCTTGATCACTTGCGTATGTGTTATATGTGTTGAAATAAGGATAGATAATAAGGTGGATGAGGTTGTTGACTACTCTGAGAAGAATCATCAATACCAAAGTCACTAAAACTTTGTGCAATACTAGAAGAGGAAGAATCTTCAAGTGGAAAATTCTGTTTTCTTTTTCCTCTCCTCGAATGTGACCCACCTCTGTTTGCTCTCGGGTAATGAACTACCGGAAGGAGCCATATCGATCAAGCTCCTATAACGCCTATTATATGGTGAATCTTGAGATGGATCATTTTGAAATTGCCCATCATCATCACCATCACCATCATCATCACCGCCACCTTCTTGACTTCTACATCACCACCCCCATCACCACTATTATTACTTGGTGGAATTAAACCACCACCATCTTCATTAGAATCATCATTATCATCAACAACTTCCACATCTTCATCATCTCGTATCCACTAGAGGCAACCATTCTGCATTTTGTACTCCATCTAATAGTGGATCTTCTCTCTCTTCAATCCATGGAGATAATGCATCTTCTTGAAATATATAATCAAGATTGATAGGATTAAAACTTGCTTCAATTTCATCTTGACTTTTTCTCATTTGATGCCTCATTTTCAATTTCATATTGTAGTGCGTGAAGACAAGCTTTTGCAGCTTTTTATACTTCAATCTATTCCTTGTCTTTGTGTGGATATAACTAAATGTGCTCCAATTTCTCTCACAATTTGTGGCTGAAGTTGTTTGGCTAAGAACTTTTATAGCCACACGTTTAAGCTCAGGAGCACATACACCAAAAAAGGACCACCATTCAGCTTTTTAAAGGAGCAACAAAAGGTAAACAAATTATTAGTTATTATATTAAAAAATAAAGTTAAAGTTCATTGATTTATAAAAAAATATTATTTTACCTGGATTCATCTTAGACCAAGCTGCTTGAGCTTGAGGAGTACCAAATGTTTCAACCTTTTCTCAAAAAGTACTAACTCGTGAAATATAACATAATATATCAATATGTAAATATCTTCATTTGATAAATAATGAATTATAAGTTTAAAAATTTAAATATTCATTACTAACCTGGTTCAGAGCTTTAATCTGATCATCAATGTTTCTTTCTATTCTGAAGATGACTCTATTTGTTCCTTCAAACGTTTCTTTATAGACATCATCCCCATGTTCAACTCCGTATTGAAATTGCGGATTAAGAAAATAACCTAAAAAAGGATAACATATTATTATGGATGAAAGTATAAATATAAAATTACATGATAAAAATAAATTTATAAATTATATCAATATACCGGCAGAATGAAGATCGGAATGCATGTAACTCCATCGCTTGTCTATTAAATCATTATATCTGGAATGATAACGAGAATTTTGTCTAATTGCTTGTTTAGCTCTATCAACGGCTTCATATATGAAACCCATGGTTGGTTTCTCATCACCATCAACAAGTCTCAAAACTTTTACTAAAGGCTAAAACACCTTCAATATGTGTTGGGACTTACTCCAGAATTCACTGTCATTAACAATTGTTCTTGCTTCATATGACGGTCCATTTTTCGCTTTACCAAATTTAGATCGCCTAAACTCTTCGGAGTTGAACATGTTTCTTAGACCTTGCTTTGGCTGTACAATTGCTTGAAGTTGTAGGAACTGCGTTGCAAATCGGGTAACACCAGGATGGACAATTTCTCTACCTCCAGTATATTTTTTCATGAGATCGACTGTCCATATATGGTTATAGAGAAAATTTGTCACAGTCTTTGCATCAGTTAATAACTTCTATACATTTTTCTTTTTTCCTATATCCTCCAAGCAAAGATCTAAACAATGAGCCGCACAAGCAGACCAATACAAATGAGGCCGCTTCTCCATCCGGTTTCGCCGACCATTGCTTTCAGTCTTCGCTTCATTGTTCAGTAACAACTTGAACCCCCACTTCTTCAACAACTTTATCTAATAACTGAAAGTAGTAATCTGTGTTTCTACTAATAACATCAGAAGCATCAATAGATTTCAAGAAAATTGTCCCCTTACTACTATATACCAAAAAATTCATAATATGAGTATGGTTGATACCGTCCGTCCAACCATCACACATTATTGTCACCCCTTTTTCTTTCCATGTACCTCTCAATACGTTCAACCACTTCTTCGTTTCCCTGTATTCATTCTCTAAATATACATCTGAGATTTCATAAGGGTTGGACATTTAACCCCTTTACCTACCTCAAGAAACTGTAACAATCAAATTATGCAACCAAGGAGAGTTAGCTAAATTCATAGGTAAGCGTTCATAAATAAAAAACTTGCTTACTGCCTCTCCTAGCTTCCTCCTCAATGTCTTCATGATACCCTTTACTGATTTTTGGTTGCTTCATGCTTTTGCTCCTCATAAGATCAATATTTGTAGATCTCAACTCTAGAGTGATATCTTCAGGCCTTTCACCCCCACCAACACTCGCATGAGAGCTTCCACCTTGTTCATATATATTTCCACGCCCTCCCGTTTGTTGTCTAAATTGGTGCCTGTCTTCCCATTCGCGATGTGATCTAAGGCTTTCCTGTGTAGCAAACCTCATTCGTTCATCAATAAGGTGATCCACATCTTCAGCTTCATCTTCATCTTCTCCTCTCGGGCGTGCTTCAAATTCTTCTTTTCTTTTTTTTGGAGTCATTTTTCTTTGCTTTTCCTTCGAGAAGAAGCTTTATCATACCTTCTCTAGCCAATTTGCTCACTCTAGCACAGCCGGACACTTGTCCTTTCATATGTGCTATATGTTGTTTCAATCTTGTAATGCCACCTCTTACTATCTTGTGACAAAGTTTGCATTCGATATATTGTTACGACTTCCGGCTCATTGGGTTTCTAAAATGCCATCCAATGTCATCACTCGAGCACCATCTAATCTCTGTGTAGGAAATTCTTCTCTTTGAGGCATTGTGTAAATTTTATACAACCTGTTCAATATTTATAAATAAACATCAATCAATAATTCAACCAAACTTACAGCTTTAATCTAAACTAGCCTTCAAAAAGAAAACTTTTATATAAACTAGTAATTAGCAAAACACAGGATAATCTAATTAATAATTACGAGAAATTATTTAATACAACAAATCAATTATTAGCATATAATTTGAACAATAAATACTAGCTAAACATATACTAAATCAGTAATTACATTAATATATCAATATATATTTTATTTCTCTCTCAAATTTTTCCTATATTATTCACAAATCTTAATTAATTTCCCACCTAAAATTTTTAATTAAAAAAAAATTCCCTCCCAAAAAATTCCCCCCACCCAATTCAGTCCTCCCACCCCACCCAAACCAACCCAACCCACACACACGGCACACACAGTGGATAAGATTGGTTCTGAATTCTTCTTATCCTCTCTCTCTGACTCTCGTCAGTCACTTCGTCCCTCACCTCACGCGGTCACGCCTCACGGTTCCTCAATCCTCACCATTTCTTCCTCCTCACCATTTCTTCCCCACCATTTCTTCCCCTGTCCGGCTGTCCCTCACCTCACGCCTCACGGTCCTCAGTTCCTCACCATTTCTTCCCCTGTCCCTCACCTCACGCCTCACGGAGTCACGGTCCTCACCATTTCTTCCCCTTCCCCTGTCCCCCTTCGGTCTTACTCTGCTTCCTCCCTGTCCCCTCTCGACTCTCTCGAGTCTCTCGATGACCCTCTCTCGTCCCCTCACGGTCTCGTCTCTCGCGACTCTCACTCACTCTCACAGTCTCTCACGTCTCACCTCTTCTTCTTCCCCTCCTCTGTTTCTTTTTTTTTCTTCTTTTCTCGCAACCCTAGCTACATGGATCTCGCAACCCTCCTCTGTTTCTCGTCCCTCACCACGGCACTCACCGGTCACCGGTCACCGGTCACCACCTCACCCTCTTCGGTTACCCTCCCTCCTCCTCCGTCACTCGTCCGGCGCCGCGGGTTACCCACCGGCCAAAACCCGGATCGCGGCCACCCTCGGCCCCTCCCCTCTCTCTCGAGCTCGGCCTCCCCTCTCTCTCTCGGTCTCGAGCTCCGCCTCACGACCCACGGTTTCGGGCCTCCACCTCACGGCCTCCTCGATCCACGGACTCACGGTCACGGTCTCAAGGACTCACCCACCGAACCCCACACCCCAGAGGACGACGGCGAGAGCAAAGGAGGAAATGAAGATCTTACCCGAGCGAGATGAGCGGATGCAGATCCATTGGAGGAGTGTGAGAGCGAGGAATGATCGAAGAACGAGTGAAGTGAAGCGAGATGAAAGAATGAGACAGAGTCCGAGTGAAGAAGTGAAGTGAACCAGAAGCATAAAGCAAAAGGAGATAAAGGCAAAAGCATTTGATCTGAAAAGAAGCAGGTTAGGAGAATATAATCTGTACAAATAGATTTTGAATTGATTTTGTCTGATTCTGATTCTGAGAATTTGGTTCCATTGAACGAACTGTTTTGGCCTTTTTCGTTTTGGCTCTGCTCTGTTTGCTTTTGGCTCTGCTCTGTTTGCTTTTGGCTCTGTTTTTCTTTTGGCTCTGTTTGCTTTTGGCTCTGTTTGGATCCCCGTTGCGGCTGATGCGACCGTTGCGGCCGTTACGGCGTTACGTTGCGGCCGTAACGGGTGATTTGGATTCCCACCGCAATTGCGGCTCGATGCCGTTGCGGTGCGGTCCGCAACCGCAATATTGCGGCCGCATTAGCAGTTGCGGACCGCATTTTGAAACCCTGCTGAGAGGGAAAGGTCGCAAAAAACTTTCCCAGAGTGTTGGTTTATGCCAACAATGCTTTCTGTATAATTAGACGTTGTTTACTTTTCATTACTACTTTCATACTCAAGTTTACTTTACTAATCATGATTTCTCTGTTGAATTTCAAAGACCCATTGTGACAAGTGTACCATGAGTCCAACAAACATGCTTGCTGTTTATGGATTCAGATTCATGGGTATCAACGACTCACTGAAAAGGGTAAGTACTATATTTTCTTATACACTTTTTCATTCTAGTTGTTTTGCCTTATTCTCGTTATATGCCTTAATTTTATTTTATTCATTTATCAGATTTACATCCCTGCGAATGAAGACAACCTCCATTGGTTTCTTCTTGTTCTTAACTTATACCATAGCGTGATGATCATTCTGGACTCACTGCCTACAATCGAACCATCAATAGAAAGGATGAACAAAATCAGAAAAGTGGTAACATATGTTCTTGTTAATAGTAGCTTTTTATTGAACCAACCTGCAATTTTTTTCGCTCGGTATATGTTAACTTAATATTTATGTCAGTTATTTAGGCCCTATTACTGCAAGACCTTTTGAAGGACCGTGTTCATGTAGGTATGACAACCCCAGAACCTCTACATGTTGCTCAATTTGCTATTGTCAAGCCGGAGGGTCTGCCTACTCAGAAGCTTTATTCGTAAAGTATGGTGTTTCGCTGGTTATTTATCTTGTGCGCAATATATTTTTTATTCAAAACTGATATGGTTACCACTGTCTTTATAGGAATGACTATGGAGTATTTGTGGCATCTTGGATGATGAATTATGAGGAGGAAAACTACTTCATTGAAGTGGGTAACTAACTCTTAGGCTAGTTTATATATTGTCAATATGACATTTGACTGACATCAAATACTTTTTTAGGTTTATCAAGGTACCAGATTGTTGATTGCACTTGATTTGGTTATGAAGCCACATAATGAATTGAGGGACCAGGTTATGGCAAGAGCTGTTGAAGTTACTGAAGAGAAGAACTCATTGAGGAACAGAGTGAGAAGAAGAGAAAGAGAGAATTTGGGAGAAAAAATGAATTTCTCATTTTCTGAATTAACTATTACAAGCTACTGTAACTATTTATATAGAATTAATTTAACTAAGCATAGCTAAAGCTAACTAACACATTATAGCTAATTACAGTTCTATCAATAACTAATCAGCTAACTGAAAAAACTAAAAACTAACTACTTTAACAAGAGCAATCGAGCATGCGGAGATTCAGTGATGTGCCTGATGGGTGGTAGCATGGCCGTACATGGATTGAAGATTTTGTGTTTTTGAATGTTGGAATTTTGGGGTTGTGGAGTTGTTTTTTAGATTTTTTATATAGTATGTTAATTAAGCTACTACGGATTATATACCTTCGTGTTTTGCTGTTTATGTTTTTGAATGCTGTTATGATTTTGATGAAGGAATAACTGATTTGTAGTTTTTGTTGTTGTGGTTTTGATGTAGTAAGTTGAAATCGGTTTGTAATGACAATTTGGAAAGTACGGGTATTGATAATATATAGGATGATCCCTACATGTTTCTTTTATAATTCTCTGTTGTTAGTAAGTTGAATGCAAATGATGAATGGTTTGGATGGAAACTGCATTTGCTGCAAGTGGAAGATTTTGAAATATTTTCCAGATTTTGATTTTTGAAAATTTGTTGTTTATCTGAATTTAGGAACTTAGTAGATTTTTGAAGATTTTCACGTTGGTTTTTTAAAGTAGCTTTTATAAAACCTTTATCTGAAAGTTGTTTATATGAACATGTAATGAATTTTTTGGAATAAAGACAAACATGTACAACTAGAGGTGGGTAAACGGACCAGTCCGGTCCGTTTAAGTCCGGTCCGCATAAGTCCGCATTTAAACGGACCGGACTTTATAGTCCGCATGAAAAATGGACTTTAAAAAATAGAGTCCAAGTCCAGTCCGCATAGTCCGCGGACTAAACGGACTGTCCGCGGACTCTATCCCATGAAAACAAAAAAAAAAAAAAAAAAACAACAGAAAGAAAAAAAGGCACAAAAAATTTGGATCTATCCCATGGATTACTGAAACCTTAACAAATCTTTTGAAAGCTAAGCAAAACAAACATATTTGATTTCTTCCTATCTCTTGCCGACTAGCAACATGTACGCGTCGTTTTTCAATTTTAGCTTCCATTCAACCATCCATAGCTATTCAAACACAAACACTTCTGGATCTCCATAGCGTCCACCATTTTCCTTTACCCTTTTTTCTTTTGCTTCAAAAACTTGGAACTCATCATCATCATGAGCCCTGCACCATTCCACCCAAAGAAAGACAAATCACAACCAATCTTAAGAAAACAAATAGGGCTTCTCATTCCATTAAGAAAACATCATCATCATCACTCTCGGTGAACAAGCCACAAGTACAACAAAGAAAGATCGCCAAACCAGTGATCATCTACACTCATTCTCCAAAGATCATCGAGACTCACCCTAAAGACTTCATGGCACTCGTGCAAAAGCTCACAAAGACTCTCTCATGGTGAATCGAAGAAAGGGAAAAAGGAAATCAAGAAAAACACAACGGCAGTAGCAACATACCGCCGCCACAGTAGCAAGATGGAGAGGGAGATGAAGGTTGAAGGAGAAGTGGGTACTGAGTAGTCTAGGGTTAGAGATGGGTGAGTGTCTGAGTGAGATGGGTTAGTTTTGGGCTAGATGGGTTAGTTTTTTGTTGGCCCAGCAAGTTTTTTTTTTTAAACAGCTCAAATCCCGCGGACGGGTCCGTGAATCCGCGGACCGAGTCCGTTAAGCCCGCGGGCTAAACGGACCGGACCCAAAAAGCCCGCATTTTTTTGGACCCGTATTTTAGGGTGTCCAAGTCCGCGCGGACTGCGGGTTTAACGGACTGTCCGCGGACCCGAGTCCAAATACCCACCTCTATGTACAACAAATATGGTTGCTTCATAGTTTCCACTAGAAAATTCATGTTCTATTTGAATAAGGATGTCACTTTGCCTTTTAAGCTTCCTGTGAATGTTTCTCAATAGTTAACAAATATTTCATATGCATCTTACAAACTTCAGAACCTTCTAAAATTAAGATATGTAAAATTAAACCTTCCAAATCTCTTATATGCACCCTTCTATTTCTCACAACACTTAATACACAACTGGCTTTTTTGGTGCCTTAATATACTGTGAATGATTGGTTCCTTTTCTTTAGGTGAAATTATGGCTTACATTTTAGCCGCTGTTTGTATATAGGTTGTAATTAGGGGTGTTCATTGGTTCGGATCGATCCGATGAATTCGAAAATCTAAACCGAACCAATTAAATTAGTTCGTATATTTTTTGGTGTTCAGATCCGAACTGAACCAAACCAAAGCAAATCCGATAGTAATTGGTTCGATTATCATATTCAAGTATTCTAGAAGAGAACCAATTATTATATTTTTATATTTTTTTAATATATAAATATTTATTTTAATATTTAAATATATTTTGATTTTATTAATAATTTAATTTGGTAATATTTACTTTATTTTATTTTTATATATGATTTAATATTGTATATTTTTAATATTTAAATCTATTTTAATATTTAATATTTTTTGGGTTCGAGGATCCGATACAAATTGAACCAACCCATTCTCGAATGGTTTGGTTTGGTTCTGATTTCCTAGCAAAGAATTGCAAATCCGAACCGAACCAAACCAATTGATTTTGATTGGTTCGGATTTATTTTTAATGCAAATCCAAACAAAACCGACCCGTGAACACTCCTGGCCGTAAATGGTGCATCAAAGAAGCTAACATTTGACTCCATCAATTTCTAAATTTCTTCTCAACTTGGGTGCATTTACTGTGATTACATTTTAACATACACAATCGCTCGCCAATTCACTAAATTTCATCCTTCATATTGCTAACATAATCCAATCATCAATAAAAAAAAAAGTAAAATCTACTTAGCTACATTTTCATTGCTACTAAAAGAGATGTAAATCAATTTAAAAATGTTCTCCCAGTTGCATCATCAAACTGTGCATTCTTATGAATGTGACAAGCAAGCAGGATGCATAGAACGTTTTACGTCAGTTGACCATATGTTTGACGTTAAAAATGAGGCGGTGACAGTTTTGTAAATATTAAATCACTATTTGCGTCAGTTGTGTAAAGAACTGACGTTAAAAGTGATTTTAACACTTTTAACGTCAGTTGTTTATACAACTGACGTTAAATGTGTGATTTTTACGGCAGTTAAATAAATAACTGACGTAAATAATTATGAAACTCATTTCTTTCGTTGCCATCTCCCTGTTGTCACTCTTAACGCAGATCACTCCATATAGTGCAGTTTATTTCTAAACCTTTTTTTTAAACAAGTTTATTTTTAATGTTAATTAATTAGCTTGAATTAGTAAACAAATTCTTGTGCAAATTAAAATAAATAAACACTTAACATAAAATAAGTTATATATGTATAATCAAATCGTATCTCATTGAAGCGATTCATAAGTTACAATTACATGATTAAAAGATAAAAAAATTCTGCAACATAGCACTAAAATATAAAAAAAATTCTGCTTCAACATCATTTTCTTCTCAGTCCTGTCCTCGATCAGAAACTCCAATGGATGCATCTCCTCCCTTACTTGAATTCCTTGATACTCCATCTGAATCCACTGTCACTTTGGAGCCAAAGCAGAGTGAAGGGATGTGATGAAATAAGGTGAGGGAATCACATTACGTGATTCATCCAACCTTACCATCCATGTTACGTGATTTACTCAACCTCAAGTTTTTTGACCATTAAGACAAAGACCTTTAAGTCTAGGTATAGGAAGAAATAACAAAAGTCTCATAGCCATTTTGTGAAGGAATAGAAAACATATGAAATATAGAGGAAATGAAGAGGCTGTATTACAGACTGATACAGAAGAATGGTACATTATATAGAGAAGAGAGACTAGAAGATTTTCTAGAAAACTGATCTATAAACTTAATGCTCTTTAAGAGGATTATAGGTTACAATGTGCATGAGTAAGTAGCACAACAGTCATGGGTCAGTAGCAAAGTAGTCAAAGGAATGAATGTTTTTGCAGAAACTTATACACTTTTAACGTCAGTTGTTTAATACAACTGACGTTAAAAGTGTTTTTAAAATAAAAAATATTTATTTTTAAAGTCAGTTTTTTATACAACTGACGTTAAAAGTGTGATTTTTACTTCAGTTAAATAAATAGCTGACGTAAATAATCCTATATCCCTATCTGAAATGCCCTGTTGTCATTCTTAACACAGGTCAATCCATATATATAGTGCAGTTTATTTCTAAACTTTTTTTTAAACAAGTTTATTTTTAATCTTAATTAATTAGCTTGAATTAGTAAATAAATTCTTGGTCAAATTAAAATAAATAAACACTTAACATAAAACAAGTTATATATGTGTAATCAAATCGTATCTCATTGAAGCGATTCATAAGTTACAATTACATGATTAAAAGATAAAAAATTTCTACAACATAGCCCTAAAATATAAAAAAGTTTCTGCTTCAACATCATTTTCTTCTCAGTCCTGTCCTCAGAAATTCCAATGGATGCAAAGTTTCATCTTCAACATCATTTTCTTCTCAGTCCTGTCCTCAGAAACTCCAATGGATGGATCGATGCATCTCCTCCCTCACTTGAATTCCATGATGCATCGTGAATCCACAGTCACTAGAAGCGAAAGCAAAGTGAAAGGGATCTTTTCATCACCTCCTTCACTGGAATTCCTTGATGCATCGTCTTGAATCCACAGTCACTTGGGGCCAAAGCAGAGTGAAAGGGATGGCTGAGATGAAATAAAGTGAGTAAATCACATTACGTGATTTACATAACCTTACCATCCATGTTACGTGATTTACTCAACCTCGGAAGTTTTTTGACCATTAGGACAGAGACCTTTAAGTCTAGGTATAAGAAGAAATAACAAAAGTCTCAGAGCCATTTTGTGAAGAATAGAAAACACACGAAATATAGAGGAAAAGAAGAGGCTATATTACAGACTGATACAGAAGAATGGTACTTTACATAGAGAAGAGAGACTAGCTGATTTTCTTGAAAACTGATCTATAAACTTAATGCTCATGGGTAAGTAGCACAGTAGTTAAAGGAATTAATGTTTTTGCAGAAACTTATACACTTTTAACGTCAGTTGTCTTCATCAATTGACGTTAAAAGTGTTTTTAAATAAAAAATATTTATTTTTAACGTCCGTTGTTTAATATAACCGACGTAAAATGTTGTTTTATTTTTTATTTTTGATTATAACGTAAACAATGACTTTTAACGTCAGTTTCTCAAGACAACTGACGTTAAATAGATTACCTTTAACGTCAGTTGCTACAAACAACTGACGTAAAATGTTGTTTTATTTTTGGTTTTTGATTATAATGTTTACACTCGCGCGCCTTCTGTACTTCGCTCTGTACGTCTCTATTCTTCTCTTTCACGCTCACTCTCACTCTCAACTCTCACTCTGACTATCAACTCTCACTCTCACTCTCACTCTGCCCTAATCGCGAGCTCATCTCCACCGCAACCACCGCGAGGGCTTCTTCCCCACCACTGTGAGGTACACTCTTAACCCTAACTCTGTCTTTCCCGCTCATTCTTTGCAATAACTTGACATCTCTCTTTCCCCTTCCCGCACACTAACTCTCCTTGTCCCTCTACTCTCAGTAACCACATCAAACGTTGGCCACCACGCGAGCACCTATTTCTGGTGAGTCTTTAGGGCACATTTTTTTATGTTTGGTTTTGAGTGTATGTTGAAACTGTAGTCTCTGTAGTTGAAACTTGAAACTGTGAGTTTGAGTTGTTTGGAATGTCTCTATTTATGGTCGTGGGTTTTGTGTTTTCTCTTATTCTTCTTCTGCTATCATGACCTATTTCAAAATGGGAAGAAATTTAGAGTTGCTTGTAGCCTGTGACATCAACAATATATTGCTCATTGGAATTCTGTTTTGTTAATTTATCTTCATTTGCTTATTTCTTTTGTCTTAAGAAACCTGAAAATGGTGTAAATTTGAAATAATTTTTAAACGCCTTGGATATATGTTTTGTATATCTACAGAACCTATCTAGTTATGGATTGTAGTTGGATGGTTTGTAAGCGCACTAGTGCTGAGTATTTGAAGGGGGTGGGAGAATTTATAGAATTTGCTCAAAGGAATGTTCCTAATAGTAATGGAATGTTCTGTTGTCCTTGTGTCAAGTGTTTGAATACGAGGAAATGTACGGTGAAGGATATACGTACTCATTTGATTTGTGAAGGGATTTGCTTGAGTTATACAAGATGGATATGGCATGGTGATGTGTTGTTGAGTAGTACGGCAAGTGTCTCCCAAAGTGAGGACGTTGACGTAGATGTGGAGGATGATCGAGTAGAGGACATGATCCGTGATATTGGACAAGAATCTTTTCATCGAGCTCATGTCTATGATAGGTTGTGCGGTGATGCGGATAAGCCTTTATATCTAGGGTGTACTACTCATACACAGTTGTCGGCGGTGCTAAAATTGGTTTGTGTGAAGGCGAGAAATGGTTGGACCGATAAAAGCTTCACGAAATTGCTTGAAGTGTTGAAAGACTTGCTTCCGGAGGACAACACATTGCCTGACCGTAACTATGAGGCCAATAAGGTATTGTGTCCGATGGGTATGGAGTAAAAGAAGATACACGCATGCCCCAATGATTGCATATTGTACACCGGTGTTCATGAAGACAATCACGATTGCCCCAAATGTGGGTTATCACGATACAAAGTGAAGGGTGGTGATGATGATGATGATCTTGAAGATGTGAGAAAAAAGGGTCCTCCTGCGAAGGTGTTGTGGTATCTTCCAATAATTCCAAGGTTCAAGCGATTGTTTGCCAATGCGAAAGATGCGAAGAATCTTAGATGGCATAATGATGAGAGGAAACGTGATGGAAATGTTCGTCATCCTGGCTGATTCTATGCAATGGAAGAACATTGATACTATGTTTCCGGATTTCGCCGATGAGCCAAGAAACCTAAGACTTGGACTTGCTACGGATGGAATGAATCCTTATGGTAACATGAGTAGTATTCATAGTTCATGGCCTGTTCTGTTGATAATTTACAACCTGCCCCCTTGGTTGTGCATGAAGCGCAAATACATGATGTTGTCTATGATGATTTCGGGCCCAAAGAAACCATGAAATGACTTAGATGTTTATCTAAGTCCCTTGATTGAAGACTTGAAAATGCTGTGGGTGGAAGGTGTTGATGTAGTTGACGGGTATTCTCATGAGACTTTCAAGATTCGTGCCATGTTATTTTGCATCATCAACGACTTTCCAGCATACGGTAACTTGTCCGGGTACAGTGTCAAGTGGCATAAAGCATGCCCTATATGTGAAGAAGGCACATGCTGCACTCAGTTGCATCATGGAAAGAAGACGGTTTACCTTGGGCATCGGAGATTTCTTAGACGTGATCACCCATATCGTAAGATGAAAAAAGATTTTAATGGATGCCAAGAGACAGAAGAAGCTCCGGTGGCCTTAATTGGAGAGCAGGTTTATCAGAGGGTAATGGTCATCGATGTTATATTCGGAAAGTCCAAAAAGAAAGGTAAAGCTGCTGAGAAAAACATATGGAAGAAGAGGTCGATATTCTTTGATCTTCCATACTGGCGCAAGCTTAATGTCAGACACTGCATTGATATGATGCACGTGGAGAAAAATGTGTGTGATAGTGTGATCGGGACACTTCTCAACATTCAGGGAAAGACAAAGGATGGTGTCAATGCTCGTCTCGACCTCGTTGCTATGGGTATACGAGAGCAGTTAGCTCCAATTGTTGAGGATGGTAAGCGGACTTATTTGCCGCCAGCATGTCATACTTTGTCAAAAAAAGAGAGACAAAGTTTCTGCGGGTGTCTTCAGGGCATCAAAGTTCCGCATGGTTACTCTTCAAATATGAAGAGGCTTGTCTCTAGTGATCTTAAATTGGTTGGCTTAAAGTCTCATGATTGTCACATCTTGATGCAACAACTTCTGCCTGTTGCTATTCGTGGTATTGCTCCAAAAAATGTGAGACATGCCATTACTCGGTTGTGCTCATTCTTCAATTCTATATGTAGCAAAGTCATTGACCCCCGTATGTTGGATGACTTGGAAGTTGAGGCTGCTACAATCTTGTGCCAATTGGAGATGTATTTTCCTCCTTCCATTTCGACATAATGGTTCACTTAATTGTTCATTTGGTGAGGGAGATTAGATTATGTGGGCCGGTTTTTCTGAGATGGATGTACCCAGTTGAGCGTTACATGAAGATCTTGAAAGGGTACGTGAAGAATCCTCATCGTCCGGAAGCATCTATTGTTCAAAGGTATGTTGCAGAAGAAGCTATTGAGTTTTGTTCGGACTACCTTCATAACACGGATCCTATAGGGGTTCCTAAGACTCGACATGATGAGATCAGATGTCAAGGTAAGGGTACACATGGCTTAAGAATTAATAGCAAGGGTCAGGAGGAAGTGCTTCAAGCACATTTGTATGTATTGAACAACATCGATTGTGTTCAGCCTTTCTTATTTGAACATAAAAGAAAAGTCAATCAAGAAAACCCTCGAATGAGCGAAAGGTGGTTGTTGAACAAGCATAACAAGACTTTCTTACCATGGTTCTAGGAAGAAATCTTGTCAAGGATGGTAGTATCGCTACGATGACGTAAGATGGCTAGCACGTGGGCCTAGATTCAACGTCATATGTTGGAGCGGATACGACATAAATAAATTTTCCTTTTATACAAAGGAACAAGATAACAAGAGTACCATGCAAAATAGTGGGGTTATGATCGTGGCCGAAGCAATGCACTTCTCTAGTGCAAAGGACACAAAACCCCTTAAAGCACCGAGACCTTACTTTGGATATATTAAAGATATTTGGGTGCTTGATTACACTAAGCTTACGGTGCCGGTTTTTAAATGTAAGTGGGTTGATAGTAACGGTGGTGTACAAACCGACGAATTGGGGTTCACATTGGTAGACCTCAACAAGTTAGGTCATATAAATGAGCCTTTCATAATGGCTTTCCAAGCAAAACAAGTGTTCTACATCACCGATCCTTCTAACAAAAGGTTGTCCATGGTTCTCCAAGGAAAAAAACATGTATAATGGTAGTGATGAAAATCAAGATTCAAATCTTGATATTCCTGAGACTCCTTCTTTTTCAACAAACATGCCTACTATAATCGAGGAGACACAGGTGGACGATGTACATGCCACTCGTGATGATCATCACGAAGGGATATTGATATAGGTTGTTTAAACTTAGTATACATTTATTTTTATTTATACTTCTGTATTTATTTTGTGTTATAGCCTATGTTAATAAATATATATTGTTTCTGAACAGGCATACATATGGATCAGTCGGATAGCCCACATGCACGGGAGGACACTGTGGGGCCTACGCAGGACCCGATCGCGCCTATGCCTGATTCTAGTATAACTTTACATGTTATATACTATCTTTAGTCCTTCTTTTTAATGGAAGTTTATAATGTTACAACCCTCTATTTTATCATTTTTTTGTCCATACAGACATCAAAGGCTAATAGGAAACGGAGTAGAGGTACCACGACGTTGAAGAAACTAGAGAAGGATAGGCAAAGCAGATAGAAACTTGAGGTGTCCTTCGATGCTAATCTAAATGCCTAGGGACCCCGTGCTAAAGAATTTAATAAGTGGGTGTTTCTACAAGCGAAGCAGCACGTAAGCATCAACTACAACCACTGGAATGACGTTCCACAGAACGTTAAGGATCAGATTTGGGAGGCTATCACGGTATTTTACCTTTACATTCGTTTGATTTACATTATTAGATAATTATCCGAGTTATAATCCATCCAGTTGTTATGTATTTAATGTGTAGGTAGCTTGGACTGTGCCAAATGACGAGGATCATCGTCATAAATGTATGAAAATGGCATCAAAGCGTTGGAATGGGTTCAAGCATGATCTTACCAGGTACTATGTATCTGGGAAGAAGCGGCTTGATAAAATGTTCTCGGATTATCCCTGGATTGATCAGGATACTTGGGATATGTTTGCTAGGAGTCGACAGGATGGAGAATTTCAGGTTGGTTGATTAAGTTAATTTTGTATGCTTCTTATAGATTATTTAACTGTATTTAATTATGTGTTTTTATTTGAATAGGCTAAGGCAGATAAGGGTCGGCAGAATCAGGCGAAGAACGTCCACTGCCACACCATGTCTCAGGGTGGGTACCAGACTCGGATCAAGGAGATGATGGCGGATAGGCTGAGGGTGAAGCAGGAAGAGCACTCTGCTAGGATTGAAAGAGGAGAGGTGCCTAAGGGCACACCATCAAGTCCTCCGTCGGACATCGACCGCGAGGATGTCTGGTTAGCCGGCCGCATGACAAAGACGGGATATTTTAAAGTTGATGCCACTCGCGAAATGGCAGATAAGATTGTAAGTAAATAATTAACTTGATTTCAATTGATTTTTGTATAGATATTTTTAACACTTTTCACTTGCACGTTTTTTCATTTTTTCATTGTAGGTGGATCTTAAAGCACAATCCTCCCAGGGCTCATTCGTCCCTTCTGGATGACGGGACGTCTTGATGACTGCTCTAGGCAAGAAATACCATCCTGGTCGGGTTATCGGTGTTCCTAGGAACGTGACCATCAAAGAATATTATGGCAAGTCTGCTTCACGAAAGCGGGTGGTCGATGAAGCATCAATTTTGGATGACATTACTCAACACCTCATCTCCAACCCTGCTATTACAACACATCTGATGCAAAGCTTAATATCCAACCCAGAATTCAAGCAGGCGCTTGCCAGAGAGCTTTCCTCCGTCGGTTCATCCCAGGACACCGCAGGGCATGCCAACCCTTCACATGTGAGCACAAAGAGAGTTATAGTAGGGCACATGTGGAGGACGATGAGTTGGCAGCTAGGGAGCGGGAGTTGGAAGTCCAACGCCATGAGCTTGAGTTGGAAATGAAAAGGCGTGAGCTTGAGTTAGACTTCAAATGACGTGAGCTCGAAATGTTAACAAAGGTATGTATTCATTGTTAATGTCCAAATTAGTTAAATAATTACTTGTGTTTTTTTTAATTATCAACAACTTATCTATTTTATTTTTCCTAAATTGAAGGCCAAGTCAACGTCGGTGTCGCTGTCACCTGTCACTCGTTTGTTCTCACTTGGTGAGGATTATGCGTTTGAGATTTTTGAATGTCCATTGGAGCACGATGGATGGGTGGCACGCCCAAATCAACAGAGGATATTTTCCTTCTGTGGTGAAGATCTCGGGCACGCTTGCAGAAATAACGTCTGGATGGCCAACACGGTTTTGAGTCTCTGGTGCACGTAAGTTAATTTTAATTTTATAACTTATTTATTTTTGGTATTTTTCCATTTAATAATTTATTTTAATTTCAATATATATATTATGTAATTAAAATCCACACCTTTTCATATCTTAGGTATCTCCATCGTCTTCAGCTTGATAAGGGCATTGCACCAGTTTACGGCTTCTTAGATCCGTCAATCCTTGTGCCCGAATTCTTTGCTGGCGATGCATTTAGTAAATACATAGGGAACTTGTTGGGAGACAAACAGAAAGAATTATATATGGCTCCCTACTGTATGAAATACCATTGGCAGTTGTTCGTACTTCACCCGTCTAGACATACTGTCATATTCTTATGCTCTCTCCACCAACAGCCGCCACAGGAGGTGGTGCAAGCTGTAAATAGGTAAGTAACTAATCTTAAATTTAATTTAAGTTTTAATATCAGTTGTTTTTAGTTTATTACACACATGATATATGAATTTGTTAATTGACAAGATTATTTTTTTATGATAGCGCGCTGAAGGCGAGTAGCATAAGTTGCGCCAACGGGAGAAGTAGGTCTTCTAAGGCTAAAGCAAATCCTGAATGGACCATCCTCAAGGTTTGGTAGTTTATTTATCAAATAATTAATATTATAATTACTAATTGATATGTATATTCAACTGACATTGAAATTAATTTTGTTTGTAGTCTCGATTTCAACCTGACGGGTGGTCGTGCGGCTATTATGTGATGCTTCATATGCTGAACACAGTCTCCGCATCTATTAGGGATGGATGGAATAAGGTAATATTTAAACAACTTGTTAAATTATATATTATAGTTTTGAAGATGACTTGCGTTAATGTTATTGTTATTATTTGAACGTGTGTAGGCATTTAACGACCAATCGCCTCTTCAAGAAGATGACTTCAGAGACTTGAGGATGCGCTTAGCTGAATTCTTCTTCAAGTATGCGGCTGAAAAAGGAATTGACAAGATACCTCCGCAATACTTAGACTTTAGAAACTAATTAATAACATGTATATATATATATATATATATATATATATATCCTTAGATTGGTAGTTTTGTTTTTAGACATTAGATACTAAAATTTATATATATATATATATATATACTTGTAGATAGTTATGTTTTTCCTATACATGGGTTTTGGTTTTAAGTCCCCCCATTGTTCTTTTGTATATTTCTTTTCTTATTGTTAATATTGAAATTTAAGGGTAGTGTTTGCAATTCTGTAATATGTGTGATATTCTGTGTTACTGGGATATTTACTGAATGCAGGGATAGCTTGGGGGAGTGATATTTTAAAACTGAATTAAAAAAAAATCTATTAACGTCAGTTGTATCAAAAAACTGACGTTAATAGTATTTTATAAAATATACAGTACACTATTAACGTCAGTTGTATTAGGAAACTGACGTTAAAAATAAAACCTTTAACGTCAGTTCTTTAACACGACTGACGTTAGTTTGAACAATATTAACGTCAGTTGTGTTAAAGAACTGACGTTAATAGTTTTATATTTAACGTCAGTTGTTTAAACAACTGACGTTAAAATATTAACTATTAACGTTAGCTGTATTTACGTCAGACAATATTCTGACATATAAAATCAATTTTAACTGACGTAAAAAGCACTTATTGCACTACTGACAACTCTAGCATACTACTAAAACCTTCATAGCCCCGATATAACACCACATTTGGCTAAGCCTTCTCATTCTTTATCTGCCAGCAGCAACTGAACGTACAAAATCCTTGGACCCCTACCGGCTATAGCAAATGAAATCTGGCTTCAAAAGAATTTTAAATGCAGCCAAATAAATAATGAAGGTAAAAATCACCATTGTGAAGAAAAGGTACAAATACTTAAATTATGGTTGTCCAGGAAAAACAACAAAGGCAGTACCAATACACAGTGCATCACAAATATATAGCATCAGCAACGAATACGCAAAAATGCCAACATACATAGCATCAAAATTTGGATAAAATACGTAATTTAACACCAGCAGCAAAATGTAAACCACAAAAATACTTAAGTAATAAAACAACCACTAGAGCTAACATTGATCTCCTACTCAACAACTAGTTCAACAAAGTCTATATCAGATATTAGAGAGTTAAATATACCAATAATGATAAAAGCGACACTTTGTCATCAACAATATCTACAAACAACACAACAGTACCTACAAACTATATTCAACAACCAACTAACTCAGCTTCAACCACAATTCAATTTATATCACCAAACAATATTAAAAAATGAACACACATATATAGGCAATATAACCCATGTTTGAAGTCTCAGTAGCAACAAAATATAGCCGACACTTCAACATTGTAATCAGGCTTCATATTTGAACATACCTAGGATTATATTAGGAACCCAAGGAACTAACAAAATAATGATGAAAAATCTAAAGTTAGTGCAGTGAGGAAATGAACAAATTGATCCTTCAAAACGTCTCTCTTAATCTGTATAGATTACTGATGAGTGTGATTTAATATCATATTTCATTGTCATTTTATATACGTTTTCATGGTAGATTAGGTATTTTTGTTTAGTTATTTGTTAGTTTTCCTTTAGGAACGGATAAGGCGGTGTTGTGGTGTGCTTGTGTAGGAATTAATGATAAAAAAATTGCTTAAGTCATTTTGTTTTGGAGTTTACTTGAAGATGAAGCTTGAAAGGAATGAAAAATATGCAAAGTTGAAGCTTCACGACCTGGGCATGAAAGGCTTCATGGCCATGACACGCAAAAGAAGCAAAGGAAAGAAGTTGTCAAAAGTCAGAAGCGTTCATGACCTGGGGGTGATGGCTGTCACGACCATGAAATCTATCACGGCCATGACCATGGTTGTCAGAATCGCGAGTCAACTCGTAGACTCGGACGATTCCACGTTTCTACATGTGGAAAACGGGTGAACTCGTGGTCAGACTCGTTTTTGGGGTAGAATCGCCGTGACTCGGGTGGACTCGGTCGGACTCGTGCAGAATCGTATAGAATCGCGATTCTGCAGCGAGTTTGGCGAGTCTGAAAGAAATTTTTCATCCTTCACAAAAGGGATAAAACGGTGCGTTTTTTATAGGGCTTTAGGTTGAAATATTTGCCCTCGTCTCTCTGCTCCCTTCTTCGTTCTCGACCCGATCGCGTCTCCTCCCTTCTTCGTTCACGTCCTCACGTCCTCATCGTGCCCCCTCCCTTCTTCGTTCACGACCTCATCGTGCTTCCTCCCTGTTGCGCCTCATCTCCTCCATCGCACCTCCTCCCTGCCGCGCCTCATCCCCTGCATCGCCGCGCCTCATCTCCTCCATCGCACCTCCTCCCTGCTGCGCCTCATCTCCTCCATCGCACCTCCTCCCTGCCGCGGCTCGCTCTCGACCTGCTTGAATCCCGAACCAAAAGTTCACAACCCTGCGTGAGAAAAACAACACAGCAACACAGCAGCAATGTCTCAAGCCGAAAGCAACACAGCAGCAACTGGGAGTTCTAGAGGCAGGGGTAGGAAAAATTTACCTGGTAATAGGACTGACCCTGGGTGGAAACATGGGCTTGATGTTATGGGTAATGGAAAAAAAGTGAAATGCAATTATTGTTCAAAGATTGTTAGTGGAGGAGTTTTCAGATTCAAGCATCATCTTGCTGGAAGTGGAGAAGATTCTGAACCATGTGCTACGGTGCCAGATGAAGTTAAACATGTGTTTATGAGAATTGTGGCTGAGGCTAAAGAGGCATCAAAGAAAAAAAGAAGAATACTTGGTGCTGATGAAGATGCTGAGGAGGTTGCAGTAGCTAGCTCTCAACAAAAAGGCTTTTCCTTTGCAAAAGGGAAAGCAAAAGTCGATGCTCAGTTCAAGCAACAATTAATCAAATGATGAGAAAGGGATTTAAAGAGGAAGTTGATGATCAGGTAGCCAAGTATTTTTATACAAGTGCAATTCCTTTCAATACTATAAAAAATGTGGAGTTTGCAAAGATGTGTGAGAAGATTGGGAGATTTGGGATTGGCTACAAACCTCCTTCTTACCATGATATCAGAGGAAAGCTTTTGAAAAAAGCTGTGGCTCAAACAGATGACATGCTTCAAGAGTTTAAGGAGGAGTGGAAGAGATCAGGTTGCACAATCATGTCTGATGTGTGGACAGAGAAGAAGAGGCGTTCCATTTGTAACTTCTTGGTGAAGCAGTCCTAAGGGGACAGTGTTTCTGTATTCATTGGACACTTCTGACATCTCAAAAACAACTGAAAAAGTGTTTAAGATGTTGGATGATGTTGTAGAAGAAGTTGGAGAGGAAAATGTGGTCCAAGTTGTCACCGACAATGCTGCAAATTTCAAGGCAGCGGGTGAAATGTTGATGCTGAAGCGACCCAACTTGTATTGGACTCCATGTGCCGCCCATTGCATTGACTTGATGTTGGAGGATTTTGAGAAACATCTGAAGGTGCATCAAGTTACAATATATAAGGGGAGAAAGATATGCACCTACATATATTGTAGGACACAACTCATTAGCTTGGTGAAGAAGTTTACTAAAGGGAGGGACTTGATTAGGCAGGGCAAGACTAGATTTGCCACTGCTTATTTGACCTTAGCTTGTCTTAATGAGCATAAGGAATCATTGTTGAGCATGTTTAGCTCGGAAGATTGGACTTCAAGCAAGTTTGCCAAAAGCTGACGAGGGAAGAAAGGTGGAAGACATGATTTGTGATACTCGGTTTTGGAAGAATATAATTGTATGCCTCAAGGCAGCTGCCCCTCTCATTATAGTCCTTCGTTTGGTGGATTCTGATGAAAAACCCGCCATGGGTTTTATATATGAAGGGATGGATTGTGCCAAAGAGCAGATTAAAAGAAACTTCAATGATGTTAAAAAATGGTAAACTTTCCTAACTTTATCTCATTTGAAAATTAATTAGCTTATTTATATTGTGTTACTAATACAGGATATTTGGAATTTGTAGCTATGAACCCATCTGGAATATTATTGATGAGCGATGGGATAACCAGCTCCATAGGCCCTTACATGCAGCTGCTTATTATCTTAATCCCTCATTACACTATGAACCCAAGTTCGATCATGAAGATGTCGAGGTTAAAATTGGGTTGTACGCATGTATGGGAAAGTTGGTAAAGGATCCTGAGGAGAGAAAGAAGATTGGGTTGCAGCTTGCAGATTTTCATTATTATAGAGGGCTCTTTGGTATTGATGCTGCAAAGGAAAGTAGGAAAAGTATGCTTCCTGCAGAATGGTGGGACTTTTATGGGGATGGAGCAGTTGAACTGAAGAGATTTGCTATTCGTGTCCTTAGCTTGACTTGTAGCTCTTCTGGGTGTGAACGTAATTGGAGTGCATTTGAAATGGTAAGTGAAGTTATGTTTTTGTTTGTAGTTATCAATTTTTCTTTGTTTAGAAATATTGAGTTTTTATTTTTATGTTTTATTTCTAGGTTCACACTAAGAGAAGAAATAGGTTGCTTCAACAAAAGATGAATGACTTGGTGTATGTGATGTATAACTTGAAGTTAAAGAGTAGGGAAAATAGAAAAATTGTTGCTCTTCCCTTTGAAGATATTCATTCTGATGATGAATGGATAACTGAAGAGGGGGATGTTCCGAATGTTGATGAGGAGAATGTTGAGGAACCTATCAATGTTGGTGAAGCAATTGAAGAGAATATTGAGCAACCTATCAATGATCCAAGACTTGATTTGGACTTTGATGTAAATATGGAAGAAGTTGTTTCATCTGGGGAAGAACTTGATTATGATGATTCTGATGGTGATGGAGATGGTGGTGACAATGGAGATGATGTTGTTAGAGGATTGGATTTAGATATTTAGGAGCTGTTTTTTGATATTATTGTTATTTACTTAAATGTTTTGATGTTTGGATTTGGATTTGGATTGTGATGTTACTTTTTGATGATTATGATGATGTTAGATGTTTTTGGATTATATTGTTGCTGTTTTGTTGTTTTATGTTATATATATATGTCATTTATAGTTGTTTTTTATAATAGGTAGACTCGTACGAGTCTACGAGTCGAGTCTACGTGTCGAGTTTACGTACCCAAAACGAGTCTACCTAGACTCGCGAGTCTGACAACCTTGGCCATGACATGAAAGAATGAAAAGAGATTGAAAGTCAGAAGTGTTCATGGCCAGGCCGTGAAATATGTCACAGCCGTGACACGATGAAAACATAATTTTTATCTTTTTTTGATCTGAATTGTAATGGGCTTTGACCCTTTCTTAACCTACCCTTTAAATAGGATGTTGGGACTCGAGAATAGGGATCCTTGGATGCTATTTGGAAGACATTGGCTTTAGGATTGAGATCTCTCTTCTTCTACCAATTCTTTTCCCCTTCTCTTTGATATTTTGATGTTGCTTTTGATCAAGATTGTTATGACCATTACAATGCTTGAGTAGTCTAATATTTCTAGGAATTGGGACTATGCCCAAGACTTGTTTTTTGTCATGAATTGATGTTTTCCCTTTGTTAATTTCAATTTGCTTTAGATTTAATTCTTATTGCATGAATTACTTGTGAATTTGGTGGCCACTTATTTGTATGTCATAGATACTCTACGGATGAACTGAGAAGTGAACTTAGGTATTGGATCTATAGGGATTGAACTTAGGACTTAAATCACGATAATTAGAAGCGGTCCTTCGAGGGTTCATTGAATTGTCACAAACATCAATGGGTCCAATTTAAATACAATTACCACGAGAGTAGGGGTTGGTTTAATTGGGGACGGTTCTTGTATCTCGAGAGAGAACATTAATTATATTTGGATAAATTCACCTTCAAAGCATTTTGATAATTAACAAAGGGTAGTCAATTGAGTAGCATAAGCGGTCTTGTTGGTTACCCAATTCCTGGAAATTCCTCTTTAATTTGAAAAACCCCAATTTGATTTCCTTTCTAATTTTATTCTTGATTTACTTTAATTGCTAGTTTAAATTTGATTTGTTACTTGGTTCTAATTTCAAAAAAAATCAAATCTTTTCTTGTTTAGTTTAATTTATTTAATAATTAATTGATATTCATAATCACGATCCTCGTTGATTCGATCTTTTTATTACTTGACGACGAAACCGTACACTTGCGGATTTACTCTATCAATTACTCTTTGAATTGCATTGCACAAAAAGGGAAATTAATAAGGGAAAACATTGGGGATTCGCAAACACAATGAATAAAGGAAATGAAGGGTACTATCCTAATAATCGTTACACTCAACTAAAGAATCAAAATTTGAAAATTAACGAAAATGGAGATATACACACCTCAATCATTCTTGCCTTTGAAACCCTACTTGAACGCCTTGAAGAAATTTTTCTTCACATGCCCGATTGACGCCGAGATTCGTTGATATTTCAACCACGAAAGTTGATGAACACCACCTCACGATAACAACTTCTTCACCTCCTCACCATGAACAACCCATAATCGAACGCAAAATGGAAAAAAAAGGGGTAACTATGGATTGAGATGGTGGGAGGTAGAGATCAAGGGGTGTTCCAGGTAGAAGTTAGGGTTGAAGGTTAGGTTATGGAGGAAGAGTCCTTCTTTTCAAATCTTGAGATATGTGAAGATTGGATTTTGCAGTGGAGGGCCCGAGGGATCATGTAGCAATTACGAGGATCGAAGGGAGTTTGGAATTTTTAAGTTTTACAAAGTGGTTCTCAGGGACCTATAATTAAATAGCATAAAAAGAGGGGTTTTAAAACAATGTTTAGTTGACAGTCCATGTAGACAGTTAGCTGGCGCACTTAATTGACATGACATGAGGTGGAGGTCTGTGATTGAGTCACTTCACCAGGGTAAAAATTAAACCCAATATTGGGGTGGTACCAAAGAATTCACCTTATTCTAATTATGTTAAAATCACACATAAGATGATTTGTGATTAATTAATAGTATCAAAGCTTTAAACTGACAATGTGTTAAAATTAAACTCTAGATATAATCATTTATTCAAGGATTATATGTGAGGGAAAAAACATTTTTCATTTAAATATATGTGATTTTTTAGTTTATATGTTGTATTAATTATTCTACCAAAATATGTTGTATTAATTTCAATTTCATTATTTTTCAAATTAAACTGATCTTAGAAAAGGATTTTTTTTTTTTGGTACAAGAAGGGGCCTAAGCCTGGACGGAAAAAAAGAAACTAAGAATTCACTAATCGGGGTAAGGAATCCCCTGTCAAATCACCTAATAGAAGTAATGATAAATCCGAAAGAGGAGAAGCTAATTCATGAAGCCCATAATCCTTAGATAAACTCCAATTAGCTAGCCAATCAGCGCATCGGTTCCCCTCTCTGAAGGTGTGTAGAAATTCAACTTTCCACTGATAGGAGAGTAAGAGCTTGATTATGGAGATAAAAGGAGATTTGGGGCAGGAAGCAGATTCTTTAGTAATTGCCTGGATAGCATATAAGGAATCGCTTTCTACCACAATATTTCTAAGACCATTTCTCCAAGCTAGATGTAACACCTCCCTTGATATTACATGACTTTCCATTCTATCATGTAAAAAAATAAAATAGAAAGTGTATTCTAAACGCTGGTTACTTTCGGAAAAACACCTATGACCTTGGTTATGTTTGAAAATCGTGTATATAAAATTCTTTCCACAAAGTGACGCGCTGTCGCGCACGCGTCAAAAAGCGAGCGGTTTTCAAAAACATACAGTTAGGGTGCGACAACTCGAGTATCGTCTCACAAGGACTCTCGGATTGTTGTTAACAAAAAAGTCAGTTTTGGGGGGGTTTTGGATTTGAAACTAAATTAAGGAAACAAAGCAGAAAATAATGCAAATAGGTGATTATCAATAATTGCAACGACTAATCTACTGCTCTCGGTTTCCCACTATCATCGGTTCATATAAATCCAAGCCCTAAGCGGATTCTAATCCCCTTTCGATTGTAACATCAATTAACAAGCGAAACCGACGCTACGAGACGTATGTTCCTATTCCCGAATTAAGCAAACGGGGTGAAGCACTCGTGAATTAAGCAAACACGAATTAACACACGCGAATTAAGAAAACGCGATTAAGTATAGGAACACACAATCATCGAAACAAATCAATACCCATTCGATACAAACTAAATTAAGCAAACAGAGAGTACAGAATAGTATTGAAAGAGAAAAGCAATGAAATCAGGAATTACAAAACCTCAAGCGTCAATGGAACCCGATTACAGCAGACTAATCCAAGGGAGTTAGTTCTCCATTACAATATAACAAAAACCTGATTCGCAGCCATCTATTCTAAAAGGAAAAGAAGATGATAAAAAGGAGATCAATTCTGCCCTAAAACAGACTACAAATACAGATTCTGGGTTCCGCTTGATCGCGAGGCGAGCATACTCTCGCGATGCGAATATTAATTATGGTGTGAGTTCAAATTGGGTTCTTGCGAGGCGAGAGAGTGATTAGCGGGGCGAGGCTTCAAATTCCAATCTGTCACAGCCGTGACCTTCATCACGGCTAAGTTGTGATGGTATCTGTCCTTCAGGTTCTTTCTCATCATGCCCATGATGGGCATCACGGGCTGATCATGATGCTTTCTGACTTCCAGGCTCGTGAGGTGAGACATGGTTCGCGTGGCGAGACAGAGAGGATGGCATTTCTGGCACAGCAGGGCTTCAGGCTCGCGAGGCGAGTAGCCTCTCGCGGGGCGAATAATTCCAGAATTGCTTCTCTTTATTAACCTGAAAACAAGAAATAGCAGTAAGTGCTTTATTTGACTCAAAATCAGCTAAATTAACCTAAAACTACTCTAGAGACTCAAAATGTTGCTTGAAGACAATCAAGTCTAATTTGGGCGAAAACGAGATTAAACTCGAATAAAACCATGGTCTTTACTAGTCAAAAACTAGTCGAGCCAGAGGCTGATCACAAAGCTACAGCATAACGTTCTCATATATATATATATATATATATATATATATATATAAACACATATGTATAACTATGCATCATTGCAGGCACACATCAACCATGACAAAACCCTTATAACCAGGGGTTATCATTTTGAGTCCTAACAGTTAGTAAATAAAAGGCATACAGAAATATGATATACAAAACCGGGGTTCAGTAGAGAAGACCACTAATACAAAAACATGGCTCTCGACAGCCGAAATATACAAACCCTGTGAGGTTAGCACTACCCAAAAATAAAACTATCAACTGACTAATCTGGTCATCTAGAGGTGTCCATTAGGGAGACCTCCGTGGTCATCCCCAGGGTCCGACGGGTTAGGTGACACAGCTCCCACAACCTCAGCCTCCACTGACTCTATCTCCTTATCAAGAGGATGGTACTCAGGTACCTCACCCTCAGGCTCCCCTGGATCCTCCTCAATAGGGACATTCTCAGGAAGCTCCTCGACAACCATGATGCCCTCGTCGTCCTCCTCCCCTCCGTAGATGATAATCGAGTGCTCCTCCAGGTGCAACCTGCTGTGGTGATGGCTGATGGTATGTGGGACCCGACTCGACTAGGTGACACAAACGTCCAAATAGGAGGTAGTGGAACCTCCACGGTCTTCACCCTTTGAGTACACAATGTGATACCTTCCTCTGTACCCTTTGTAGACAGTAGTGGCCCCGTGTAAGACGAACTTCAGGCTCCGGGGTGGATAACCCAAGCGCCGGCGTCATCTCAAAACTCAAAATTGTGGGCCAGAAAGCCCGAGTGGATCATATGATGCAGGGGGTCCATCTAGATATATAATATATAAAAAAACAAGAACATAGACCAAAACCAGAGAAAATAAAGCAAAGGCGAGTTACCAATATATTAGTACAAACATAGCAATCATCTATATATATATATATGATTGTGGGATATATATATATATATATATATATATATATATATATATATATATATATATATATATATATATATATATATAACTCAATAATGTTTGATGAATTAAGTTTTTACACTTCAATATCCACAATTCTAGAGTTTCAATCTCAGGAGATCCTAATTTTCCTTCGTCGAACATGATAGGCCGCGATATTACCTATGACACAATTGTTTCGCGTTGTGAGTCGGCCTCTTATTTAAGGTCCGATCTCCAATTGTTCTAGGGACTCGTGTTTCGCACTTAAATAATCTTTGGATAGTTCCAGATTGAGTACATTCGTACAGGGTAACCGATTTCATGCCAAGAGGTTGAAAAGCCCCAAGCATTCTGTGGAGTTTGAGCCCGAATGTCCCTAAAGATCCAAAAGCCCAAGAACATGCCTTTGGTCCGTAACTTTCAAATTTGTCTGTTCACCCTGTGTGAAACTGTAGCTCGAAAACCCTAATTGACACGTCTCTCTAAACCTCATTTCTCATATTCTTTAGTCTTTTAAAAAGAGATCATTAAAGTTTTTAATAATTTCTTCCTCAATTGAACACAAGTCCGACGTCTCGGAAAACTAGGACCTCCGCAGTAGGAATACTAGTCCGGCTTCAAAATAACCAGAATCTAGTCTGAAATCTCAGCACGAAAGTTTAGTTCCTTTCCATTTTCCTCAATTAAAGAATAAGTTTTTCCATTTACAAATAAACCACATTTTAAACTTCAACCAGTCTCAATAAAGTAATAACACAAACGATATGCTCCTCAACTATATGTACATAACAACATCAATAAATCCTCATCATAATATATATATATATATTTATATACACACAACAATTTCAATAGAATAAATCCCACACATTTTAAATCATCACAAGCAGTTCATATTGCCAATATATAACTACTAGGAACTCCTCAAACTTACTCCCTTTACCTCTTATAGTTAAATCTCTTGTCTTGGAATGACTTGATGACCTTCAGTTTCGTCAGTACAATCTCAAGTAACCAATTACCAAGTACAATCTATAAAGATGATGAAGTGAGTTTAACTCCCTAAGTTTTTTTGGTCATACAAAAATAAGAAGGTTCAAGTTCTTGAGAATAATAGAATGGGTTTTCAATTTCTAAGACTCCAAAAATGGGTATGATCAATGAAAAAAAAGAAGAGAAGAGTAAGGTTGTGAGGTTACCTTAACTTGTAAAGATTGGAGATGATGATGTAAGAAGCTTGGTTGACTCCAATGGTGACTTAGTTGCTAAGTTTTTTGCAAGAAGGAAGATGAAAAATTGAGAGTGTGTGAGGGGGGAAGGGGCACCGGTTTGGGGTTTATAAGGGGAGAGAAAATTTGTGATATTTTAGGGACATGTTTGGTTAACTAAGCCTAAAATAATAAGTTTTAACTCATCTAATACTATATATTTAAGTGTAATAATAGATTAAAAGTTATGATGTGACTAATTTTCATGTGTCCCATCAATCACTTTTATCATCTTTGCTCCACATTATCTCTGCACCACATCTCGTTCTGTTATTTTACCGTCTCAAATTTCCTCTATGTGCCTTCATTGAATATTTCACCCGAATAAAATATAATATAATATTTTTGAGTGAAAATTTTGAGATGACTCCTATCACTTAAGACAAGGGTAGGAGTCATTGATTTTTCGTTTACAAGTAAAGTTTAGGTTTTCTGATCAGTAAATTCTTACTGACAGTGAGAACACAGACCGAGTTTCGTCTGAGTTTCAAACCTAAAATTTAACTGAAACTCCATTCCATTTGATAGAATTCAGAAATGATTTTGTTTTAGCCAAAATCATTTTCTAGCTTTCGGATAAAATGTCCACATTTAAATAAATCAACAGATATAAGAAAGCGATGCAAAAAAATCGAGGCCTTACTTTACTACCCCACAAAAAAATAATCCGTCCTCAAAATTACGTACCTGGAAAAAGTTCAAGGTATTGTAATTTCATCTTATTCTCAGTCTCCCATGTTGTTTCTCCAGTTGTATCATTCCAAATAACCTTGACTAAGGAGATTTGTTTATCCCTGAGTTTCTTAATCATCCTATATTCGATTCGTGCAGGTGATGCCTCATATGACAAGTTCTCTTTTAATTGTACTATGTTGGGTTCAATTATATGCAATGGATCAGGAATATGTTTTCTAAGTTGAGACATGGAATACATCATGAATATTTGAAAGAAAAGGTGGCAAAGAAATTTGATAAGCTACTGGACCAATACGATGAAGAATTTGGTAAGGTCCAATGAATTTAGGAGTGAGTTTTCCAGACTTTAATACTCTACCTAGCCCAATCGTGGGTGTGACTCTCAGAAATACGTGTTCACCTTCTTGAAATTCGAGAGGTCGTCTTCTCTGATCTGAGTAACTCTTCTACCTACTTGGAGTTACTTTCATCCGTTCGCAGATTTGTTTAACCTTATTCGACGTCTGCTGCACAATTTCAGGACCGAGAATCATGCTTTCTCCATCTTGGTACCAACACAACGGTGTCTGGCACTTTCGCCCATACAAAGCCTCATAGGGAGCCATCCCTATACTTGCATGAAAACTATTGTTGTACGTAAATTTGATCAGTGCCAAAAGATCATCCCAACTTCCCCGATGATCCAAGACACATGCTCTCAGCAAGTCTTCTAATGATTGAATTGTTCTCTCTATTTGTCCGTCTATTTGAGGATGATATGCCGAGCTTAAACGCAATTTGGTTCCTAACGCTTAATGCAAACTTCCCAGAAACGTGAAGTGAACTTCGGATCTCGATCTGAAACGATACTCGAAGGTACTCCATGCAGTCTGATTATTTTCTTGATGTAAACACCAGTTAGCTTCTCAACAGTGAAATTTGTCTTGACAGGCAAGAAATGTGCTGATTTCTTTAACTGTCCATGATCACCCAAATTGAGTCGAACCCTTTGGAAATTCTGGGTAAACTTATGACAAAGTCCATTGATATGTGGATGTATGCCTTGACAGGTACATGTATTTTGATGAATGACAAAAGGAAATATTCAAGTCCAAGGACTTATTTGCAAATGGCTTGAAAAGGACTAACAAGCAAATACTTGGGTTAAGTGAATTTATTTTATTGCTTGTTTTAGAAACTATGTAAATGGTTGTGTGTCTCTCATAATTGAAATTAATCACACACACTTAAAGTCTGTTTTGAAAAAGGTATTTTAAAAGGTCTTTATTTAGTATTTTATCACAATATCTTTTGATCTTTAAAGTTTTTTAAAAACCATTTTACACGTGCAATAATCGATTATGGTAATCGATTATGCAGCTCTTAAGTATGCTTAATATGAGTCTTTAAATGATTGAGCTGTTAGGTTTTTGAAATTCAAAATTCAAAGTACAATAATCGATTATGGTAATAGATTATTGCTATTTGATCATGTTTTAAACTCAGTTTTAAAATGGCTTTAATATGCATTAAAATGATATTAATCATCCTTTAAGCCGTTGAGTTTGAATTCAAATAATAATCGATTATGGGTTTCATATAATCGATTATACCTTTTTAAATCAAAAGTCAGAGGCTTCATAATCGATTATGGTAATCGATTATACCTTTTTGATTTATCTTATAATGAATTACTTGTTGCTTGTGAAGAATTAAATGATGAAACCACACGTCTTAGAAAAACAATTTCTTCATCAAGAAAAACCATTTCTAGTCATGAATTGAAAATTGATTCTTTGAATAAAGAAATGGAAGAAATCAAAGAAAAACAAGCTTTGTTGAATAATACTTCATTGTGCTTACCATGTGAAAACAAAAATAATGAAGTTTCAAGTTGTAGTGAATGCAAGGTTTTGAAAGTGAAAATTAAAGATTTATATGATACACTTGCTAAATTCACCAGTGGAAGGGACAACCTAAATATCTTGCTAGGTAATAAAAAAGGAACCTATGACAAAGCCGGTTTGGGTTATCATCCTAAATTGCATGAAAAATCTTTTAAAAGGTTCTTTAGCCCAACAAACACATCTAGTAGTCCTTTTGTAACATGTTTTTATTGTGGTGGAAAAGGACATACTGCCTCTATTTGCAATGCTAGAAAGAACAAGAATGTGAAGGGCAAGAAAGTATGGGTACAAAAGGGAAATATGCCCAATACTAACTCTCATGGACCCAACATTATTTGGGTACCAAAAGTTAAAATCCGAATCTGTGTTATAGGTGTGCTTGAAAGCAAAGAGCTCAAATTGGTATCTCGATAGTGGATGCTCCAAGCACATGGCGAGAGATACAAGCAAGTTCTCCTCCCCCACACTCAAGAAAAGTGGTTATGTCTTCTATGGTGATAACAACAAAGGTAGAATCTTGGGAATTGGGACTGTTGGTAAAGGTCCTAATCCTACCATAGAATACGTTCTCTATGTTGGAGGTTTGAAACACAATCTGTTAAGCATAAGTCAACTAAGTGATAAAAGATATAATGTTGTGTTTGATAATACTAAATGCAAGGTCATGAATTATAACAATCAAACTAAGTTAATTGGCCAAATAATTGGAAATATCTATGTGGTTTGCTTAGATGACCTACCTTCAAATGATGCATGTTGTCTTATTAGTAAAGATGATGAATCTTGGCTATGGCATAGGAGGATGGCTCATATTCACATGGACTATCTAAATAGATTGGTTCGCAAGGATCTAGTAATTGGTTTACCAAAGCTTCATTTTGAAAAAGGTAAATTGTGTGATGCTTGTCAAAAAGGAAAACAAGTAAATGCCTCTTTCAAATCTAAAAATGTTATTTCTTCTAACCGGCCTTTACAACTTTTACACATGGATTTATTTGGCCCCTCTGGAACTATGAGCTTTGGTGGTAATTATTATGCTCTTGTTATTGTGGATGACTATTCTCGTTATACATGGACATTGTTCCTTTCTCATTAAAATGACGCTTTTGATGCTTTTCGTAAACTTGCCAAGGCTATACAAAACGAGAATGGATTAAACATTGTAACTATCCGAAGTGATCATGGTGGTGAGTTTCAAAATGAGTCATTTGAGGTTTTTTGTGCTGAAAATGGCATTGGGCATAATATTTCCTCACCTAGGACTCCCCAACAAAATGGGGTGGTGGAAAGAAAAAATAGGTCACTAGTAGAGCTAGCGAGGACGATGCTCAATGAGACCAACCTTCCTAAGTATTTCTGGGCAGATGCGGTGAACACAACATGCTATGTGATGAATAGAGTCCTCATAAGACCTATAATGAAACAGACACCCTATGAAATTTATAAGGGAAGGAAGCCCAACATCTCCCACTTTCACGTATTCGGATGTAAGTGCTTTGTTTTAAATAATGGTAAAGATAACCTTGGTAAATTCGATGCTAAAGCTGATGAAGGTATAATTCTTGGATATTCCAATTCTAGTAAGGCCTTTCGAATTTATAATAAAAGAACCATGACCATTGAAGAATCTGTACATGTGCCTTTTGATGAGTCTAACCCTAAAGTTGTAGTGGAAGAAAGTGTTGATGGTCTTGCAGAAATTTTGGGAAACACTTATCTTGAGGAGAAAGGAACTCAAGAGAAGAACAAAGTAGATCAAACACCTCCACAAGAAGAAGAGACACCTTATTCCGATCTTCCAAGAAAATGGAGAACATCTAGATACCGTCCTCTTGACAATATAATAGGTGATATCTCAAAAGGGGTAACAACTCGAAACTCTTTTAATCATGCTTGTCACTATATGGCTTTGTATCATAAATTGAACCTAAGAATATTGACGAGGCCATAGTTGATGAACATTGGACTCTTGCTATGCAAGAAGAGCTAAACCAATTTGAAAGAAATGATGTTTGGGAGTTAGTCCCTAAACCTAAAGATCATTTGATCATAGGAACTAAATGGGTTTTTCTTGTTGCTAAAGGATATAACCAACAAGAAGATATAGATTTTGATGAAAACTATGCTCCCGTAGCTAGATTAGAAGTCATTCGTATGCTTCTTGCTTTTACTTGCATCATGGATTTCAAACTTTTTCAAATGGATGTCAAAAGCGCCTTCTTAAACGGTTTTATTCAACAAGAGGTTTATGTGGATCAACCTCCTGGTTTTACAAATTTTGAATTTCCAAACCATGTTTTCAAATTGAAAAAGGCTTTGTATGGTTTAAAGCAATCCCCTAGGCCTTGGTATGAACGTTTAAGTAAGTTTTTGCTTGAAAATGGTTTTCAAAGAGGAAAAGTTGATACCACACTTTACATCAAAAACAAAAAGAATGACATTTTACTTGTGCAAATTTATGTGGACGATATTATATTTGGTGCAACTAACGAAGCTTTGTGCAAGGAATTCTCTAAAATCAGGCAAAGTGAATTTGAAATGTCGATGATGGGAGAGCTGAACTACTTTCTTGGATTGCAAATCAAGCAATCAAAGGAAGGAATTTTCATCAACCAATCGAAATATTGCAAAGAGCTTCTTAAGAAGTTTGGGATGAACAATCCAAAGGAGTTATCCACTCCCATGATCACATCTTGTTATCTTGACAAGGATGAGAATGGTAAGTCCGTCGACGTAAGTAAGTATAGAGGTGTGATAGGCTATCTTATTTATCTTACTGCTAGTCGTCCCCATATTATGTTTAGCGTTTGCATGTGTGCATGCTTTCAATCAAACCCTAAAGAATCACATCTCGCAACAGTAAAATGCATTATGAGATACCTTATTGGCACACAAAATATGGGTTTATGGTACCCTAAAGGGGCTGACTGCACCCTAATTGGGTATTCAGATTTTGACTTTGCGGGTTGCAAATTAGACTGAAAGAGAAACAAGCAAGTGTGTCCTTATCCACCGCTGAAGCGGAATACGTTGCGGAGGGTAGTTGTTGTGCACATATAATTTGGATGAAGCAACAATTAAATGATTATGGAATTAGTATTAACACTGCTCCCATAAAATGTGACAACACAAGCGCCATAAACCTCACTAAAAATCCTATGTATCACTCAAGGTCTAAACACATTGAAATTAGACACTATTTTATTGGGGATCATGTTCAAAAAGGGGATTGCATGATTGAATTCGTTGAAACATCTAAACAACTCGCATGCATTTTTACAAAACCCCTACCAAAATAAAGCTTCTTTTTCATAAGAACTGAATTAGGGATTTTGAACCAGTCATGCATCAATTAATTTCTGCATAACACACCTTGTTATTTACTAATGCGTTTATTAAGTGTGTAGGCAGAGAGACCATAATCGATTAGCATAATCGATTATGCCAAATGGAATTTTCAGTAAACCAAACAGAGAGTCCATAATCGATTATGACTCTACTGACTTTTTGAGCAGCGTGGACAGAAGTGTGATAATCGATCGTGGGAATCGATTACTCTATAAATTCAAAATTCCAGAAGGTGACTAATCGATTAAGTAATCGATTAGTGTTCACCAACATTCATCCATAATCGATTATTGGTAACGACTTTTATTACTATTTTTGGATGACTGTATATTTTGAGTATTCCTGTCACTTTGGCTTCCACACGCACAATCTTTATATCTATGACTATTATGTTTGATTACTATTAGCATGCCATGGCTAGTATATCTCATGATTGAATGATTTAATTATTAGGGGATATATACCATGATAGGGGGAGAGATATATGATTGCAAGCTTAAAGGGGAGAGATATATAATTGCATGCTTAAGGGGGATAGGATTTTAAAGAATGCCTAAAGTGAGGGGGTGAAGAGCATGTTTAAAACTCTGATACATATAATTTCTTGTTGCTCTAACTTCGCTTTTAGAAAATACCTCTTGAGATGTTTGTCATCATAAAAAAGGTGGAGTTTATGGATGTATGCCTTGACAGGTACATGTATTTTGATGAATGACAAAAGGAAATATTCAAGTCCAAGGACTTATTTACAAAAGCTTGAAAAGGACCAACAAGCAAATACTTGGGTTAAGGGAATTTATTTTATTTGTATTGCTTGTTTTAGAAACTATGTAAATGGTTGTGTATCTCTCATAATTGAAATTAATCACACACACACTTAAAGTCTGTTTTGAAAAAGGTATTTTAAAAGGTCTTTATTTAATATTTTATCACAATATCTTTTGATCTTTAAAGTTTTTCAAAAACCATTTTACACGTGCAATAATCGATTATGGTAATCAATTATGTAGCTCTTAAGTATGCTTAAATGAGTCTTTAAATGATTGAGCTGTTAGGTTTTTGAAATTCAAAATTCAAAAAGTACAATAATCGATTATGGTAATCGATTATTGCTATTTCATCATGTTTTAAACTCAGTTTTAAAATGGCTTTAATATGCATTAAAATGATATTAATCATCCTTTAAGCCGTTGAGTTTGAATTCAAATAATAATCGATTATGGGTTTCATATAATCGATTATACCTTTTCAAATCAAAAGTCGGAGGCTTCATAATCGATTATGGCAATCGAATATGCTTTTTGATTCAGTTTGAGCTTTTAAACAGAGACCATGTAATCGATTAGTATAATCGATTATGACCTTGCTGTTTCAAAATGCGCCTTTTGTTTTTGCCTAAAATAATCAATTATGCTTCTCTAATAATTGATTATGAGTCGAGAAAAATGAGTTTTCAAGTGTTTTGACCTAACTTTCAAAGTGATATATATTGTTCTGTTGCAGAGAAAGTTAAAACAACACCCTGAACGAATTTGAACTATTTTTTTCTAACTCTCTATCTACTCTTGAACATAACTCTAAATCACCATCATACTCTTACACTAGCAAATCAATTACTTGAGAGAGACATACACACCATATAAGTGATTGTTGTAGTGCTTCAATTTGTTTCATATATGCATTTGTGAGTGCTTTATAATTGTAATCCTTTTCTGAATTCTTGTGAGTCGTTATCTCACGTTTTGAGACTCTATCACTGGGGGATAGCACGTCCCTGGTCTGTGAGGAGTCCTCGTTGTTGTAAAGGTTCTAGTTGCGTCTGTTCAAAAGCTAGGGATTGGGTGAAATCCCTTGGTGGTATTGCCTTGGGGACTGGACGTAGGCCACCGGGTAGTTTGTGGCTGAACCAGGATACCTCGCTTGTGTTCATCTTCTCAAACCTTTATCTTTTTACTTTCGCTTTACTTTCTGCAAAGCATTTTTAATCGCACGTGTTTCTAACAAAGTTTTTTCATCAAGTTTTAAAAAGGGAAAAGTTTTATTATTTGTCAAAGTTTTTGTAAAACACAATTCACCCCCCTCTTGTGTTTGGAGTCACTTGTCAACATGATATGCTATCCCATTTCTACTCTGGCACATCCAAAGATGTAAGCATTCCTCTTGGTCTTTCTTCTCTCCTAGCACGATGCTACATATTCTGCTACTTGTTTCTTCATCTCTGGATTGTCTGGTACACATATCATTCCCTTGCATCTTAAAATTTGATCTGATCCTAAGCTGAACTCGGTAGCTTTTCCTTTTTCCATCAAGTCTTTCTTCTCTTGAATAAATGCATCCACAGTTTGCTGCTCTCGTATTTCTTCCATCAGTACACTAAAAATCTTGATCATTCCCACACTGATTTTATCTTGGGTTACATCCATATATAAATTGAGATCATGGAACTTCTCAATCAATTCGAGTTCTTTCACCATCATAGTTGAGATATGAATGGATTTTCGACTTAGTGCATGTGCTACCACATTCGCCTTTCCTGGATGATACTGCAACGTGAAATCATAATCTTTTAAGAACTCCATCCATCGTCTTTGTCTCATGTTGAGTTTGTTTTGGTCAAACAGGTACTTCAAACTCTTGTGGTCACTAAAAACGTCAAACATTGCTCCATAGAGATGGTGTCTCCACACTTTCAGTGCAAAAACCACAACAGCTAACTCCAAATCACATGTCGGATAATTCCCCTCATGAGTCTTCAGTTTACATGATGCATAGGCCACAACCTTCCGATGTTGCATCAACACATAGCCTAAGCCTTGATGTGAAGCATCACAAAATACTTCATAAGGTTCATTTGGCTCAGGAATTATCAATACCGGCGAAGTTGTAAGTCGTTCTTTTATTCTTTGAAAGTTTTTCGCTCACTTTTCAGTCCATACGAAAGGTTGGTCTTTCTTTGTAAGTTGAGTCAAAGATGCTACTATATTCGAAAAACCTTCCATAAACCGTCGATAATAGCCATCTAATCCAACAAAGCTTCGAATTTCCGTCACCGTCTTTGGTCTAAGAAAATACAGCTTCCACTTTCACAGGGTCTACGACAATTTCTTCATTAGTGATCACGTGTCCTAGGAACTTCACTTCTTCGAGCCAAAACTCACATTTAGAAAGTTTTGCGTACAAAACCTTCTCTCGTAAGATTTGTAGAACTTGTCGCAAATGTTCTTCATGTTCCTCATGACTCTTTGAGTAAATGAGAATATCATCAATGAACACTACGACAAACTTATCAAGAAACGGACAAAAAATCCGATTCATGTAGTCCATAAAAACACCAGGTGCATTCGTCACTCCAAAAGGCATTATGAAATACTCATAATGTCCATAACGAGTTCCGAACGCAGTCTTGGGTAAATCTTCTGTCTTCACCCTTATTTGATGATAACCCGTCCTTAGATCAATCTTTGAAAACACCACGGATCCTCTCAATTGATCCATCAAATCGTCAATGCGTGGCAAAGGATATTTGTTCTTGATTGTCACCTTGTTGAGTTGTCTGAAACCGACGCATAGTCTCGTACCTCTGTCTTTCTTCTTCACTAAAAGAACCGGTGTTCCCCATAGGGATACACTCGGTCGAATGAATTGTTTTGATAAAAAGATCCTCCAGTTGAGCTTTCAATTCCACAAGTTCCTTCGGTGACATTCGGTACGGAGCGGTAGAAATCGGACCGGTTACTGGGACTAAATCGATGGAGAATTTGATATCTCGAATTGGTGGCAAACCCAGAACATCATTCAGAAAAACATCTGTAAACTCTTACTACAAGCACATCACTCAAATCGATCTCCCACTCGATTTCTAAGCTAGATAACAACATGCATTCCTGATCTCCTTCTTGCGAAGAAGTTCTTACTTGGTTGGTAGATAAAAATCCAGAAATCCCAGGATCAGGGAAAACTAAATTTTTCTGAGCACAATATAAAATGATATGGTTGGAAGATAACCAATCCATGCCTAAAATTACATCTGGCTGTATTAAAGTCAAGCATATCAGATTCACAAGAAAATGTCTATCCTGAATGATAATAGGACAATTTAGATAGATTGTGTTCACAATCATAGGTTCAGTAGTAGGAGTTGAAACAATTAAATCAAATGTCATGGAAAAAACATGCAATTCTAAATGTCTCACACAATCCATCGAAATAAAAGAATGCGTTGCACCCGAATCAAAAAGTACAGTTAAAATATTACCCGTAATGTCACAATTACCTTGTATCAAATCATCAGATTGTGAGGCCTCAACACCACTCATGGTATAAACCCTTCCCTTAGCTGTTGGGTTGTTGGTCCTAGAATTATTGGTAACTGGTACAGATCTTTGAGTATTGCAGTCTTTGACCATATGTCCTTCTTTTCCACAGTTGAAGCATTTCACTCCTTTCCACGTACAATCATTGGTGCTATGGTTGGTTTTCCCACACTTGTAACATCTTTGAAAAATGCCCTGGCCTTGATTCCTCTGGTTCCCACTCCCAGAAGCAGAAACAACTGGACGGTACGATTGTTGTTTCTGGTTGTTTCCAGGTGGTCTGTAATATGGTTTCCTTTGAGCTTGCTTCCCTCGTTGATCTTGGAACTGGTTCTTGAATTTGGAGGGTCCTCCGACATTCCCTTGACTATCTTTTTCCTTCCTCATTTGTTCTACCTTCCAACTCATTTCCACCAGAGCTTGAAAATTTCTTATCTACAGTGGTAAAACAGACTCTTTGATTTCGAATCTCAAGCCAGTTTCAAACCTCTCGCATTTCCAGCTTTCATTGGGTTGTGCTTGAAAGAATCGAAAGTATTTGGCAAGCGACTCGAACCTCGCTTCATACTCCCTATATATCGAGACGTCTGTTTGAGACCCAGGAATTCTTGTTCCTTCTCTATCCTGGCACTTTGAGGAAAATATTTATCCAAAAAGGCCCCGTGGAAGTCATTCCAGGTGATTTCTTGATGATCAGCAACTAACAGCTGTTTGGTTCCCCTCCACCAGTATTCAACATCTCCCAAAAGCAAGAAGGTAGCATAGGGAACCTCGACTTTTTCTGGGGTAGAATCAATTCAAAAAAATTCTCCAACTCTTCTATCCACAAGTCTGCTTTATCAAGATCAGTTTCTCCGTGAAATTGGGGTGGATTCTGACGTTTGAAAGCCGTCAACCATTTTCCCTCAGAAGCAGCTTGAGTTTGTGCATTCATTCCAGCATTTTGAAGGGCAATAGCAGCAGCAACGGCCACATCTACTGCCTCTTCCATGTTCGTGACCATATCCTCATCCACCTTCGATTTCCATAATTGACCTATGATAAACTGCCATTTTATATACTTTATTATTGGAAAATTGGATGTGATTTGTTGTTTATTTGGAAATTATTGTGGATACTCTCCCTATTTCCCATGATTATTGTAGAATTTGTCACCATGGTAGTGGAGAATCTAACTTGGAGAAAAAGCAACAATTTTCGAGGAATTTTTGGAAAAATGACTGAGTTTTGAAGATTGCAAAGGAGCATGACTGTGCTTATCATTAAGCATGACCATGCTCATTAGGAGAGCCCATGCTGATCAGCACGACCTTGCTTGCCTGTTGGAGTCTATGTCGTTTTCTAAGCACGGTTGTGCTCATCAGCAAGGCCTTGCTGACTTTCTCAGTTTCAGCACGGTTTGACACCGTTTTAGTTAAGCACGATCGTGCTCAATACTAAACACGACTGTGCTCGTGTCTCAGATGCCCAATCACTTAGGTTTTCAAGCTGCCAATAAAAGGGAGTGATGTGTGTCAATCTAGAGAGCTTTTTGACAGCAGCCGTTCTTGTGCACAGGAAGGAAGATCGAGTACTGGAGTGAAGGACCGTCTCCCAATTGATTTGAAGACTGCTTTGCATCGAAAGGGTGTTCGGGTTTTAGTTTTCTTTTTCTCTCTTTGATGGATTGTTACAAGTCTGTGATTTGTATAGTGAGCTTTGTTATAATGAATAGCTAAACTCATTCTAGGGTGTGGTGGATCTTATGTTTTGATACCTTTGATGTTTACTTGATTCTTATATGATTCAGTGTTTCTTTTCATTGGTTGGTTTAATCCTCGTGTTTATATTTTTATGAGGTTTGATCATCCTTTATCAAGTTAATTAATTGATTGGCGACCACACCACAATTAGTTAATAGAACTCTAGGATTAACCGAATTTGGGGTTGCGTGGACCAAGCGCAATTCCCTTTTTTTCAGTCAGTTATTGATTTAACAAACTTGCTAATTCTTTATGCTTCTTTTGACTATTTGCCTTGCATGATCATTGGGGGTAACTGATTAGGAGAAAGAATATTAATATTGCATGACCATTGGGTATTAATAATTTTAGAGTGAGTGATTGAGAATCAATAAGAAACACGGTTCATTGAGAAATTGGGTAAAATCATTGGTAGTAATATAAGTGAAACCAAGAGCCCTAGACTTTCCATAATTGAATCTTTGCTTGCAGTTCTTGCTGTTCTTGGTGTCACAATCTTGTTATTTTTATCTGTTTGTTTTCTACCAATTCAATTGTCTAGATAACATAAGGAAGTAATTAATCTAGTACTTGTCAACAATCTCTGTGGGTTCGATACTTGGAGTCCCAAATACTCCTATATTACTTTTGCGATAGGGTGCACTTGCCCTTAAGTGTAGTTTTAGCGCAACAAGTTTTTGGCACCGTTGCTGGCGATTGTTTTTGACAATATTAGGGAGATTAAATCCTAGTTAATTTAGACGCCATTTTATTTACATTTTTTTATTTTTATTTTTTTTATTTGTTTATTTTAACACTTTCCTAAGAGCCTATTTGCAGTTGATCATTGATGAGAGGGGAACTTTTGAAGATTATCTCATACCCACTATGGAGTTAGCACGTAATCCTTGGATTGATTATGAGAGCCACTCCAATTGGGGCCAATATGATTCTTATTGGGATAATGTCTATGAGATACCTTACTTGAAAAATCAGTGGCTAGAACCAGATAAGCAAGAGCCATACTTGGAGGAGGCCTTTGCTAAATTCATGGAGTGGACTGATGACCGATTCATGGCTTTGGAGACTCAAATCTCTACCCTTGTTACGTTGATATCTCAACAAGTCCAAGAATCACTGCCCACTCAAGCTGATTCAAATCTAGAGGTAGAGGCTCAAGTTATCACTTTTAGGAGTATTAAAGAGTTGAATGAAGAGCTCAAGCATGAGGCACAAGTTTCCATAGAAAGGGATGAAGCTCTCACTGATGGGAGCATTTAGGAGGAAAATAAGAAAGACCTTGTAGTTTTGGACATGAAGAAAAAGGAGGAAGTCCCAATTATTTTGGGGCAAACTCTCTTATCCATTGGTGATGTTATAATTGAGGTTCACAAGGCAAAGGTAACTTTAAGATATGGTAAGGAATATGACATTTTAAAGGTTTTAAATTCTACCAAATACCCTTCTCCTTTTGTTTCCTCCTATTTTATTAATGATGTGGTCGTTTCTAACAATTTTGGTGATCAAAGGATGCAAGACCCTATGGAAAAAAATTCTTACTTTGCAGGATCCTAGCATATTGGTGGGTTGTGAGAAAGCTAAAATGTCATTATCTTTAGAAGCTCATCCACCACGTGGGAAACGGAAAAATCACATGAATCACATGATTAGAAAATTAAGAAGGGGTAATGCCTTAAAGGTGAAATTTGCACTTGGAGAGCCCCCTGATTGATCACTTTTGAGGTACCGTCAAGCTCAAGACGTTAAGCAAGCGCTTCACAGGAGGCAACCTGTGGTGTTTTCCGTTTAGTTTTTATTTTGATTTATTTTCTTTTTCTTTTTCTTTTTTATTTATTCTGTTTTAACAAAGGAGCTCAAACTGCAAGCTGTCTCAGGAAAGTCATCTTTACTCTCTTTCCCATTTACTTTTATGCTTTATTTGTAGCATTGGGGACAATGCTAGATTTTAAGTGTGGGGAGGTGAAATTCAATTTTTCTTTACTAGGTGCATACAATTTCACTTGATTTATCTGTCATGTGCACGTAGTTGATTGTGATGATTGCATTATGTTTTTGGGTGATGATTCTGTGCCACGTTGTCATAGGAAATTATAGTTCTATATCATTGGGGACCCAATTCAAAAAAAAATAAATTGATTGCTTTGACAGACTTATAACTAAAATTGAATTGGGATTATCATTTGAAAGCTAAAAATTAGCATGAGGATCCTTGTTTGATTGCTTTTTATTGAATTGAGCTACTAAATGGAAGACTTGAACCATTATAGGGGTATTTGCTAAATCATGTATATTCACCCCTCTCTTTGTTTGTGTGATGTTCCCCAAGTTTGTACATTCTAGAACTTGCTTTATAACCAGTCAAGGCGAATTTGATTTGCATGCATGTTGAATATGATTGAGGCAATTGTAGGTATTTTACTGGCCTTCAGATATATTGTTTTGCCATGTCCATTAGTTCCCCATTTTGAGCCTTAGAAAAAAAAATTCCTTGGTACCCAAGTATAAATTTAAAAATTGTTTGGCGGAAACCTCTTGGAAACATAAATGGAGCAATTAGATTTGGAATGTATTACTGCTTATGTATGGGTGGCAAGGAAAAATTTATTGTTGGGAATTTCTCTCTCTTTGATGTGAAAAGAAAAATTGAAAAGAAAGAGAGAGATGAAAATAACAGTGAATTGAATTTAAAAAAAAAGGGGGGAAAAGAAAGAAAGAAGAGAAAGGAAAAGTAATGTGAAATGTGAAATTCTTTAGAATGGATAAATTTTGTTATTTAGTAATTCATATCTCATTCTCTATTTATGCTCTAAGGGTTATTTGCTTAATTCTTGATTTCCTTTAGCCTTTTGCATATCCCTTTTCTTTCTTTTTCCTACCGACATCATTCACATGGTCACGTTACAACCCATGAAAGACCTCTTGATTCTAGATGCATGTAAACTTATAGTGGAGATTTGGTCTATAAACAAGCTTATGGTAATATGCTTCCTTTCGGGAACTTGAGTGATAATTGTCTTTACCCTTATATACATTTGAGAGTTGGGAGAAGAGTGACCCCTTATTCTTTTGAGAAACTTGATTTTAGGGAACCTACGCCTCTAATTGGGCTTTTTTTTTTCATTTAAAGATTGAAAGTTAAAATTATCTGTCATTGCTTGTTGAAGATTTAGGGTCCCTTGATGTTTGATTCTTTGATTTTTCTCATATTTCTTTTAGGCCAGGATTATTGCTTGAGGACAAGCAATCCTTAACTGTGGGGAGGTTGATAAACTGCCATTTTATATACTTTATTATTGGGAAATTGGGTGTGATTTATTGTTTATTTGGAAATTATTATGGATACTCACCCTATTTCCCATGATTATTGTATAATTTGTCACCATGGCAGTGGAGCATCTAACTTGGAGAAAAAGCAACAATTTTGGAGGAATTTTTGGAAAAAGGGCTGAGTTTTGAAGATTTCAAAGAAGCACGGTCGTGCTCATCATTAAGAACGACCGTGTTCATTAGGAGAGCCCGTGCTGATCAGCATGCCCTTGCTTGCCTGTTGGAGTCTACGTCGTTTTCTAAGCACGGTCCTGCTCATCATTGAGCACGACCGTGTTCATCAGCAAGGCCTTGCTGAATTTCTCAGTTTCAGCACGGTTTGACGCCATTTTAGTTAAGCACGACCGTGCTCAACACTAAGCACGACTGTGCTCGTGTCTTAGAGGCCCAATCACTTAGGTTTTCACGCTGCCAATAAAAGGGAGTGATGGGTGCCAATCTAGAGAGCTTTTTGACAGCAGTCATTCTTATGAACAGGAAGGAAGATCAAGTACTGGAGTGAAGGACCGTCTCCCAATTGATTTGAAGACTGCTTTGCATCGAAAGGGTGTTCGGGTTTTACTTTTCTTTTTCCCTCTTTGATGGATTGTTATATGTCTGTGATTTATAGTGAGCTTTATTATAATGAATAGCTAAACTCATTCCTAGGGTGTGGTGGATCTTATGTTTTGATACCTTTGATGTTTACTTGATTCTTATACGATTCAGTGTTTCTTTTCATTGGTTGGTTTAATCCTCGTGTTTATATTTTTATGAGGTTTGATCATCCTTTATCGAGTTAATTAATTGATTGGCGACGGTACCACAATTAGTTACGGATATCTAGGATTAACTGGATTTAGGGTTGCATGGACCAAGCGCAATTCCCTTGTTTTCAACCAGTTATTGATTTAACAAACTTGCCAATTCTTTATGCTTCTTTTGGTTGTTTGCCTTGCATGATCATTGGGGGTAACTGATTAGGAGAAAGAATATTAATATTGCATGACCATTGAGTATTAATAATTTTAGAGCGAGTGATTGGCAATCAATAAGAAACACGGTTCATTGAGAAATTGGATAATATCATAGGTAGTAACATAAGTGAAACCAAGCGCCCTAGACTTTCCATAATTGAATCTTTGCTTGCAGTTCTTGCTGTTCTTGGTGTCACAATCTTGTTATTTTTATCTATTTGTTTTCAACCAATTCAATTGTCTAGATAACAAAAGGAAGTAATTAATCTAGTACTTGTCAATAATCTCTGTGGGTTCGATATTTGGAGTCCTAAATACTTGTCACCTTGTCTAGCTATCAGGCCACCTCTACGTCCTCTTCCATGGCCGCGACCACGTCCTCGTCCACCTTCGATTTCCATAATTGACCTACAAGATGCAATCAGTTAAATCTCAACTCGAAATTGAGATATATATTCTCACATGACAATCACCCATTACCTCAAGAAGTAATTCATACAGGTCTTGGTCAGAGATTCACACAACTTAGACATAATGGACCTATTCCCAAAGATTCCCGAAAGGTTCAACCAACTCTGATTCCACTAATGTAACACCTCCCTTGATATTACATGACTTTCCATTCTACCACGTAAAAAAATAAAATAGAAAGTGGATTCTTAACGCCGGTTACTTTCGGAAAAACACCTATGACCTTGGTTATGTTTGAAAATCGTGTAAATAAAATTCTTTCCTCAAAGCTACAGCATAACCTTCTCATATATATATATAAACAAATATGTATAACGTGCTTCAGGCTGCGGGGTGGATAACCCAAGCGCCAGCATCATCTCGAAACTCAAAACTGTGGGCCAGAAAGCCTGAATGGATCATATGATGCGGGGGGGTCCATCTAGATATATAATATAAAAAAAACCACAACATGGACCAAAACCAAAGAAAATAAAGCAAATGCGAGTTACCAATATATGAGTATAAACATAGCAATCATATATATACATACGTATATATATATATATATATATATATATATATATATATATATATATCATAAAAGTAAGCAATTCATAACTTGACAATTATAATATTTTCAATATATATATAAAACTCAATAATGTTTGATGAATTAAGTTTTTACACTTCAATATCCACAATTCTAGAGTTTCAATCTCCGGAGATCCTAACTTCCCTTCATCGAGCATGATAGGCCGCGATATTACCTATAACAAAATTGTTTCGCATTGTGAGTCGGCCTCTTATTTAAGGTCCGATCTCCAATTGTTCTAGAGACTCGCGTTTCGCACCTAAATAATATTTGGATAGTTCCTGATTGAGTACATTCGTGCAGGGTAACCGATTTCCACGACAAGAGGTTGCAAAGCCCTAAGCATTTCGTGGAGTTCGAGCCCGAATGTCCCTAAAGACTCAAAAACCCAAGAACATTCCTTCGGCCCGTAACTATCAAATTTTTTAGTTCACCTTGTGTGAAATTGTAGCTTGAAAACCCCAATTGACATGTCTGTCTAAACCTCATTTCTCATATTCTTTAGTCTTTTAAAAAGATATCATTAAAGTTTTTAATAATTTCTTCCTCAATTGAACACAGGTCCGACGTCTCGGAAAACTAGGTCCTCCGTAGTAGGAATACTAGTTCGGCTTCACAGTAACCAGAATCTAGTCTGAAATCTCAGCACAAAAGTTTAGTTCCTTTCCATTTTCCTCAATTAACGAATAAGTTTTTCATTCACAAATAAACCACATTTTAAATCTTCAACCAGTCTCAGTAAAGCAATAACACAAACAATATACTCCTCAACTACATGTCCATAAAAACATCAATAACTCCTCATCATAATATATATATATATATATACCACAATTTGAACAGAATAAATCCCAGACATTTTAAATCATCACAAGCAGGTCATATTGCTAATATATGACTACTAGGACCTCCTCAAGCTTACTCCATTTACCTCTGAAAGTTAAATATCTTGTCTTGGAAGGACTTGATGAGCTTTGGTTTCCTCAGTATAGTCTCAAGTAACCAATTACTCAGAGATTCCTTCACAAATCAATAGAGTACAAGTTAAAATTTTGAAGAAATCCTATTAATCCTCCTAAGGGTGATTTTCGGCCTATACTAGGAAAATGAGTTAGGATTTTTTGTTGAACTCAAGCTCTTAGAGCTTGATCATATAGGTCCTAGGGAGCTTAAAACAAGTGTTAGATTTGAAAAATAAAACAAAACCACCAAACCATCCCTTAAAACCCTCCCTTAAACTTAGTTTCGGCCACCATGGGTAGGGGTTTGGGGTTTCATTTTTTTTTAACAACAACAACAACCATACAACTACAAAGCTATAAAGATGATGAGGTGAGTTTAACTCCCTAAGTTTTTTTTATCATACAAAAATAAGAAGGTGCAAGTTCTTGAGAATAATAGAATGAGTTTTCAATTTCTAAGACTCCAAAAATGGGTATGATCAATGAAAAAAAAGAAGAGAAGGGTAAGGTTGTGAGGTTACCTTAACTTGTAAATATTGGAGATGATCATGGAAGAAGCTTGGTTGAACTCCAATGGTGACTTAGTTGATAAGTTTTTTTACAAGAAGGAAGATGAAAAATTGAGAGTGTGTGTGAGGGGGGGAAGGGGCGCCAGTTTGGGGTTTATAAGGGGAGAGAAAATTTATGATATTTTAGTGACATGTTTGGTTAACTAAGCCTAAATTAATAAGTTTTTACTCATATAATACTATATATTTAAGTGTAATCATAGATTAAAAGTTATGATGTGAATAATTTTCATGAGTTCCATCAATCACTTTTATCATCTTTGCTCCACATTATCTCTGCACCACATCTCGTTCTGTTATTTACCCGTCTCAAATTTCCTCTATACGCCTTCATTAAATATTTCGTCCGAATAAAATATTATATTATATTTTCGAGTGAAAATTTCGATATGACTCCTATCACTTAAGACAAGGGTAAGAGTCATTGATTTTTTGTTTACAAGTAAAGTTTAGGTTTTCTGATCAGTAAATTCTTACTGACAGTGAGAACGCAGACCGGGTTTCGTCTGAGTTTCAAACCTAAAATTTAACTAGAACTCCATTCCATTTGATAGAATTCATAAATGATTTTGTTTTAGCCAAAATCATTTTCTAGCTTTCGGATAAAATATCCACATTTAAATATATTAACAGATATAAGGAAGCGATGCAAAAAAATCGGGGTGTTACACTAGACACAGCCCAATATATATGGCCCATAATTCCGCAACTTGGGCATTGCAATGACCAATATGGAGGGCATAACCTGAAATCCATTCTCCATTACTTCCTCTAAAAAGGCCCCCACATCGTTAGTGTAAAAATTTATTACATTGCCAACCAATCATAAATGTCATATTATTAAAAATGTTTGGCTCCACATATTAAAGTTTTCTTAAAGGTCACGTACAAGATAATTTATAATTAAATGACATTATAAAACTTTACACTGATAATATGTCAAAATTAAACACTATGTGAAAAGAAAAAGGAAAATTTTCTTCCCAATTTTCAATAGAGAATTAGTAAAAAAATTAATTAGTTTAGGTGAAAAAATATCTCATATATATAATTCATGTAATATCAATTATTTGTTAGATTTTTAATCGAGTCATGTTAACGAGTGGCCTTAGAAAACTCATTAAGAAATTCACAAAAAGTAAATTTTCATTTGAAAACGAAGTATTTCACTTTTTCAAATATTAAATACATCAATTTCAATAAAAACTTCATTTTCTCGAATCGTTAGTTAACATTCTCCTTTTAATTTAGTTCTCGCGACACCTTTCTACCCCGCATGTTAATATAAAACATTCACTTAAAAGAGGTAATTATAAAACATGCATTTATTGAAAAAGATAAAAACTTGGATAAAAAGGTTTCACATCTCAACAAAAACAACGCGGAAATAACATAGTTTTAAAACAGTAAAACATAAAAAAGACAGATAAAGAAAAACCCAAACCCGATGTCACATACAGAGCTGGTATAACCAAAATTCGGATACATCACGGAAACAAACTAAACAACTAACAAAACAAACAACTATAACTCGGCATTCTAACTAGAGTTGCGGCTCCTCGAAGTCACTCCCTAGTTGGCTGCTCACCGTCCTCTGCATAAGGAAATGCATGCAACAGTAGGAACAGGAAAACAGGGAGTAGGAAATCATGTAAACACAACGGCATGGGAAGAGGGAATAATATGAACATACATCATAGCATGGCATAGCAATATAACAACATACAATATTTATACATCATCATATAAAACCATAACAACATGTTAATCATCCAACATATGCTATGCAGTACAACGAAAACCTACTCCACTACTCCATTAAAGCATGTGGATCCAACTAACTCAGGAAGTCAACTTCGGAGTTACATATCCGTATTGGCCAAAAAGCACCAACACCGGTAGTTCCCCAAACCATAGAGGAACCCCTTGGATAGCCGACGTATCATAACTGGATACACCACCTCGGGGGCGCACGGTTCACCAAACCATGGGTGAACCACCCGAGACTTGGGCCAGATCATCAAAACTGGGACGACCTCCCCTATGTTGAACATCCCCCTCAACATCAACTCCAATGCTCTATGCAAATGGCACAACAACACACAAGGCAACCACCTCCTTTACTTGGGCCTAAAAGCACCCAAGACTTGTCACCAACATCAACATTAACACCTTAGACCCACACCGTGGGGTCAATACCCCCTTGGCCAAAAAGCACAAAGGTCCAACATAACAACATCTCGACCAAAAAGCATCGGAAGCACTTTGGCCAAAAAGCACCAAAGCGTGACAACGTGAGGTAACCCATCGTGTATCGGCTTAACCAGCTTATCAGTCTTTGTTATGTTAATTAATATTTAATTAAGTTATCTAACTTGTTATCATTTGATTAGTGTATTATTGCATCATCTGGGGATAATTGGGGTAAACACCCCTTTAATTCATTAATCTTAAGTTTTGACCAGTAGGGGGAAGCACGAGCATACTAAACCCCCAGCACGATCGTGCTGCCACTTAAGTGGAGAACGGTCTTGCTCATTGTCCTGCACGATCATGCTCAATGCACGGCCTGCCTTCCATAATTTAACTGGGAGCATGGTTTTGCTCCCTGTTCATCACGGCCGTGCTCCTAGGCAGAGCCATACTGTTCTGGGCAGAATTTAACGTGTTCTTGGAGTTTAGGCTCCCTAATTCTCTCAAATCAGATCCTAGGTTCTTAACTAAAACATTTGGCATGAAACTTCACCCCTCACTAACACAGTTCATGTCTTATGAAGCTTGGGGAATTAATTGCTTAATTCCTATGTTAACTAAGAGTCCTAATTAAGTCAATTAGAGTCTTATTAACATATTCAACATAACGGTAATATCATCATCAACAACATATCCAGTCAATGTGATCAACATAATCCATGTCATAACAACAACATTCATAATCATGGGTATTCATACCAATTCAACCAAAACTCATGGCATAAGACAATTCAAATGGGCATACCACATCATGAACAACTCAACAATTATAACAAATAGGCATACTAATTAATCTAATTAAACATATAAACAATTCAGTCATACAACCAGGCAGATCATGGCATCAATACATTATGACGACAATAAATGGGGCTATGGGAACCCCTCATCTTACGCTACTCCCTAGCCTAGTGTATACACTATTCTTCTCCCGTACCTGGTACGAGGTTTGCATTTCAAAATAAGATAGAAGATCCACTAGGGTCCCGTCTCACTAGTGCTTGTCTACAACCTCAAGGATGCCAAAGAGACACTTTGGTTCAACTCTAAGATCAAGAAATCAAAAGGAAGAGATCAAGAACTTGAAAGAAAGAACACATGGGACAAGGTGCACGAATTTTACCTTTTCTAAACTCCCAAACAGCAAGCACAACGAACCCCTATTCGTAGCGATGTTCTCATATCAAGAAGCAATGAAGAACGGTGCAAGAACGGGTTCCCTAAAGAGAGTTTTAGGGAGAAAAACCATAAGGATTCAAAGAGGAAGGAGGGAGGCAGTTTTCTGAGTGTTGGGGGTCGTGTAAACTAGGTTTAGGTCGAGTCTAATGGTATATATACAAGTTTGGGTCATAACGGGTTCCTATTTCAATCCAAACTGTATACAGTTCAGTATTTTGACCATAACTTGAGCTACAAGTTTCCGATTGAGGCGTTCTTGGTGTCGTTAGAAAGCTCAGAAATATCTAAAAATTAATGTCTTAATCAAATCCTAAATCGGACTATAAGATGGTCAAAAGTTTGATGGAAGTTTAGCGACATATTTGGTAGTTATTCCTAGATAGGATCCTTAGGAGATTATGATAAGATCTTCAGATATAAACAAAAAGAGGATGATCCTATAATGATAAGGACTCAAATCTGATTGGTTGAGGGGCTAAAATCTAAGAATAACACTATCTCTATTTAAATACTAAATCACATGACATCTTATCATATCATTCTTAATCGCTTATTAATAATAAAATCACATATCATATATTAACATATAAAATCAAACATTAAGAGACACAATAATATATTAATGCAAATAATTATAATTAATATACATATTATCATATGCAATAATATATACACATACATATAAATATCAAACATATCAAACATATATATACCAGAACTAACACATATAAACATAAGGGCGAATCTTGAGGTGTTACAATTCCACCCCCCTTATAAAAATTTTGTCCTCGAAATTTCTATCACCTTAACTGGTTAAACTTTCATCAATTAGGTGCATACGTTGGGTTGAGTCCAAGGACTTGGAGGCTCCAGCTCCACTACGCTTCCGCTGCGCACTCTATGGTTATGACTTTTCTCCTTTACAGTTCCTGCTGAGGTGACCATATTTGCCACAGTTGAAACAGATGATGTTCGACTGCTTGCATTGATGGGTATAGTGACCTTCTCCATGTTTTCCAAATCTGACATGTTTAGGAGTATCCCAATCCTTGGGGTTACATGCTGAGAACTGTGATTCCTTGCCATTTTGGTTGAAGTCTATGCCGATGACATTGTCTCACCTCGTTCTTCTGATCTTCATCCTTACTGCTCTGGATCTCTGAACTTTTGCGGCTTGCGATCCTGGCCTCGTAAGCATCCTCGTTGATTCTGCACTTTTTCACCAAGGTAGGAAAGACTAGGATCTCCTGATAACAGATGGCTTGCTTGCTTTCATCGCTCTACCAACCACAATCGTTGAAGTAACTCTCAAGGACACATGATCACCTTCCTGGAATTCGAGCGCCTTCCTCCTTTTGTCATGGTAGCTCTTTTGCCTACTCTGTGCCACTCTCATCTTTTCCTGAATCATCCTCACTTTTTCAGTGGTTTCTTGAACCACTTCAGGTCCTAGTACAACACTATCACCGTGTTCACTCCAACACAAGGGTGTCCTATATCTCCTCTTGTAAATAGCTTCATAAGGTGCCATCCCAATACTGGAATGGAAACTATTGTTGTAGGTAAACTCTATCAGGGGCAAAAACTTGTCCCAACTACCAGACCGTTCTAACACACAAGCTCTAAGCTTGGTTCCTAAAGCCTCTTGCAAATTGTTCCAAACCTAGAGGTAAACCTCAAGTCTCTATCTGAAACTATGCTAGAAGGTACACCATGTAGCCTAACTATCTCCCTGATGTACAGCTTAGCCAACTTTTCCAAAGAGTATTCCATGTTCATCGGGATGAAATGGGCGGACTTAGTCAGTCTATCCATGACAACCCATATAGCCTCAAAACCAGCTGGAGTCCAGACACAAAATCCATGGAAATATTGTCCCACTTCCATTATGGGATACTTAACGGTTGTAACTTTCCTGATGGCTTCTGGTGTTCTATCTTAGCCTTTTGACACACTAAACAAGCATACACAAACTCAGCCACATCTTTCTTCATCCTAGGCCACCAAAACATGCGCTTTAAGTCCTGATACATCTTTGTGTCACCTAGGTGCACACTCAGTCCACTCCTCTGTCCTTCTTCAAGGATCAACTTTCTAAGCTCTGGGACGTCTGGTATACAGACTATATCTTTGAACCTCAAGACTCCATCACTTCCTTCCTTAAAACTAAGGTCTCTACCCTGCGCAAGCAACTCTCGCTAATCTAAGAGAAACTTGTCTAACTTCTGACCCTCTCTAATATGATCCATCAAACTGTTGGTAACCTTCAAGGCTCCAAGCCTAATGCTTTTAGGGGTAACTTCCCAAGCTAAACTCATGTCTCTAAACTCCTCAATTAGATCCATCTCCCTAACCATTAAAGCGGAGATGTGCATGGTTTTTCTACTTAAGGCATTGGCCACTACATTGGCCTTTCCTGGGTGGTAGGTTAGATCAAACTCATAATACTTTAAAATTCCATCCACCTACGCTGCCTCATATTCAGCTCCTTTTGATCAAAGAGATGCCTCAGACTCTTATGATCACTAAAGACCTCAAACTTCGCTCCATACATGTAATGCCTCCAAATCTTTAAGGCAAACACCATAGCTCCTAACTCTAGATCATGGGTAGGGTAGTTCCTCTCATAGATTTTCAATTGCCTAGAAGCATAAGTCACTACCTTACCATCTTGCATCAACACTCCACCTAAACCTTGCTTGGAAGCATCGTAATATACTACGAAAGGTTTACTAGAATCGGGCAACACTAAAACTGGTGCTGATGTCAACCTATTCTTAAGGGTTTGGAATCTCTCTTCACATTTAGAGTCCTACACAAACAGCTGTCCCTTCTTGGTGAGATGGGTTAAAGGTAAGGCTAACTTAGAGAAACCTTCTATAAACCGCCTATAGTACCCTACTAAACCCAAAAAGCTCCTAATCTTGATCACTGACTTTGGCACTTCCCATTGGAGCACCGTCTCAACCTTAGCCGGATCGACGGCTATCCCACCTTTTGAGATCACGTGACCTAAGAAACTAACCTCTTCTAACCAAAACTCGCACTTAGACATCTTGGCATACAACTGCTTCTCCTTAAGGGTCTGTAAGATAACCCTTAAGTGCTCCTCATGTTCTTCCTTGCTCTTGGAGTACACTAAGATGTCATCTATAAAGACCACCACAAAATTATCCAAGTAAGGGTGAAAGGTCTTGTTCATGTAATCCATGAAGACCGCAGGAGCGTTGGTCACACCGAAGGGCATAACCAAGTACTCATAGTGACCATATCACGTTCTGAACGCTGTCTTCGAGATGTCCTCTGACTTAACCCAAATCTGATGGTACCCTGACCTCAAGTCTATCTTAGAAAAGATGTAAGCGTCTATCAACTGGTCCATGAGATCATCAATCCTAGGGAGGGGATATCGATTCTTAATGGTCACCTTGTTGAGCTGCCGATAGTCGACGTACAACCTCATACTACCATCCTTCTTCTTCACCAACAACACAGGTGCTCCCCACGGAGACACACTAGGCCTAATGAACTGCTTCTTCATCAGGTCTTCCAACCCTTCCTTCAACTTAGCTAGCTCTAGAGGAGACATCCTATAGGGTGCTATGGAGATTGGCCCGGTGCCAGGCACTAAGTCTATGTCAAACTCAATATCTCTCTTTGCGAGTAAGTTATAAATATCCCTCGGAAACACTTCAGGAAAGTCCCGCACAATAGGCAAGCTGGCGACATCAGGAGGGCTGCTCTCTACTTCCAGGGAAGATATCATCATGTAAATCCCAGTCCACGTCGAGGTCTAAGAACTCGATCAGGTGATCCATTCCATACAAATTGGGAAACATGCGATTCTTGCAGATTCAATAGTGATTTATCTATCGGGCCGAGGTTTACCAATCGTGCCCCTGATTGTGAGCTAGATAATGCCATAATTTTCACCTAAAATTAAAAAATATTAGAATTATGTACATTATATAATAAAATCTATTTAATCTACAATAACAAACTATTATCATTATTATTACTATTATTTTATAGTATATTTTTAGAATTGCCGACAACATAATGGCATATTAAAATTGGTATAAATAAAAATATCAAGTAGCAATTAAAATAAAAGTAGCAATACAAACATACCGTATTAACAAGTAGCAATTAAAATAACAACATGCATAAAAAACTAAAATAATAGCAAGATCTGGGCCGTCATATCTGGGCCGTCAAAATGGCGGTAACATCTGGACCGTCGAAAAGTGTCGGCAAGATCTGGATCGTCGAAAACTGTCGGCAACATATGGACCGTCGACATGTGTCTGCAAGATCTGGGTCGTCTATCTTACCTAACCGCCCCTTTATAAATATGAACACGCTCCTGCTCATTTCTACCCATCCCGAAACTCTTTCTTGCTCGTTCTTATCTGACTCTCAACCCAAATAACACTTCGACTACCAATCATGGAGTTTGATCTTGTGCCATTCAATCCTACACAAGAAGTGGAAATTGAACCGAGTCTTGATAGCGAGCTTGCTTTTGTTTTTTACAATGGCTAAATTACAAACGGTCCTGAAGGCGTCAAGTTCCACTGCTATTACCCAAGGCGCATCCGTATCAACGAGGACATATCTCTGCAGGATTTGAAGCAGATGGTGCATGCCAAGTTCCAAGCTGGTAGCAAAAATATTGCTGATCTTTACTACCGATGCCCTCAGAAAACACCACAGGGAGGTTTTCACTACATGCAAATGACACTAGCACGGGATGATGACATTCGCCGCATGTTTGCTGTGCTTAATGAACACAGGAGGGCGGTCCCTATTGAGTTGTATGCTCAATTGGGACGGTCGGCTGACGAGATACTGGCTTTGCTGAGGGGGCCATCTGGATGTGGTGGGTTTGAATGACTAACCAAACACTATGTTCCTGTCGGGTTTATCTAGTTTTTTGTTAGTTTTTATGTGTTCCAGTTTTATCTCTCTTAGTTGTGTAAGCAATAAGCCGCCTCATGTGCTTCGTTCTAGAAAGTTTGGTGTTAATGAAAGTTTTTAATTTATTAATTTCTTAATCCCCTCATTAACATGTTAATTAACTAACTTAAACTAACTATTTAAAAACATTAAAAATATTCTTGTTTAATTAAGGAATATTATAGTATCAATTTAGCCCAATAAATACTGACATTAATGATAAAATTAATTAATGTATTTATTTAAAATAACAACCCTAAACTGGTAAATACTCCCTCGGGTCCTTATTATAAGAGGCAACTGACTACTTTTTTTGGGTCCAAAATATAAGAGACATGCATGTATTTTGACAAATATTAAATGCTCATTTCCAGTTTTACCCTTATTTATAATAGGGTTTATATTTACGAGACAGTGCAACTTTCAATAGAAGTAGGATTGTTCATTAATTATTAGAAGGGGGTAATTTTGTAAATTTATATGAATATTAATTACAAATAGTTTATTTCAATGCATTTCTTTGGTTTGTGTGTTTTAGGGTTTTGCCTCTTATATATAGGATCGGAGGGAGTGGTTTCTAAAAGAAACCCATTTTAGTCAAAAAAGGCCATAAAACGATAAAATTATTTTGGCCTAGGATTGAACTCCAATAAGCGGGTGACACACTCTTGGGACACCTATTTTGGTCAAAAAGCCCATGACATTTGCCACATGTTTGCTGTGTTTAATGAACACAGGAGGGTGGTCCCTATTGAGTTGTACGCTCAGTTGGGACGGTCGACTGACGAGATACTGGCTTTGCTGAGGGGTCATCTGGATGTGGTGGGTTTGAATGACTAACCAAACACTATGTTCCTATCAGATTTATCTACTTTTTTGTTAGTTTTTATGTGTTTCAGTTTTGTCTCTCTTAGTTGTGTGAGCAATAAGCCGTCTCATGTGCTTCGTTCTAGAAAGTTTGGTGTTAATGAAAGTTTTTAATTTATTAATTTCTTAATCCCCTCATTAACATGTTAATTAACTAACTATTTAAAAACATTAAAACTATTCTTGTTTAATTAAGGAATATTATAGTATCAATTTAGCCCAATAAATACTGATATTAATGATAAAATTAACTAATGTATTTATTTAAAATAACAACCCTAAACTGGTAAGTACTCCCTCCGGTCCTTATTATAAGATGCAAATGACTACTTTTTTTGGGTCCAAAATATAAGAGACATGCATGTATTTTGACAAATATTAAATGCTCATTTCCAGTTTTACCCTTATTTATAATAGGGTTTATATTTACGAGACAGTGCAACTTTCAATACAAGTATGACTGTTCATTAATTATTAGAAGGGGGTAATTTTATAAATTTATATGAATATTAATTACAAATAGTTTATTTCAATGCATTTCCTTGGTCTGTGTGTTTTAGGGTTTTGCCTCTTATATATAGGACCGGAGGGAGTGGTTTCTAAAAGAAACCCATTTTGGTCAAAAAGCCCATAAAACGATAAAATTATTTTGGCCTAGGATTGAACACCAATAAGCAGGTGGCACACTCTTGGGACACCTATTTTGGTCAAAAAGCCCAAAAAATGTTAAAATTATCTTGGTCCTCTTTGCCCTTATAACGATAACTTTCCAGATTATCTTCGATTTATTTTTTCCAGTGATGGCTTCTGATTTCATCTTATACCTCAGCGATCAATCAATGTCTAGTTTAAGCTCTAATGAGATCTTGTATGCTTATGGGTAGGGGAGCGGAGAAGAGAATATGATAAGGACGGAACACATTGCAAAGATTTGAACCTACATTCAATTCATATCTTACAACTTAACCGATGATTTGACTGAGTAAGAGGAATGACCTTAATTATTTTTTTCAACTTTTCTTTCTTTCTTTGTTTTTAATTTAACTATTTTCTCCGCTCTTGACAAGTTTTTTATGAAATATATGTCTTGTTTTTCATTAGTCAAATTTTAAAAATTTAGAAAGTAGCTTTTCAAAAGAGACACGATACAAGCAGAAATTTATGATGAACATTCTTATCTGTTTCAAGTTTCTACTTTAAAAATTGGCATAAATTCTGAAAGGAGGTTTAATTTAAGTTGGCATATGGTGGGAGCTAGACATGAAAGGGTCTCCCACCCTAGAAGCCACCATGGACCAAAGTCTTGAACTTACCAACTTGGTGACCGGAGGTGTCAACCCAAAATGAAATGGGGTGGAGAAAGGGTGAAACAGGGATGAGAAGGAGTTTATTTGCAAATATCTAAAAATTTCTTCACAAATCTAATCTTGCTACCATCTTATTGAACATATCAACCATAATCCTTCAAAAGCGCGGTGCATGAAGGACACCTTTGTTTTCTTCGCATGTTTGGATACATGTTAGAAAGGCTCGAAATCAATTTTGAGAATCAAAAGCTACTCATAGTAGCTTTAAGAAAAAACACTTCCAGGACCAAACCATCGTGCATCCAAACAGACCATTCTTTCTTTTACATTTTGGGAGGGTCATATCACCTTCAAGGTGTATTGTGTTGTGTGGAGGGTTTCTTTCTATCTATTTTGCCGCTGTTTGCCTCTTTCCAACTTGAGAGTCTTTTTTTTTTTTGTTTCCTATCATCAGCGGGTAATTAAGGAGACTAATCCCTTGAGCTGGGTAGGACTACAAGGACGGCAAAACTCTCTCAAAAGTTTCTTCTTCTCTCAAGTCTTCTAGTATACACAAGAAGATTGTCTTCTTGTATATACTTTAAATCTTTAATAAACCTCTCAGGTCTCATTATTTTTTTTTTAGAAATAGAGAGGACAAATGACAGAAACTGAAAACGATTTTTATATTATTTGAATCTGTGAATGTCTAAGTAGTTTATACTTATTTATATTTGAAAGACTGTAATTTTTGAATTACTTAATTACACTCTTAAAATATTTATAAATTATAATTCAACAATCAATTACACACTAACAATTTTAAATCTATATCCACGTAAAGTCAAGAAGAAGAATCTTTCAACTAAGAAATGCTCACATTTCAAACAGAAAAAAAAAAAAAAAAAAAACTTATGGTCAAAACCCAAATGGAGGACTTGTTAAAATAAAAGGCAAACACAGTGACTTGAGCATCATGCCATATTCTTTTTTGGATTAATTGCTTTTCCTTTGCTTTTCTCCTAATTAGTTGTTTCAACTTGTATATATCATTTTGTCTCCTATTGTATCTACTTTTACTTTATATATATATATATATATATATATATATATATATATATATATATATATATATATTATGCTTGCTTTCTAGCATTAGTTTTTAATCTTTTGTCATAGCATCTTATAATTGGTTGACACATATGATCCTGCAACTGGATCATGAAGTCAGCAGTAATTAAATCGGACAAATGCATGCCATTCTAATTACGTTTACCTTTGGCAGTTGGTGGAGCATCCACAGAAAGCTGTTTGCTGTGGCACGCAAATTGGCTGAGCCTGTTATAAAACAATTATTTGTATTTGTGTCTGCTCAACCCTTTTATTTGTCATTGCTCTTTATAGTATCTATTTTGGCAGTTCTAAGGTAAAGCACATAACATGTAATTCTAGTTATCTCGTGAACTTAATGAAGCCATCATTAATTGTAGGGAATAAAGCATTAGTATATCACTATTATATTAGAAGGTAAAGATGCATGCATGCAATATTCAAAATCTATTATGCTAATTAATATTATTATTCTTGCAGGGGACTCTGACATATGAAGTGTTCTGGATTTGTATTAACTAATGTTATCTTCAAATTGGGTGGAAACACAAGTAGACGTACAAAGTAATTAAATACAAGAATGTCTGTGGTCTTTTGTTTTGCTCAAGGGGCGACGTAGTAGATAGGCAAACATCATCAGATTTTATTTTATTACAACATTACAAAATGATATACCTTGACAACATTACAAAAATATAACGAGTTTAATTTCTGATCACCGTCAGTTTAAACGGTTTTTATACTTACATTCAACAATATCTTGACAAATCAATACTATAGTTATTTTTCTCTCTTAGTTATTAAATAAAAACACATATGTCAAAATATTAATGGATGTCGGTGTAAAAATTTTTATACTAAAAGTGCATTCTACTTTAATCCAAATATTAAATATTTATTCTATGTTACTCCTTTTGCTCCCCTTTCCAATTTAATAGCAAGCATTTCATAAGGTAATTTCATAATTAAGTACACCATGCAATAACTTACAGGTATTTAATTTGTGTTTTTGTGTTTGCCACGTTGATAAATAAATTAAATCACCCCAAGAAAACAAAAACTTTAAGTAATATGCTCATTTCGTTTAGGCTAGCTTTAGCAAGTATTTAATTATTAGTATTGGTTTCTTGAGTAAGTTCACAAAGTTTGCACTCAAGGTCTCTTAAGTTATATGGTAACCCACCAAGCTTGATTGAGATTATTTTAAATGTTTGTTTAGCACACTTTGCTGACTTGTGGGATGGGTTATACAGTTTATTTCTCGTAAGTTTTTTATGTGAAATTTCATTTCCAAGATATTTGCATTATTATTTTTAAATAAAAAAAATAAATATAAAGTAATATTAATATAGTTTTGAACTACTATTTCGTATAAAGAATGGAATGATTTTGGTCATGTAAATGTATGTACATCAATTCTTTGATTTGATTTAATTCACTGTGGAGAGGAATTTAGTATATATATATTTAAAATAATTTCCTGGTCATATCAATGAGGTCATGGATTTTTCATTTATTTATATCTTATTTTACATATAATGGATCTGCCTCCTTTTTTGTTGAACCTCCATTTTATTATATGGTTTATATATAATGGTTTCACCTAGAGTTTTTCTTGTTTTCACTATCTCAAACTACTGTGCCTCCATCTCATCCATCGAGGCTTCTCTCAGTTTTTTTTTTCCCGCTTGGCCAAACCACCATTAGTGAGATTCGACAATCATTTCTTCAAAACATGTTAGCCCTACTTTCTCTCTAGTGCATTCATTTCACATCTTTGCAACACTAAGCTTATGTTCTTGGTGGCTCTTTACCGCTTAACACATTTCATACCGCGAGCATTGTGGTGAGAAACCTTCAGTTGAGCATTTTAGAGTATTTGGGTGTGTGAGGCATGCACACATTCCACATGCTAAGAGAACAAAGCTGGAGAACAAGAGTGTTAGATGTGTTCTTCTTGGTGTCAGTGATGAATATAACGGGTACAATATGTATGATCCAATCTCAAAGAAGGTACCAATAATCCGAGATGTTATTTTTGAGGAAGATAAACAATGGAGTTGGAGGACAAACACCAAAGAAGTTGTACAAGATGACTTAGAATGGGGGGATGGTGAATTTGCAAAAAATGACAGTGAACAGATTGATATCAAGACAAATAAAGAAGGAGAAAGAGGTGAAATTGATGAGGATGCAGCTCCAAATAACACAACTCATAATAGCACAAGTGGAGAAGGCAGAGTGAAGCATGCTCCAAGTTAGATGGATGATTATGTTTCAGGAGAAGGGCTATCAGATGGCGAAGATGTCATTAACATGGCTCAGATTGATAATTCTGATCCCATTTATTTTGAAGAGGCAGTAAAGAGTGCTAAGTGGAGACAAGCCATGGAGGTTGAAATCAAAGCAATAGAGAAGAATCACACATGGGAATTGGTTGAGTTGCCAAAGAATGCGAAAAAAATTGGAGTCAAATGGATCTATAAAACCAAACTAAATGAACATGGTGTGGTTGATAAATTTAAAGCACGACTGGTGGCTAAGGGATATTCACAGGAGCATTGGATTGATTACAATGAGGTTTTTGCTCCGGTTGCTAGAATGGACACAGTCATAATGATTATAGCTCTTGCTGCACAAAGAGGATGGAAGATCTTTCAACTGGATGTAAAGTCTGCCTTCCTTCGTGGAACCTTGAGTGAGGATTTTTATGTTGAGCAACCAAAGGGGTATGAAAAGAAAGGAAGTGAGCATATGGTGTATAAACTACACAAGGCTTTATATGGCCTAAAGCAAGCACCACGAGCTTGGTTTAGCCGCATTGAGTCTTTTTTTGTTACTGCAGGTTTTCATAAAAGTCCGAATGAGCAGACACTCTTTTTCAAATGGAGAAAACTTGGTAAAGTTCTCATCATTAGTGTTTATGTAGATGATTTCATATATACCGGAGATGATGAACTTATGATGGAAGACTTTAAGAAGTCTATGTGCGACACCCTATCTTAGGGTCATCACATAGTTACCCAGATGTGGAAAAATAAAATTATAATTCGCTGGTTACTTTCGGAAAATAATCTTTTTTAACAATTTTCATTAATACTATAATAGTGGTAAAATTTTTTCTTTTCTTCGACATACATAACCCTGTCACAAATATAACCATATACGGGATATATATATATATATATATATATATATATATATATATATATATATATATATATATATATAGGAAGCATCATACACTATACTGCATCATATTATTTTCACATCGAGACCTTTATCCATATAGGTCCTTAAAAAGAGACAACATAAAATATCGTTATACATTATTGAAAACATAAGACTCCTTACTTCAAAAGTATGGCTCTCCAAAGCCAGACATAAAAATTAAAAACCAATCTAATGCCCTAGTTGAGCCGGTCACTCTATAAGACACCTACTAAGAAGACTCCATAGGTCATTCTTAAGATCCACGGTCGCTTTAAGGGTTAGGCCTAAAGATCCTCGAATGTGCCAGGGGCATCTCCACGTCCACCTATACTCCAATAAAATATATTCCACAAGTAGAGAGACCAACAAGAAAATATGCAAGAGTGAGAAACCAATATATGGATTTAACACGACAACTACATGGACGACACAAGAAAACAGATAAACATATACATGTTCATAACAAAATAAGCATTCTTATCAAAGCAATCCGTTTATCAATGGGTTTCACACCCCGAACATCATCATTTGAAAACTATGCATGAACACTTCATATACATCATCTAAATTCATACTTAATCTCCCGAGCTACAAACACCAAATAAATGAGCTAATCAGGCTCGATTGCCAAATAGGGCACGCATTCTTGAATACCTTTCCATTAAGATATCCAGGTTCGCCTTCTGGAATACCTTGTCTACTAAGATACCCAGATTCTCCTTCTTGAATACCTTACCCTTTAAGTTATTCAGATTCGACTTCTTAAATTAATACCTTATCTATTAAGATGCCCATATTCGCCTTCACCTTCGCCTTCTTGAATACCTTACCATTAAGCTATTCAGATTCGACTTCTTGAATACCTTATCTATTAAGATACCCAGATTCGCCTTCACCTTCTTGAATACCTTACCATTAAGCTATTCAGATTTAACTTTTTGAATACCTTATCTATTAAGATACCCAGATTCACCTTCCCTTTCTTGAATACCTTACCATTAAGCTATTCAGATTCGACTTCTTGAATACCTTATCTATTAAGATACCCAGATTCGCCTTTGCCTTCTTGAATACCTTACCATTAAGCTATTCAGATTCGACTTCTTGAATATCTTTTCTTTTAAGATATCCAGATTCACGCCCTAGACATGTCCACCAAGTAAATGCATGTAAAACCTTTTGTTCCTAACACCTTAATTAGGATACCAAATCCAAATAACACTATGTTCATAACGCCTTAAGAATATTAGTACACCATTTTTCGTTTAACACAAAAACTGCACAACTTGTCCAAGTTATTAAGTAAAACTCGTTTACAGAAAACCATTCAAACCTAATTAAAAATCTCTTTATAAAATCATCCTATTTCTAATAAATCTTTTTATGAAAACTTTACTTTTCAAGAAGAGAGTCACATGGACTAAATCTTGGTTCAAAATAAAAACTGCCATGTTAGAATTTCTTGCCGTAAATACTTTTCTAAATTGCCGTCATCTAGCACTTTTAAAATACTTTAAGTCAAAATCTAATCTTTTCCACTTAAATAATTTTCTAAAATCATCATTAAGTTATTTTCGAAAATTAATTTCATAAAATAACTTTTTATAATCTATTGGATTTATCCACATAAAAATTAACAATACAAAAATAATTTCACGGTTACGTCCTCACTGTAACTCATAGTTCATTCTTACACCAATAAATCATTAATATATTGATATTTTCAATTTTTTCTCATTTTCAACCAACCAAAAACCTAAGTAATATTATATTACTATTTCTCATCAATTAAAACTCATTATCCCATAAAAGATTTTTAACACTTTGAACCTCATTGTTAACTAAGCACTGACCACTGTCAGACTTTTCAATCCACAAACAACATTGACAATCATCAACAACATTATAGCAATTAACCCAGGCAGATCATGCATCACAACATCATAATATATAACTGTAGATAAACAATTTAAATGCAGATAAACCATCACAGGTAAAAATAACACAACTTAAACCAATTCAAAACAGACTGAACCAAACACCACAATCACAGATAAATATACAGACCAACAACAACTAGCACGTAGCCATCGGAAAAATCCCTCAGGCAATCCCCTCTTACCTCTTGAAGATTTTTCTTGTCGAATTGAAATTCCGTCAAACGTCCGGTCTCCGCAAAACACGTATACGACTCACACAACAATTAATCCTTCAACAAAACACAACAAATAATTATCAATCAAACACTAAATACACCTACGTTCCTATATGATAGGTTCGGCCATGAGGTGATTATTTGGCTAAAAATTTCTAAAATTCCTAAGCTTTTGGATGAGTGATCCTTAAGCACATAAGACACAAGATCAATGATCATAATACAAAAGTTGAAATAAAATCCTCTAACTCCATTACGAACTAGATTCGGCCATAATGAGTTAAATTGACTAGGCATGATAAAATTTTGCAAGCTTTTAGTTTAAGGATCCTAAGCACTTGAAACACATGATTAGGGATTAAAACACCAAGATTGAAACAAAATATTTTCAACCTCTCAAAAACATATTTTCGGCCATGAACACAACATTAGGTTAGAGGTTTTATTTTGATTCAGCAATCATGGATTCAAGCCATAAATATTGAATCAAGCAAGACTTAACAAAATGTTTGAACAAAGTCCCCCCCCCCCCCACACACACACACACACACACACACACACAAAAAAACTAAGGGTTCGGCCTCCTTAAGATAAATAGGCATGAAATTTTAGTTTGACGCACATTCTTGGATCTTCAATATAGAGAGGATAATAAGATCATAGAAATTGGTTTCATGCTCATTGGATTTTTCTATGATTTACTATGAATTTTCAAAGTTCTAGATCTAAGAATTGAAAAATATGATCATGGCTTCAAAACACAAAAATAATTGAAGAACATGATGATGTTTGAGTGAGAGGAGTATGGTATACCTCTTGGAAATTAAAAATGGGCATGGAATCACACACTTCCTTCACAAAACAAGGTTATGTAACTTAAGCTTTTTAATGGAGAAAATGGAAAACCGTGATGATGAAGATGATACATGGCTTTTATAGCAATGAAGTGGCCTCATGAAGGAGTGTTGGAGCGTGGGTTTTGGGGGGTGAATGGGCCCAAATCATAAAAAATTAAGGGCAAAAGAGTAATCTTACACAATGACAATTTTGTGATTAAGTTAGGTCTTAAGGACATTTTGGTAATTTTGCCTAAGGTAATCATGGAATTTATGTGGTTGAGATTGAAGGAGAGGTGGCTGATTTGTGTCCACAAATTGTGGGGCAAACTTGTCATTAAATGAAAGTTCAAGGGTAAAATGGTCCAATGGCAAAATGGTCTTTACACTATTTTAAAGAAATATCTAGATTTTTGTTTAAAGGTAATCATGACATGGGTGAGTCACCCCCTATGAGTCATCAGTCTTCATCCATCCGGTGTCGGATTTGTCTCTGCACGTCCGTTCCCGACTTCATTGATTACCCGATTTAGGGTTTCTGTCTGTTTTTCGATTGAAAATTTTCAAAATAACCAAACTCATTGGAAATATGTGTTAAACATAAACCACTCCGTTCACGAGTCAAAATTAGGTTTTCTGATGATTAAAATCTTACTGTCAGTGAAAACACCGACCGTTTTCCGTCTGAACTTTTACCAAAATTCGTCCAATTAAACATAATATTTCATTTTTGATCAGAAATTTGGAAAGTAGAATTACTCATGGACCAAATATAAAAAAATCTACAAATTTCAGTTTCGAGTCAAATTAGGGTTTTCTGTCGGTATAAACTTATACTGTCAGTAAAAACACAGACCGGTTTCCCTCTGAGTTTTAAATCCAAAATTTCACCATGTACTTATAAAAATAAGTATAATATGAATATGAATTTGGTTTTACCAAAATCATTTTCTAAGTTTCAGATAAAAATATAAACGTTTATTTATATTTATACCGATCTTAGAAAGCAGAAAAATCGGGGTGTTACAATATGCATAGAAAGTTTGACACGACAGATTTGGGAATGATGAGGTTTTTCTTAGGAACTGAAGTGTTGTAGTGTTCAGATGGAATTTACATATGCTAAAAGAAATATGCTTTGGAGATTCTGAGGCATTTTGGCATGGAAGAAAGCAATCCAGTATGCAATCCTATTGTGCCCGGTTAAAAATTATGCAGAGATAAAGAGGGAATCAAGGTAAATGAAACTCAATTCAAACAAATGGTGGGTAGCTTGATGTATATTACAACCACTCTGCCAGATTTGATGTTTGTGGTAAGCTTAATTAGCAGGTATATGTCTCAGCCAACAGAAATGCATGCTAAAGTGGCTAAGAGGATTCTTAGGTACTTGAAAGGTACTGAGAATTATGGAATTCTGTATAAAAGGGGAGGAAGGAGGAACTGCTAGCCTACACTGATAGTGACTATGCTGGAGATTTGGAAGAAAGGAAAAGCACCTCAGGATATGTGTTTATAATGAGTGGAGGCTCAGTTGCTTGGTCATCTCGAAAGCAACCAATTGTTACTCTATCCACAATAGAAGCCGAGTTTGTTGCAGCAGCAGGGTGTGCATGTCAAGCAGTATGGATAAGAAGAGTTCTGAAGGAGCTGGGCTATAAGCAAGAAGGAAGCATAGTGATAAAGTGTGACAATTGCTCTACTATAAGGCTGTCCAAAAATCCAGTTATGCATGGGAGGAGCAAGCACATAGATATGAGGTTTCACTTCCTTAGGGACCTTACTAAAGATAATGAAATTGAGCTTGTTCACTGTGGAACACAAGACCAAGTAGCTGATGTGATGACCAAACCTTTAAAGTTGGACTCCTTTCAGAAACTTCGAGTGCAGCTTGGAGTGTGTGAAGTTCCAGAATTAAACAAAATGCATGTCTGCAATTAGTTTAAGAGAGGATTTGTTGAGTTTGTTATGTTATCTTATCTTTAGGATTCTGTTTTAAGGTTGTTTAGGAGTTTATCTATTTTCATTCAGTTATCTCTAAGTATAGTTATCTATAAGTTAGGTTTATCTTTCTGTTTTTCTACTTCTGTTATAGGCCTATTTAAAGGCTTGTTTTACTCTTAAATAAAGTGATTCATTCTCCAATTTGTTTAGACATGTTTCTGATCTCTACAAAAAGTGGGACAGAGGATCGCCATCCATATTGTACTCCTACGTAATTGGAAATCATATGCTTCCAAATATTTTCTTTAAAGCTCTAGTTTTTCATTTATTTCCTCGCTCGACAAGTTGTGATTTAAAATAAGAAAAAGATATTTTTTAAAATAAATTAAATAAAATTACCTTTATATTGTGTGCTAGGATACCAAGCAAAGGTCTATAATCTTTCTATTAGATGAAATATGCTTGTTCTGTAGTTCTTTTATCTTGGTCCTCCCAAAAATATACTGCAGAGTAGCAAAAATAAATAAAGAAAAATCTACATAATGGACCCCTCAAATTTTTTTTATAAGCAAAGAATATATTGATAAGAGTACAAGGGGTGTTCAAACCCATATACAAAAAGGAATAAGGGCAAGAATTAGAATGTAAGTAAGATACTACCCCCCATTTTAGGAGGAGTATTGTGACACCCAACTACACCGCATGTTATAAAGCATAAAAGATGAAAGATGAAACATAAAATCATGCATCAACATTTAATAAGCATTTGCCCATGGGTAGAAAGGTCCCTATGTACTAGTTCTCAAAATCGCGGAAAAATAAAACAGATTAAAACAATTAAAAACATAAACATAAACCATAAGGAAAACCCAACCCCGATGTCACGACTCAGAGTTGGTATAACCGTTCCGGAAAACATCCATGGAATACAAACTCAAAACTAACTAACTGAACATACAAACAAGCCCTAACTATGAGTGGCGGCTCCTCAGAGTCACTCCGCTCCGGGCTGCTCATCATCCTCTGCAAGGTGCCAATCAGGTCAAACAACAAACAAATAATGGGGAGTAAGAATCATGTAATCATAATAGCAAGGAGGTAGGAAGTAAAGTAAAACATACAAGCAAGGCACCAACACAAGCATACATCAACAACATGTATAAACATACATCAACATCAAACATGCTATGCAGTGCAATGCAGTCCTACTCCGCTAAACCAACCTTGCATGTGGATCCACTAAACTTGGGATGGACGACTTTAGAGTTACATATGCACATTGAGAATCTACTCAACACCGGAGAATCTACTCCTTGGATAGCCAATGCATCAAACCAACGGATGCCTCGTCACGGGGGCGCAAGGAGAATCTACTCCAACCGTGGATGGCCAGATCGCCGTACTCTAGGACGACCTCCCTTATGACGAACATCCCTCAACAATAACAACTCCGATGCAATGCACATGCAACTCAGCAAACAACAGCAACGCCACCTCCATAACTCCAACGGAATCAACCGAAGACAACAGCGGAATCGACCACAGCGGTGTCTACCGCAACAACTTGCCTCGCGGAATCTACCCGAGGACTTTAGCAAAATCGACCGCAACACTTGGGGCAAACTCTTGGCCACCAGGGTACAACATCAGCATCTCCTCAACCAAAGGGTATTGAGCTTACCAACATGCGGTAACCCATCGGGTACTGACTTAACCAACGCATCAACATTAAATATCTTAATCATCTTTATTCGTCTTTAACCAAGTTATCTAATAATTCAGCGAGTTATCTTACAATGATAGGGGAATTGGGGTTAAGAACCCCTTAAAGCCTTTAATCATATTCTGGTATAATAGGGGAGCACGGGCGTGCTAGTCCCCTGCACGACCGTGTTGGTCACATAAGTGAAGCACGATCGTGCTTCCTATTGGGCACGGTTGGTGCACAGCAAAGACGGTCGTGCTCCATGTCATGCACGGCCGCCGTGCTCACTGCTGCGCCGCCGTGCTCAATGCACGATTGTCTTGTTTTGGGCGGAACCTAAGTCGGAACCTTAGCCAATTTCCTTTTAGGGTTTTAATCCAGTTAATCCTAAGTCTGTTATATGTACATTTTAAGGATTAACGAACATCAACAACTCAACTTTGGCATCAACCAATCAACATCATAATATCAATGATAATCATCATACTCATAACAACACAACCAACGTAATATTCATGAACATATTATCATATTCATACAATAATCAACCAACATAGCATATACATATACATCGAGCATATCATCATTTAACATTTAATATCATCATAGGCATACAAGTCATACAACAAATGGGGTTATGGGAACCCCTCTACTTTACTCTAACCCCAAGCCTATGAATACACTACCCTTCTCCCCATACCTGGATTGAAGGTAGCTCTTACAACAACGTATGCTCCTAACTGTAAACCAGTCCTGAATCCTCAAGCAACACAGTAAACGATCAACCTTGATCAAACAGAACGCAAACCCATTAATTTCCTATTCACAAAAACCATGAAAGGAAACCACAAGGGAGGGGACCTTACCTCTAAATCGGTACCGATCAACTAGGCTTCCCAAACTGCTTCCAAAACTCCACTCAGTCCATGCCAAGAATGATATCAAGATCTTTTAGAGGCAAACATACAAGATCCGCAACAAAATTTTTACCGTCAATAACAATATGACAGTTCTTGCATGCATATGAAGTGGAAACATGTTTATTTGTAGGTGTAGATACAAGCAAATCATACTCAAGAAAAGAAACAGGCAAACCAAGAATCTTGACCCTATCATACGATATGAATGAGCGAGTAGCACCCGAATCATACAATACAGTCAATCGAGTTCCATCAATAAAACATGTACCTTGGATCAAGTCATCAGACTCGGAGGCTTCAGCTCCACTAAGAGTAAAGACTCTCCCGGTCGTCTTCAGTCTGTTGGCCTGGGACTTCTGATTCTTGCTAGCACTGGGAGGCTTGGCTTTATCCCCTTCACACTCGCGGCTGATATGACCTGACTTGCCACACCTGAAGCAGATCACAACCGATTCCTTGCACTGGGATGTGTAGTGATCCGGTGCTCCGCACGTACCACACCTCATAGTCCTGGGGGCATTAGAGAACCCACCCCTGAATCTGTCCTGCTGAAACTCTGGCTTCCTGCCACTCTACTTAAAGTCCTTGTCGGTCGGAGCATACCGATGCTTGCCCTTATCTCTCTCATCAGTCCTCTTGCCACTCTGACTATTCGACCCCTTGGCAACTCTGAACAGACTAGCATCCTCATAAATCCAACATTTGTTGACCAGAATCGAGAAAAATCTGATCTCATGATAGCTGATTGCCTGTTTGATCTCGGGTCGGAGCCCAGCTTCAAACTTGACGCACTTGGAACGATCATTTGTCTCGTGCTGATAAGGAGTGTAGTACCTCGCCAGCTCCTCAAATTTGGCTGCATACTCACCAACTGACAACGATCCCTGCCTCAAGGATAAGAACTCCATCTCTTTCTTGTCCCTGATATCTGTCGGAAAGTACTTCTCTAGGATTCTCAGCCTGCATTCTCTGCCTGCAGTTGTCCCACCAATGCTCAGTCTCCTCAATCAACATGAAGGTAGGAAAAATGAGCTTATGCTTATCATTACAAACCATTACTCGAAAGATCTTCTCAGTCTCCCTCAGCCATAGCAAAGCTCCTTCCGGATCCTATGCTCCCTTGAGCGACGGAGGGTTATTCCTCTGAAACTTGTCCAATCCCTGGAACTCAACTGGCCAACCATTGTTGTTGTTATGGTTGACCTGTCCGATAGCATTGGCCAGAAGTGTCATTGCATCCGCAATCACCTGATCGTTGCGTCCTCTACCTGTCATGAGTTCCTGTACACGTCCAACGCAACCCTTAGATACAGAAATTTAAACGGGTAAAAGCTACATGAAACTAACCTAAAGCATCATTGTCTATAACAAGTATAGACAATTCAAACTAGAGCAAACAACAGACCCATAATAGACTCATACCACGTCCGGACAGGGCCGAACTGCTCAGATACCACTAAATGTGACACCCAGCTACCTCGCATATTATAAAGCATAAAAGATGAAAGATGAAACATAAAATCATGCATCAACATTTAATAAGCATTTGTCCATGGGTAGAAAGGTCCCACATGAACTATTTCTCAAAATCACGAAAAAATAAAACAGTTTAAAACAATTAAAAGCATAAACATAAACCATAAGGAAAACCCAACCTCGATGTCACGACTCAGAGCTGGTATAACCGTTCCGGAAAACATCCACGGAATAAATACTGAAAACTAACTAACTGAACATAAAAACAAGCCCTAACTATGAGTGACGACTCCTCAGAGTCACTAATCTCCGGACTGCTCATCATCCTCTGCAAGGTGCCAATCAGGTCAAACAACAAACAAATAATTGGGAGTAAGAATCATGTAATCATAATATCAAGGAGGTAGGAAGTAAAGTAAAACATACAAGCATGGCACCAACACAAGCATACATCAACAACATGTATAAACATACATCAACATCAAACATGTTATGCAGTGCAATGCAGTCCTACTCCGCTATACCAACCATGCATGTGGATCCACTAAACTCAGGATGGACGACATCAGAGTTACATAAGCACATTGAGAATCTACTCAATGTCGGAGAATCTACTCCTTGGATAGCCAACGCATCAAACCAACGGATGCCTCATCACGGGGGCGCAAGGAGAATCTACTCCAACCGTGGATGGCCAGATCGTCGTACTCTAGGACGACCTCCCCTATTACGAACATCCCTCAACAATAACAACTCCGATGCAATGCGCATTCAACTCAGCAAACAATGACAACGCCACCTCCATAACTCCAATAGAATCAACCGAAGACAACTGCGGAATCGACTGCAGCGGTATCTACCGCTACAACTGGCCTCACGGAATCTACCTGAGGACTTTAGCGGAATCGACCCCAACACTTGGGGCAAACTCTTGGCCACCAAGGTACAACATCAACAGCTCCTCAACCAAAGGGTATTGATCTTACCAAAATGTTGTAAGCCATTGGGTACCGACTTAACCAACGCATCAACGTTAAATATCTTAATCATCTTCATTCGTCTTTAACCAAGTTATCTAATAATTCAGTGAGTTATCTTACAATCATAGGGGAATTGGGGTTAAGAACCCCTTAAAGCCTTCAATCATATTCTGGTATAATAGGGGAGCACGGGCGTGCTAGTCCCCGGCACAGCAGTGCTGGTCACAAAAGTGAAGCACGGTCGTGCTTCCTATTGGGCACGGTGGTGCTTCTTGTTGGGCACGGTCGTGCACAGCAGCACGGTCGTGCTCCATGTCCTACACGACCGTGCTCATTGCACGACCGCTTTTCCAGAATTCAACTGGGAGCATGGTCGTGCTCCCTGTTCAGCACGGTCGTGCTCCCTGTTCAACACGGTCATGCTCAATGCACGACTGTACTATTCTGGGCAGAACCTAAGTCCGGAACCTTAGCCAATTTCCTTTTAGGGTTTTAATCCAATTAATCCTAAGTCTGTTATCTGTATATTTTAAGGATTAACGAACATCAACAACTCAACTTTGGCATCAACCAATCAACATCATAATATCAATGATAATCATCATACTCATAACAACACAACCAACATAATATTCATGAACATATTATCATATTCATACAATAATCAATCAACATAGCATATACATATACATCGAGCATATCATCATTTAACATTTAATATCATCATAGGCATACAAATCATACAACAAATGGGGTTATGGGGACCCCTCTACTTTACTCTAACCCCAAGCCTATGAATACACTACCCTTCTCCCCCGTAACTGGATTGAAGGTAGCTTTAACAACAACGTATGCTCCTAACTGCAAACCGGTCTCGAATCCTCAAGCAACACAGTAAACGATCAACCTTGGTCAAATAGAATGCAAACCCATTAATTTCTTATTCACAAAAACCATGAAAGGAAACCACAAGGGAGGGGACCTTACCTCTAAACCGGTACCGATCAACTAGGCTTCCCAAACTACTTCCAAAACTCCATTCTGGCAATGGATGAAGAGGAAATAGGGAAGAACCCTCTCTAACAGTGGTTGTTGCAACTAAGAAAATGGGGTTTCACGTTAACCCTCGAGTTCTGTGCCAAACCTATATAGGCTGGACCTGAGCACGATCGTGCTCACCCTTGAGCACTGTCGTGCTCACCCTTGAGCATGGTGGTGCTCAACTTAGCATCACCGAGACGTGGTCATCACATTGAGCACGGTCGTGCTCACTATTGAGCACGGTCGTGCTCACTATTGAGCACGGTCGTGCTCACTATTTAGCACAGTCGTGCTCAACTTAAAAACTGAAACACGCTTCAGCCTTTAAGCACAGGCGTGCTGGTTATTGAGCACGAGCGTGCTCAACCACCTGAAAGGGACTTTTGATCCAAAATCCCACTAAGCCCTTAACCAACCAAACAACTTAACCAAAAGCACTTAAACAAAAAAGCAGGGTGTTACAAGTATTTGTATTACAAGGACCCAATACTACCCCAATTTTAGGAGGAGTATTTGTATTACAAGAACCCAAAACCCAAGACCAAGATAAAGGAAAACGGAAAAATGAAAGAACTCCTGAAAAAAAACAGAACCAGAAAGAAAAAAGAAAAAGTACAGCTGTCACTTGAAACAATCTACCCAAGAAGAGCCAATAGTCACAAAAGCTAGTAGGGGTGAGCGTGGGACGGGTTGGGACGGGTTAGTTTTGTCCCTTACACGACCCTAAACATTAATGAGGCCAAATCTTTGAACCCGAACCCGTCCCTAGACCCGAAGGAACCCGGTCATATGGGAGTTGGTTTAAGACCGGGTCTAAATGAGACGGGACCGGGATGATCCGGATTTAAATAGATTCTTTGTAAACAAAATTTCTATGAGTAGCAAAATGTTAATTTTTTTATAAGGCAAAATATAAGCAAAAGATGTTATCTAAAAGCCACCAATTGATCCAAAATTAGATGTTACAACATATCAACAAACAAATCATTTTGCTGGATGCTTCCTTAATGCTCATGTTACCAAACTCACATTGTTAAAAACAAAATACTCTCATCAAACAAGAAAGATATATGGGACATGAGATATGATAGTAGAAGTTTAGTAATTTACATCATACTTCTTTCTTAGTGACCGCTCGTGAAACGTATTCTAGAGATGGATAAAAATATATTTTTATTATATGGGATGGGTTGGGTAACCCGAAGGTCAACCCGGACCTATCCCTAACCGGGCGCCGGGTCATAAAGTGGGACACAGGTTCATCCCTTCTCTTCTGCGGGTTAGGGTCAGACCCGGCCCGAACACCATGTGTTGGGACGGGTTCTAGGGTCTGAAGTTGACACAGGCAAATACAAGAAGGGGGGTTGAATTGTGTTTGTTAATAATTTTTTAAAACAACCTTTTAAAATTGTTTTTCTCACACAATAAAATATATAAAGCAGATGCACACACTTAAAAAGAACTTTTGAAACTTAATAAAAGCAATATCAAAACCCCACAGTCAGTATAAACAAATAAAGTTGTAAGAGTTTAAGGATAGAAGATTCACGCAGATGATTTTGTCCTGGTTCACTCTCTTCCAACCAAGAGCTGCGTCCAGTCCCTTAGACTTGAAGGATTTATCCACTATTTCTCCAAATAGATTACAATCAAGTATTCGACACCTCTCTAGGCTTACAAGTATTCCTTTCTTACCAAGCCTCTTCAGGCTCTAACTCTAACAAAGAGTTTTTTTAACTAAAGATCTTCTTAACTCACTATATGTGAGGATTTGAAAGTTTAAGATCTGTTGAATATTTTCACAATATTCAAACTAAAGAATACAGACTTTTGCTTTGAAAGAATGAAAGAATAAGAGCTTGTTCTCGCAAAGATTGGATTGGCAAAAGTTGTTCTTCAAAGCTTGAGGTCCTCTATTTATAGTGACCTTCTTCTACTCTTGAAAAGCTTCAACGGTCATTTTGAATTTCCCGTTTAGAGATAGCATTAAATGTACAATATCCGTTGTGACTGATTGCTTGATCATGGCCATACTGAAATGTATTCTTGGTTATCAGGGTAGTACAAAATGGAGGCTCATTGCTCTGAGCATTGCAGCTTAAAAACTGTTTTTCCTCCTTTGTGTACAATCCAGCTTTTTCAGTTATAAAGATGTTATCGTACAGGTCGTTTTATATTTCCTCATTGTACTATTTACTTTTTGTATTTCCTCGATGGTACTATGATTTTCTCACAAGGAAACAAGGCATTAAGCATATAAAACAAATGAGAAGAACAAAAGTTCTCTTGAAATAAATATCAATCATTTGAAATAAATTCATTGTGGATCAGATTGCATTTATTCATTTTTAGAAGAACATATATAAGAAATATAGGCTCGTCTACTCAAAATTTTCGTCTACACAGTCAGATGTGAGACTAAGCCTATTTACTCTTTCATTTAGCTCGTCCACTGACGTGACATATCCTCTCGTCTATCAAGTCTTTGGACTTGCTATATCTCAGTGAGTTATCTTGATCTCCATCTAGTGACGTGGCAATTAGGGCTCCTCTACTCATGAAAAAAAAAATCTCGTCTACTCGTTATTTTATTTCTCTGTCTACTTAATTCCATTAGAGCTCTTGTCTACTTAAAGAAGCCAGTTTACTCAATTAAATAAATTAATAATTTTCCCAATACATTGAGTAGCCCGTCTATATGGGTGGACGTGCATTTCTCTTTTAGGAGTCCAAACAGATACATATGAAAACTTATTCCAAGTTTCCATGACTTATATTTTTAAGTGTTCCTGCATAACTAAATAGCACATGTTAGATTTCAACTAATACTTTGCCAAGCAAATTTAATCCTTTTGTTAACATCAAAACATAGAGATTATTTAATCCAAAACCACTTTGGTTCCAACAATCTCCCCCTTTTTGATGATGACAAAAACTAATTAAATTTGCGTAGCAAAGTCTAAGAGAGCTTACAAAGCTCCCCCTAAGACAAAGCATTCAAACTTTTAATCAGGAAAAGCATAAGACAAAAATTTAGCAACATATGTATATAACTTATCAGATCAATGCAACTACTTATTAGTTAAGTATAGTATCAGAGCTTTTAAGGTCTTTATCAACCTTAAACAAGTTTTAGAGCAAATATATCAAACATTGTTAGAGCATATTTACTTAAGATATATCAGATAAAAAAAAATCATAGCAACCAGTATCAGAGCAATTTAAATAGATATATCAGAGCAATATTTATATTAGCATAGCAGATCATGTCAAAGTATAGACAGAAGGAGACATGCATATGCAGACAAGCATATACTTTTCAAAAACTGATTTTTCATATTAAATTTAATTCTCTTTCCTTTCTCCCATTTTTTTGTCATCAGACAAAAAGGTAAAGGGAGTGGACCATCGTTGTCAGTAGGGCAACAACAAAATAAAGCCTAAGAAGAGGGTGGAGGTGGAGGAGGAGGAGGAGGATTTGGGTTTGGATTTGGTGGAGGAGGAATCTGGACTAGAGCAAAATATACATTAAACGGGAAAGGTTTACGTCAGTTAACCAAAAGCTAGACATTAAAAACGAGGCGGTGACAGTTTTATAAATATCAGGTTTCATTAATTCATTTTTAACGTCAGTTGTTTTAAGGACTGGCGTTCAAAGTTAAGTGACTCACTTGTAACGTCAGTTCTATAAACAACTGACGTTAAAAGTGAACCTTTTAACGTCAGTTGTTTATTGAACTGACGTAAAAGTGAGTCACTTAACTTTTAACGTCCGTTCTTTCATCAACAGATGTTAAAGGTTATTTTAATAATTTTTAGCCAGCATACGTACCCTCCCGTATTGCCTTCCTCAAAGTTTCAGTTTCACTTGCTTTTATGTTTTGTGTTTCTGTTTTGAAAACTAAAATATATGTATGAAGTAAAACTGCTATAAGTTGAATCAATAACCCAATACGGATCTCATTCATGAAGTGTATCAATAATACAATTACAAGATACATTCAAAAATTTAAAATACTATAAAAAGTTACATTGAAAGGGTTTAAAATCCTATAAAATCCTAAACATTTGTTGAGGCTTCGTTCCCTTCACGGGTGAGAAAGAGAGGAGAGTCGAGCGACTGAGTTTTACAGAGCGGCTGAGCAAATATGCACTCGATCTGTTTTAGAAATGGTCTTGGAACAGTCACTTGCTGCCAAAGCTGAGGTTTTGGAACTCTAGTCGCCGATTCTCCTGAAGGATGATAAGGTGAGCAACTCACATTATGTGATTTACACAACCTTATCACCCATGTTATGTGATTTACACAAGCTCAGAAGTTGTTTGACCATTAAGACAAAGACCTTTGATTCTAGGAATAGGAAGAAATAGTGATGAAATTAATCTCCATGGCAGAGCCATATTGTGAAACAGAAAAATAAAACCTTTGCAGAAATACATTATAAAAATAAAAAGTCATATATTTTGGTCATGAAAGGAAGGGAAGCTATTTATAAGGAGTAGGGGATGAAGTTAATCTCATCCATGGCAGAGCCATATTGTGAAGCAGAAAAATAAAAGGAAGGAAGGAAGCTATTTATAGGAGCAGGGGATGAAGTTACTAGGCGTGGTAAGTTGCTAAAAAATTAAATTGATCATTAAGAGGTTTAGGTTCCAAGGCGCATGGGGAGTTGGCAGTCAAATAAAGTAATAGATGCACTTATATATTATAAACGTGCAGAATGAATAACTGATTGGGATGCATAAATAGTGGCTTTTAATGTCTGTTAATCAAAAAGTAGATGTTAAAAATGAGGCGGTTGTACAAATTCATATCACTCTTTATGTCAGTTATTAAAAGAACCGACGTGAAAAGTGATATATCACATTTTAACGTCAGTTGTTTATAGAACTGACGTAAAAAGTGATGATATTGACATTTAACGTCAGTTCTTTTAACAACCGACGTTAAAAGGTGATTGAATTAAAACAATTTGAGTGAGGACAACTTAATTGCTTCACCTGTGTTTCTTCATCACTTTCATACTCTGCTTTGTTCACAACGTATACCCGCGCCCTTCTCTGCCCTAACCCTTTCCTCGCCACCACGAACTCCTCTCCTCACCACCGCGAGGTACCTTTCTCTCTCTCTCAACTTCACACTCTTTCTTGCGAGCCCTAACTCTCTCTATCTCCATCACTCTCAGCAACCACATCAAATGGCGGCCTCTCCCTCATGCAAGATCCTCTCCTCACACGGTTAGGTACACTCTTTCTCATGCGATCAGGTACACTCTTTCTCTCTCTCTCTCTGAATCGGACACTGTCTTTCTCCCACTTCGCGTGCCCTAACTCTTTCTTTCCCACTCACTCTCAGTCACATCGAGCGGCGGCCGCCTGTGATAGCATCACCACTGAGCCACTCTCCTTCTCCTCTCTCTAAACTCAGGTAACTCCCTAGACCCTCAAAGTTTCATTTTCATTTTTGTTTTTGCTGTGGGTTGAGGAGTTAATTTATGATAGTTGAAGATGAAATGAGTCGGGGTTACTGTGCATTTGTCGTAAATGATGGTCTATGTCGTTTCCTGGTTTTGGTTGCAATGGGTTGATAATACTGTTTTTATGGAATGATATTGAGATTGATGATGTTTGCAATGGTGGAGCTTTTTGTGTGTGTAGTGTATAGTTTTGGAACTGTTTTGTTAGAGGGTAGTTTTCCTTTTATTTTTTAGTTTAAATGTATACTGTGAAGCTAAATAATAAAAAAGAAACAAATAGTGGTGTATATATATGGTTGTTAGGTTTTCAAATACTAGTGCGCTTTTCCAATCTCCCCTATTGTGCTTATATTGGATATATGTGTGTATATATATAGAACCTATCTAGCTATGGATCGTAGTTGGATGGTTTGTAAGCGCACAAGTGATGAGCATTTGAAGGGAGTGGGAGAGTTTATAGAATTTGCTCAAAGGAATGTTCCTAATAGTAATGGAATGTTCTATTGTCCCGATGTCAAGTGTTTTAATACGAGGAAATGTACGGTGAAGGATATATGTACTCATTTGTTTTGTTTTGGGATTTGCTTGAGTTATACAAGATGGATATGGCATGGTGATGTGTTGTTAAGTACTAAGGCAAGTGTCACCCAAAGTGAGGACGTTGACATAGATATGGAGGATTATCGAGTAGAGGACATGATCCGTGGTATTGGAAAAGAATCTTTTCAGTGAGCACATTTGTATGATAGGTTGTACGGTGATGCGGATAAGCCTTTGTATCCCGGATGTACTACTCATACACGGTTGTCGGCAGTGTTAAAATTGGTTTGTGTGAAGGCGAGAAATGGTTGGACAGATAAAAGCTTTACTGAATTGCTTGAAGTGTTGAAAGACTTGCTTCCGGAAGGCAACATATTGCCTGACCATAACTATGAGGCCAAGAAGGTATTGTGTCCGATGGGTATGGAGTATAAGACGATACACGCATGCCCCAATGATTGCATATTGTACACTGGTGTTTATGAAGACAAGCACGATTGCCCCAAGTGTGGGTTATCACGCTACAAAGTGAAGGATGGTGATGATGGTGATGATCTTGATGATTCGATATATGATGTGAGAAAAAAGGGTCCTCCTACGAAGGTGTTGTGGTATCTTCCAATAATTCCAAGGTTCAAGCGATTGTTTGCCAGTGTGAAAGATGCGAAGAATCTTAGATGGCATCATGATGAGTGGAAATGTGATGGAAAGGTTCAACATCTGACAGATTCTGTGCAATGGAAGAATATTGATACTTTGTTTCCGGATTTCGCCGATGAGCCAAGAAACCTAAGGCTTGGACTTGCTACGGATGGAATGAATCCATATGGTAACATGAGTAGTATTCATAGTTCATGGCCTATTCTGTTGATAATTTATAACCTGCCTTCTTGGTTGTGCATGAAGCGCAAATAAATGATGTTGTCTATGATGATTTTGAGCCCAACGCAACTGGGAAATGACTTAGATGTTTATCTAAGTCCCTTGATTGAAGTCTTGAAAAAATTGTGGGTGGAAGGTGTTGATGTAGTTGATGGGTATTCTCACGATAATTTCAAGCTTCGTGCGATGTTATTTTGCACCATCAACGACTTTCCAGTATAAGGGAACTTGTCCGGGTACAGTGTCAAGGGGCATAAAGCATGCCCTATATGTGAAGAAGGCACATGCTGCACTCAGTTGCATCATGGAAAGAAGACGATTTACCTTGGGCATCGGAGATTTCTTAGATGTGATCACCCATATCGTAAGATGAAAAAAGCTTTTAATGGATGCCAAGAGACTGAAGATGCTCCGACGGCCTTAAATGGAGAGCAGGTTTATCAGAAAGTAAAGGACATCAATGTTATCTTCGGCAAGTCCAAAAAGAAGGGTAAGGCTGCTGAGAAAAACATATGGAAGAAGAGGTTGATATTCTTTGATCTTCCATACTGGTGCAAGCTTGATGTCAGACACTGCATTGATGTGATGCATGTGGAGAAAAATGTGTGTGATAGTGTGATCGGGACGCTTCTCAAGATTCAGGGCAAGACAAAGGATGGTGTGAATGCTCGTCTCGACCTCGTTGCTATAGGTATACGAGAGTATTTAGCTCCAGTTGTTGAGGATGGTAAGCGGACTTATTTGCCTCCGGCATGTCATACTTTGTCAAAAAAAAGAGACTAAGTTTTTGTGAGTGTCTTTAGGGCATCAAAGTTCCACATGGTTACTCTTCAAATATCAAGAGGCTTGTCTCTAGTGATCTCTAATTGGTTGGCTTAAAGTCTCATGATTGCCACATCTTGATGCAACAACTTCTGCCCGTTGCTATTCATGGTATTGCTCCAAAAAATGTGAGACATGCCATTACTCGGTTGTGCTCATTCTTCAATTCTATATGCAGTAAAGTCATTGACCCCCATAAGTTGGATGAGTTGGAAGTTGAGGCTGCTACAATCTTGTGCCAATTGGAGATGTATTTTCCTCCTTCCTTTTTAGACATCATGGTTCACTTAATTGTTCATTTGGTGAGGGAGATTATATTATGTGGTCCTATTTTTCTGAGATGGATGTACCCAGTTGAGCGCTACATGAAGATCTTGAAAGGGTATGTGAAGAATCCACATCGTCCTGAAGCATCTATTGTTCAAAGGTATGTTGCAGAAGAAGCTATTGAGTTTTGTTCAAACTATCTTCATAACACGGATCCAATAGGGGTTACTAAGCCTCGTCATGATGAGAGAAGATGTCAAGGTAAGGGTACATATGGTTTAACAATTAATAACAAGGGTGGGGAGGAAGTGCTGCAAGCACATTTGTATGTATTGAACAACATCGATCTTGTTCAACCTCACTTTTGTGAACATAAAAGAATAGTCAAGGAAGAAAACCCTTGAATGAATGAAAGGTGGTTATTGAACAAGCATAACAAGACTTTCTTACAATGGTTCAAGGAAGAAATACTTAAGGATGGTAGTATAGCTTTTGATGAGGTAAGATGGCTAGCACGTGGGCCTAGCTACAATGTCATATGTTGGAGCGGATACGACATCAATAACTTTTCCTTTTATACAAAGGAACAAGATAACAAGAGTACCATGCAAAATAGTGGGGTTATGATCGTGCCCAAAGCAATGCACTTCTCTAATTCAAAGGACACAAAACCCGTTAAAGCACCGATACCTTACTTTGGAGTCATTGAAGAGATTTGGGTGCTCGATTACACTAAACTTACGGTGCCGGTTTTTAAATGTAAGTGGGTTGATAGTAAAGGTGGTGTACACTGACGAATGGGGGTTTACATTAGTAGACCTTTGCAAGTTAGGTCATACAAATGAGCCTTTCATAATAGATTCCCAAGTAAAACAAGTGTTCTACATCACTGATCCTTCTAACAAGAGGTTGTCTGTGGTTCTCCAAGGAAAAAGCATGCATAATGGTAGTGATGAAAATCAAGATTCAACTCTTGATATTCCTGAGACTCCTTCTTTTTCAACAAACATGCCTACTATAATTGAGGAAACATAGGTGGACGATGTACATGCCACTCGTGATGATCATCACGAAGGGATATTGATATAGGTAATTTAAACTTGATTATAGTGTGAGTTTTGTTCTTTTAAGGTAAACGTGTTATTTATCCATGTTAGTTTTGATTTATTTTTATTTATCCATCTGTATTTATCTTTATCTTTAGGTATCCATGTTAAAAAAACATATTTTAATATTTACCGTTTCTGAACAGGCATACACATGGATCACTCGGACCCGCATGCACTGGAGGACACTATGGGGCCTACGCAGGACACTATGGGGACTATGCCTGATGTTACTGTAAGTTGACATGTTATATACTATCTTTATTCTTTATTTATAATGTAAGTTTAAGTTCTTTATATATTCTTTATTTATCCTTGTTATACATAACCCTATAATTTAACATTTTTTTTGTCCAAACAGACATCACAGTCTCGAAGGAAACGGGGTAGAGGAGCCACGTCATTGAAGAAGTTAGGGAAGACTGGGCAAAGTGGTCAGCCTCTTGAGGTGTCCTTTGATGCTAAACTAAAGCCCCAGGGCCCCCGTGCTAGAGAATTTAAATCGTGGGTGATCGGCACCTTGTTTGTTTGTTTGTTTGGCCTGATCTGCACCTTGCAGAGAATGGCGAGCAGTCAGGAGAGGAGTGACTCTGAGGAACCACCACTCATAGTTAGGGTTTTCCCCTTTCAGTTAGTTTGTTAGTTTCAGCTGTATTCCGAGGATTTTATTCAGGAACGGTTATACCAGCTCTGTATATGACATCGGGGTTGGATTATGTTGTTTATCTTTGTTTAATTGTTTTAAACTTGTTTTATTTTCCCCGATTTTGAGAACTAGTTCATGTGGGACCTTTCTACCCATGGACAAACGTTTTATTAAATGTTGATGCATGATTTCAGTTTGATTGACCATCTCCTTTATGCTTTATAACATGCGGGGTAGCAGGGTGTCACATTTAATGGTATCTGAGCAGTTCGGCCTTGTCTGGACGTGGTATGAGTCTGTTGTGAGTCTTTTGTCTGCTCTTGTCTGAATTGTCTATATTTATATAGACAATGTTACGTGGTACTAAGTACCTATAGTTTCGTTTTGGCTCAACTTACTGCATTTGGTGGTTTGTCTTGAATGATCAAAAAAGCTTGCGAGTGCTTCTTGTGCTTAGGAAGGCAGTTCTATTATCTTTTGATAATAAGAACTCTGCAGCTGATCTTGGGGCTTACCTTTTAAAAACCGCTCGATGTTATTCTTTGAATGAACTGGTTATCTTCTAACCATGTTCCCTTAGATTGCTTCGACAGAACCATAGTTTTTGGAACTCTAATGGAGTCTAAGAATCCAGACCTTCTCTCTGACAGCCAAGTTCAAGCTTTGATGAAAGACGAAGCCCAAGTGTAAATGATAATAGCTTCCCTGGAAGTAGAGAGCAGCCCTCCTGATGTCGCCAGCTTGCCTGTTGTGCGAGAATTTCCTGAAGTGTTCCTAGGGGATGTTTATAACTTACCCCCAGAGAGAGATGTTGAGTTAACCATAGACTTAGTGCCTGGCACCGGGCCAATCTCCATATCACCCTATAGGATGTCTCCTCTAGAGCTAGCTAAGTTGAAGGAAGAGTTGGAAGACCTGATGAAGAAGCAGTTCATTTGGCCTAGTGTGTCTTCGTGGGTAGCACATGTGTTTTTGGTAAAGAAGAAGGATGGTAGTATGAGGTTGTGTGTCGACTATCGACAGCTCAACAAGGTACCCATAAAGAATCGGTATCCCCTCCCTAGGATTGATGATCTCATGGACCAGTTGATGGGCGCTTACGTCTTTTCTAAGATAGACTTGAGGTCAGGGTACCGTCAGATTTGGGTTAAGTCTGAGGATATCCCGAAGACAGCGTTCAGAACGTGATATGGTCACTATGAATACTTGGTTATGCCCTTCGGTTTGACCAATGCTCCTGCGGTCTTCATGGATTACATGAACAAGACCTTTCACCCTTACTTGGATAAGTTTGTGGTGGTGTTTATAGATGAGATCTTAGTGTACTCCAAGAGCAAGGAGGAACATAAGGAACACCTGAGGGTTGTCTTGCAGACCCTTAAGGAAAATAAGTTGTATGCTAAATTGTCTAAGTGTGAGTTCTGGTTAGAGGAAATGAGCTTCTTAGGACATGTCATCTCTAAGGGTGGCATAGCGGTGGACCCAACTAAGGTTGAGACGGTACTCCAGTGGGAAGCGCCGAAGTATGTGACCGAGATTAGGAGTTTCTTGAGGTTAGTCGAGTATTATAGGCTGTTCATAGGCTGTTCATAGAAGGTTTCTCTAAGATAGCTTTACCTTTAACCCGTCTCATCAAGAAGGGACAGTTGTTTGCATGGGACTCTAGATGTGAAGAGGGTTTCCAAACCCTTAAGGATAGGTTGACATCAGCACCAGTGTTAGTTTTGCCAGATCCTAGTGAACCCTTCGTTGTTTATTGCGATGCTTCTAAGCAAGGGTTAGGTGGAGTGTTGATGCAGAATGGCAAGGTAGTTGCTTATGCTTCTAGGAAGTTGAAACCCCATGAGAAGAACTACCCTACCCATGACCTAGAGTTAGGGGTCGTGGTATTTGCCTTAAATATCTGGAGGCATTACCTATATGGATCGAGGTTTGAGGTTTTTAGTGATCACAAGAGTTTGAGGTATCTCTTTGATCAAAAGGAGTTGAATATGATGCAACGTAGGTGGGTGGAGTTCTTAAAGTATTATGACTTCGAGATGACCTATCATATAGGAAAGGCCAATGTGGTGGCCTATGCCCTAAGTAGGAAAACCTTACGTATCTCCGCTTTGATGGTCAGGGAGATGGATCTGATTGAGGAGTTTAGAGACCTTAGTCTAGCTTGTGAGTTTTCCCCTAAGAGTATTATGCTTGGTACCTTGAAGGTTACCAACAGCTTGATGGATCAGATTAGAGAGGGTCAGAGGTTAGACAAGTTTCACTTAGACCATTGAGAGTTGCTCGCTCAGGGTAGATACCTTAGTTTCAAGGATGGAGGTGATGGAGTCTTGAGGTTTAAGGATAGAGTGTGCATACCAGATGCTCCTGAGCTTAGGAAGTTGATCCTTGAGGAAGGGCATAGGAGTGAATTGAGTGCACACCCAGGTGCCACAAAGATGTGTCAGGGCCTTAAGAGGATGTTTTGGTGGCCTAGGATGAAAACGGATGTGGCTGAGTTTGTTTATGTGTGCCTAGTTTGTCAGAAGGCCAAGATAGAACACCAAAAGCCTTCATGTAAGTTGCAACCTTTGAATATCCCAGAATGGAAATGGGATAATATCTCCATGGATTTTGTGTCTAGACTCCCTAGGACTTCAGCTGGTTTTGAGGATATATGGGTTGTTGAGGATAGATTGACTAAGTCAGCCCATTTTATTCCAATGAACATGGAATATCCTTTAGATAAGTTAGTCAAGCTGTACATCAAGGAGATATTTAGGCTTCATGGTGTACCCTCTAGCATAGTATCAGATAGAGACCCGAGGTTTACCTCCAGGTTCTGGGAGAGTTTGCAGCATGCTTTAGGGACAAAGCTTAGGCTTAGTTCAACTTACCACCTGCAGACTTATGGGCAGTCTGAGAGGACCATCCAGTCCTTAGAGGACTTGTTGATGGCTTGTGTGTTAGAGCAGTCTGGTAGTTGGGACAAGTTTCTGACCCTGATAGAGTTTACCTACAACAATAGCTTCCATTCCAGTATTGGGATGGCACCTTATGAAGCTCTTTGAGGGAGGAGATGTAGGACACCCTTGTGTTGGAGTGAACCGGGTGATAGTGTTGTACTAGGACCTGAAGTGGAGCAAGAAACCACTGAGAAAGTGAGGATGATTCAGGAAAAGATGAAAGTGGCACAGAGTAGGCAAAAGAGCTACCATGACAAAGGAGGAAGGCGCACAAATTCCAGGAAGGTGACCACGTGTTCTTGAGAGTTACCCCGACGACTGGGGTAGGTAGAGTGATGAAAGCGAGGAAACTTACTCCGCGGTTCATTGGTCCTTACCAGATCCTTAAAAGAGTCGAAGAAGTCGCCTATCAGATAGCCTTACCAGCGTTCTTATCCAATCTCCATAATGTTTTTCATGTGTCTGAACTCAAAGTATATCCATGACCCTAGTCACGTGATAGTTTCCGACGCAATACAGTGGAAAGAGAACTTGACATTTGAGGTGTTACCCCTTCGAGTCGAGGATAGGAGGGTGAAGCAGCTAAGGGGCAAGGAGATTCCTTTGGTCAAAGTGGTTTGGAGTGGGGCAACTGAGGAAAGCGCTACCTGGGAGCTGGAAAGCAAGATGATGGAGTTGTATCCGCACCTTTTCAATCGAGGTGAGTAGAAATTTCGAGGATGAAATTTTTTATAAGGGGGGTGGAATTGTAATACCCCAAGATTCTCCCTTATGTTTATATGTGTTACTTTTGGCATATATATGTTGTTATATGTTTGATATGTTTGATATTTATGCATATGTGTATGTTAGAGGTAGTTTAACCTTTGGAAGGGTCTTAATAGTGAATTCTGGTTTTCTGAGATCCACCCGGCCTAATTTTATGAGCCGGCCTAAAATGCAGAAAAACTCACATTCTGGTTTTCTGCAGAATCCACCCGGCCTAAGTATATGAACCAGGCCTAAAATGCAGAAAAACTCACATTCTGGTTTTCTGCAGAATCCGCTCGGCCTACGTTTTCTGAGCCTGGCCTAAGCGTCCGTGCTCGGCCTAAATTTTATGAGCCCGGCCTAACGACGCTGACGACATTTTGGGGCTTCTGTTTCGGCCCAGTTGCACCCTAATTAGTTTTAAACCTCTAAGTCACGCCCTAAATGATAGTGTGATTTTACATCTTGTTTCATGTACACTTTTGCATGCATTTTTCATATAGATTAGGCATTCTTTATTTGATTTTAGTTAGTTTTTGCTTTGGAACGGGTAAGGCGGCGTTATGGTGTTGTTTTGCAAAAATTAAAGATAAAATGCCCAAAATGAGCCATGATGGTGATGACAATTGACAAAAGTCCAGCAACAATGTAAAAGGCCTAATTGATGGATTGGATGATTTGGATATTAATGACTTACCATAAAAATAGAAGATGAAGATATTGATTGGGCAGTTAATTTAGAAGATTTGAAGTCATTAAAGAATACCAATCACCATATGCAAGGAGATATATCTTGAATTCAATCCACGCAATGTTTATGGCAAAGCAAATCACGGGGCCACATGATTGTTGACAAACTAAATTAGAGAATAAATTACTCCCTGTGATAGTGCAGCAACGTAAATCAAAATAAATGGGCCCAATGCAAAGGAAAGAAGGATGGCAAATTGAAAAGGAATAATAAAGATTGCACTACAATTAAGAGAATCTACATTTATTTGATTTTAATGATAATTGATAGTGCTGATTTTTCCTACTTATGCGGCATTTTTGGGTTTTGGGCAATAAAAGGAGCAAATGGCGCACAAGAAAGGATTCTGGGGGGGTCTCTGACACAGATCCATCAGACAACTTTTAACCTAAAGGATTCTTGGAGGCTGCGAAAAGGGTTACAACCCTAGAAGGGAGCCGCTGGGAGGGGCTGTTGTGACGACGGTGGAAAGCTCCCATGGAGTTTCTTATCTCCTTTTCTCCTATTTCTCTGGTTTTGGCTTTCTCTGTAATTATGAGTAGTTAATCCCCGTTTGTTGGGATTAGATGTAACTAAACTAAACTTCATGTATTTGTCTTGTCTGATTAATCTATGTTTATGGTTCTCTATTAGTGATTGATTTCCTTCGCTTAATGCATGTTGTGGCTAGCACCCCCATGACTTGATTAGTGTTTTGGTATGCAATTGGAAAATTCGTATTAGAACCAGAACTGGAATTAATCACCTAGTAACCCTTGCATCTAGGAATGGAGTTTGGTTTACTAGTAATCGCGTAATCCCTAATCTTAATGCAATTTCATTAATCTAGGCCACCTAAGGAATTAGGGTCTATTAGTGGATTTAGCTCTTGTCATATAAGGAATCAGGGCTTGAGTAATCTAGTGGATTGATTTTAATATTTGAAGCATGAATGGGAGGTATCTAGTCCTGGTAGTACATGAGGTTAAGGTTTAGTGAAATCTGATCCCAACATCTTTTATCCCCTTTCGCATTCCAAGTATTGAATAAAAATACAAAAAGATTTTATTCCTTTTGTTTTGTTTGTTTTGAATTCTCTTCATAGTCTAGATAGTTGCTGAACTTGTGAACTGGTAATTGACATCCAATCCTCGTGGGAACGATATCGGTCTCACCACCGTATTACTTGTACGACTGGGTATACTTGCCTATATTTTAGTCCAACATTAAACCCTAGTTTACACAACTCTAACACTCAGAAACTGCCTCTCACCTTTCTCTTTGAGGTCTCATCTCTTTTCTCTAAAAACTATCTCTCTAGGTATGATTTTGTTCAACGTTTTCCACCATTCTTCAATTGGGGAACATCGTTGCTAACACATGCTCATTGTGTTTCCTGTTTGGATCTATAAACAAGGTAAAATTCGTGCACATTGTCATCCCTTTTTGTTAATCTCCTTTCTTCTCCTTGAATTGGGGATTAATGGTTAACCTCTTGTTTGACCAAGGCTTGGAAAGCTAGTCAAGCCGCTTGAGGGAAACTCGTTGGTTTTTCGTTTGGGAAGCTTGTTTGATCTGTTTCAGTTTAGAGGTAAGGTTCCCTTCCCTTGTGGTTTCCTTTCATAATTTTTGAATAAGAAACTAATGGGTTTGTGTTTGGTTTGGCTAAGGTTGAGTTAGTGTTGAGACGCTTTGGGAATCGAGGGTAGTTTGTTGTTAGGAGCTTACGTTGGAGCGACCTTCAATCCAGGTATGGGGAGAAGGGTAGTGTATATCATAGGCATTGAGGGTAGTGTAAGGTAAAGGGGTTCCCATAACCCCGGTTTGCTACGTTTGATGATATGATTAACTTGTTGGTTTAATTTGTTATGATAACATGTTTGATAATTGTTTTACATGCCTATGTTCTTAGTATGTTCTTGATGGTTACGTTGTTAATGCTAATATTAACATGATGTTATGTTGATGATTGTTGGCTTTGGCTATGTTATATGATAACATGTTGGTTGTTGGAATACCATGATCATATGTTTATAATTATGAGTAAGTGCTTTATGTGGGATATAATGATATATGTATCGTTGTTGTTGTTGAACATGTTGGTTGATTGGTTGATGCCATAACTGTTGAATTGATGCTGTTGATTGCGTTGGTTGAATGTTTGATGCCATGGCTGTGATGATAATGTTGAGTTGATGATACTGGGGGTATATAATCTGGAAAATCATGCTGATAACTAACTTAGGATTAATGGACTTAATCCCTAAATTAATTGGTAAAAAAGTTGATGTTGCTGCCCAGAACAGTACTGTCGTGCATTGAGCACGGTAGTGCTGAAAAGGGAGCACGCCCGTGCTCCCAGTTTGAATTCTGGAAAATGACCGCGCCTTAAGCACGACTGTGCAGTATAGGAGCATGACCGTGCTGCTGAGCACGACCGTGCCTAATAGGAAGCACGATCGCGCCTCACTTATGTGACAACCACGACCGTGCAAGGGGTCAGCACACCCGTGCTCCCTTACAGACCAGAGATGAAATTAAGGATTTTTAAGGGGTTTCTAACCCCAATTCCACAATGATGAAGAGATAACGCAATCAATTAATGTGATGGATTAGATAACTCGGTCAATGATTAACAAAGGTGATTAAGATGACGAGATGGTGATGTGTTGAGTTTGATAAGCCGGTACCCGTTGGGTTGCCGCATGCTGATGAGTTTTGCCTTGGTACTTTTTGGTCAATGGAGCCTTGACCCCGTGGTTTGGGTCTAAGGTGTTGTTGATGTTGTACCTTGGTAGCCAAGAGTTTGCTCCAAGGGGGACCTTGACCCGGTTGGGTCTAAGGTGTTGCGGTAGAATCCGCTTTGGTCGATTCCGCTAGTTAAAGGTTTTGCAGTAGATTCTACTGTGGTAGATTCCACTAGTTAAAGGTTTGCGGTAGATTCCGATGCGGTCGATTCCGCTGAAGTCGATTCTGCTGAAGTCTTCGGTTGATTCCGTTGAAGTAAAGGAGGTGGCGGTTGCCCATTGTTTGTTGTTGTTCCATTTGCATAAAGCATTGGAGTTGTTGTTGTTGGGGGATGTTCGACATAGGGGAGGTCGTCCTAGAGTATGGAGATCTGGCCTTCCACGGTAGGAGTAGATTCTCCGTGCGCCCCCGTGATGAGGCATCCGTTGGTTTGATGCGTTAGCTATCCAAGGAGTAGATTCTCCGGTGTTGAGTCAATTCTCAATCTGGATATTTAACTCCGAAGTCGTTCATCCTGAGTTAGTTGGATCCACATACATGTTGGAGTAGTGGACTAGTATTGCATTGCACTGCATAGCATTCTTGGTTGATATGATGTTGATTGGATGTAGATGTATATATATCTATGTTGATGTATGTTATGATGATGCTATGATGTATGTTTTACCTTGCTTCCTATCTCCATGCCATATATGTTTACAGGATTCTTACTCCCCGTTGTTTATTTTTTTATTTGTTTGGCCTGATCGGTACCTTGCAGAGAATGGCGAGCAGTCAGGAGAGGTGTGACTCTGAGGAGCCACCACTCATAGTTAGGGTTTTCCCCTTTCAGTTAGTTTGTTAGTTTCAGTTGAATTCCGAGGATTTTATTGTTGAACTGTTATACCAACTCTGTATGTGACATCGGGGTTGGGTTATATTGTTTATCTTTGTTTAATTGTTTTAAACTTGTTTTATTTTCCGCGATTTTGAGAACTAGTTCATGTGGGACCTTTCTACCCATGGACAAACGTTTTATTAAATGTTGATGCATGATTTCAGTTTGATTGTCCATCTCTTTTATCCTTTATAACATGCGGGGTAGCAGGGTGTCACAATAATTCCACCTCCCCTTATAAAAATTTCGTCCTCGAAATTTCTACGTACATCAAACAAAAAGGTGCAGGTACACTTCCATCATCTTGCTCTCCAGCTCCTAGGTAGCACTTTCCTCAGTTGCCCCGCTCCAAACCACTTTGACCAAAGGAATCTCCTTGCCTCTTAGTTGCTTCACCCTTCTATCCTCGAATCGAAGGGGTAACACCTCAAACGTCAAGTTCTCTTTCAAATGTATAGCGTCGGGTACTATCACATGACTAGGGTCATGGATACACTTTCTGAGTTGAGACAAATGAAAAACATTATGGAGGTTTGACAAGAACGGTGGCAAGGCTATTTGGTAGGTGACTTCGCCGACTCTTTTGAGGATTTGGTAAGGACCAATGAACCTCAGAGTAAGTTTCCTCGCCTTCATCACTCTACCAACCCCAGTCGTTGCAGTAACTATCAAGAATACATGATCGCCTTTCTAGAATTCAAGCGCCTTCCTCCTTTTATCATGATAGCTCTTTTGCCTACTCTGTGTAACTCTCATCCTTTCCTGAACCATCCTGATCTTTTTTGTTGTTTCCTGGACTATCGCTGGTCCTAGTACCACATTATCACTAGGTTCATTCCAACACAAGGGTGTCCTACATCTCCTCCCATAAAGAGCCTCATAAGGTGCCATCCCAATACTGGAATGGAAGTTGTTGTTATAGGTGAACTCTATTAGGGGCAAAAACTTGTCCCAACTACCAGACTGTTCTAACGTACAAGCCCTCAACAAGTCCTCTAAGGACTAGATGGTCCTCTCAGACTGCACATCAGTCTGTGGGTGGTAAGCTGAACTAAGCCTAAGCTTTGTCCCTAAAGCATGCTGCAAACTCTCCCAAAACATGGAGGTAAACCTTCGGTCTCTATCTGATACTATGCTAGAGGGTACACCATGAAGCCTAACTATCTCTTTGATGTACAGCTTGAGACATCCCGTTGTGCCCCGTTGTGTTATTAGATTAAATCCTTATTAATTAGTTTCTTAATCGGACGCTTATAGTGAAAATACGTAAAAAAAATTCAAAACTTAACTTATAAAATATACAACTTCATATAGAATAGCATATCACAATATAAGTATATTATGCATATTACAAAACACTGTTGAGGATATCCTATCAGTAGGATCCCTCACAAGCATATACTTAGACAAAAAGTAAACATCGGAAAACATAATAAAAATACGTCTCACGAGATGCACTGGCCATAACTAACTAGACCCTAATCACCATGGGTCACAGCTCGTCCTTCGCCCTCCGGTTCGTAGGGAGTTCCATCCAACTCCTCCTGGTCACGCTCATCCACGGGGTCTTCTGGTACGATTCCACAAGGAGATAAAATACAACATACAAAGATATACAGGGTTAACCTTCAAGGTACCAAGCCTAATACTCTCAGGGGTAAACTCACAAGCTAGACTAAGGTCTCTAAACTCCTCAAGTAGATCCATCTCCCTAACCATCAAAACAGAGACATGTAGGGTTTTCCTACTCAAGGCATCGGCCACCATATTCACCTTTCCTGGGTGATAGGTCAGCTCGAAGTCATTATCCTTTAAGAACTCCATCCACCTACGCTGCCTCATTTTCAACTCCATTTGATCAAAGAGATACTTCAAACTCTTGTGATCACTAAATACCTCAAACCTCGCCCTGTAAAGGTAATGCCTCCAGATCTTTAAGGCAAAAACCATAGCTCCTAACTCTAGGTCATGGTTAGGGTAGTTCTTCTCATGGGGTTTCAACTGCCTAGAAGCATAAGCAACTACCTTACCATTCTGTATCAACACACCACCTAACCCTTGCTTAGAAGCATCGCAGTAAACTACGAAGGGTTCACTAGGATCTGGCAAAACTAACACTGGTGCTGATGTCAACCTATTCTTAAGGGTTTGGAAGCTCTCTTCACACTTAGAGTCTCACACAAACAATTGTCCCTTCTTGCTGAGACGGGTTAAGGGTAAAGCTATCTTAGAGAAACCTTCTATGAATCACCTATAGTACCCGGCTAACCCCAAGAAACTCCTAATCGCGATCACTGACTTCGGCGCTTCCCACTGGAGCACCATCTCAACTTTAGCTGGGTCCACTGCTATGCCACCCTTAGAGATGACATGTCCTAAGAAGCTCACTTCCACTAGCCATAACTCACACTTCGACAACTTAGCATACAACTGCTTTTCCTTAAGGGTTTGCAAGACAACCCTCAGGTGTTCCTCATGTTCCTCCTTGCTCTTGGAGTACACTAAGATGTCGTCTATAAACACCACCACAAACTTATCCAAGTAAGGGTGAAAGGTCTTGTTCATGTAGTCCATGAAAACCGCAGGAGCATTGGTCACACAAAAGGGCATAACCAAGTACTCATAGTGACCATATCACATTCTGAACGCTGTCTTCGGGATGTCCTCAGACTTAACCCGAATCTGATGGTATCCTGACCTCAAATCTATCTTAGAAAAGACACAAGCTACCCATCAACTGGTCTATAAGATCATCAATCCTAGGGAGGGGATACTGATTCTTTATGGTCACCTTGTTGAGCTACCGATAGTCGACACACACCCTCATACTACCATCTTTCTTCTTCACCAACAACACAGGTGCTCCCCACGGAGACACATTGGGCCTAATGAACTGCTTCTTCATCAGGAGGTTTCCTCCAACTGCTCTTTCAACTTCACAAGCTCTAGAGGAGACATTCTATAGGGTGCTATGGAGATTGGTCTGGTGTCAGACACTAAATCTATTGCAAACTCGACATCTCTTTCTGGGGGTAAGTTATAAACATCCCCCGGGAACACTTCAGGAAAATCCCGCACAACAGGCAAGCTGGCGACATCAGGAGGGCTGCTCTCCACTTCCAGGGAAGCTATCATCATGTATACCTGGGCTTCGCCTTTCATCGAAGCTTGAACTTGGCTGGCAGAGAGAAGGTCCGGATTCTTAGACTCGATCCGTTGGAGTTCCGAAAACCAAGATTTTATCGAAGCAGTTCAGAAGGACGTGGTTGGAAGATAACCAGTCCATGCCAAGAATGATATCAAGATCTTTCAGGGGTAAACATACAAGATCAACAACAAAGGTTTTACCATCAATGACAATATGACAGTTCTTGCATGCATAAGATGTGGAAACATGTTTATTTGTAGGTGTAGACACAAGCAAATCAAACTCAAGAAAGGTAACAGGCAATTTAAGACTCTTGACCCTATCATGCGATATGATTGAGTGAGTAGCACCCGAATCATACAATACAGTTAATTGAGTTCCATCAATAAAACATGTAAAGACTCAGAGGCTTCGACTCCACTAAGAGTAGAGACCCTCCCAGTGGTCTTCAGTCTGTTGGCCTAGGACTTCTGATTCTTGCTAGCACTGGAAGGCTCGGCCTTGGCTCCTTCACACTCGCGGCTGATATGACCAGACTTGCCACACCTGAAGCAAATCACAGCTAGCTCCTTGCGCTGGGATGAGTAATGATCTTGTACTCCGCACTTACCACACCTCATAGACCAGGGGGTATTAGAGAACCCGCCCCTAAACCGATCCTTCTGAAACTGTGGCTTCCTGCCACTCTGCTTGGTGTAACACCCTGATTTTCGCTGCTTTGTAATATCGGTAATAAATATATAAACATATATTTTTATCCGAGACTTAGAAAATGATTTTGGATGAACCAAGTCCATTTCCATGTTATACTTATTTTCATAGTATTACAGGGAAGTTTTTGGTTGAAAATTCAGACGAAAACAAGTCTGCCGTTTTCTATGTTTTCACTGACAGTAAAAGTTTACTTCTCAGAAAACCTAATTTTAATTCATGAATGAGATGAAATTTTTTTTATCATATTTTCTACAATACTGGAAGTTTTGAAAAATTTAGCGTAAAATTAAAATATTATATTTGCTACGGGCGAAAACGTCGAGATATCTCTAGGAAAAACCAACGTCAGATGAGTCAGGGAGTCAGCAACGGAGCTGAAGTGACTGATGTGACGAGCATTTATGACGATCCTATCCAAGTCATAATGGCCATAATGGCGGATTTATGACAATAGGATATTTTTGCATGGAAAGGACGATTTTACCCCTAGCTTTCCATGAATTTTTCAAGTTTTGTCATTGTGATTTTGGACCAAAATACCCCCCAAACCCACGGTCCCCCTCCACATAACCACACTTAGGCAATTTTTCAACTCACTTATATTATCTTCATGAACCCAAAACTCATTTCTCTCAAAAACCCTAATCGGGTAGAAACCGAATCGGGTACGTTTGTGCAGAGAGATATTGGGAAACAGACCGACAAGTCATCTATGATGACTCAAGAAGAATGAATCATCATGGTGATAATTTACTCTAGTCATCATGACGACAAAGAATATACCTAGATATTTTAAACGTTAACTTAACCTACATCTAGTTAAATCTAACCGAGGTTAACTAACCATGATTTGTAACACAAAATATCTTCTCCCTAACATGTGGTGTAGGAGGCATCCACATCTCTCCAAATTTTATGACCACATGTTTTATTAACCATGATTATAAATAAACCCTAGTTAAGTTATTATTAACTACGGTTAAGTTATTATATTATTTTCTAACTTAAACTTGATTAAATAAACTCAACCATGGTTCTTTTACCTCATTAAACCACATATTTTCTCCCCACACCCACCTCTAGGCCGCACTCATCTCCCACACTTGAACCATTTTCACTCATTTTCCTACTTCATCATTTTTGTTCCTCCAAAACTTCATGTTTTTCATTTTCTCTCACAAGTTATTCACTTGTTCTTCATTTGTTCTTCACTTGTTCATCATTTTTCTCTAACTTAGAAACATAACCTCATGATTCTTCCTTCATGAAACTTGTTCCTTAGATCAATTGCCATCACTTAATCCATTTTGTTCTTGAATCCATGAACTTTCAAGTTCATCTTTTCTCTCCTCAAATTTCGGCCCACACCCATACATAACCATCCAAACCTTGTTTTGATCTTCTAAGATCATATTCTCACTTATATAGATGATCTAAACAATTTCTATTTCACATATCAAGTCATTTCCCCACAAAACACAAAGAACTCCAAGAACAACCATAGGTGTTCATACTCGCCAGGTTTTTTCACAGAGATTCTGACCACTTTCGGTTATGAATCTCGAAAAACTTTCTAGATGAAAGTTGTTCATCTTTCTCTCTTCTTTCCAACAACATAAAGATCATAAAAAACGGACAAGTATATTGAGAGATATGTCCAAATTACCGAAACTGCTCTAAATTTTCATCATCTTCATCTTTCTCTCCAAACTTCTCAAGAACACTTAGAACATCAAGGTGATTTTGTGAAGAACACCATCCAAATCATCATTTTCTTTGATCATCAAGAGGTAGTCTCTCTTAATCTTGCTATTTTAATCTTTTCTCTTCACAAGATTCTTGAGTTTATGTCTTTGATCATCAAGTTCTTCATATGATTCAAAGTTCTTGAAGCTTTCTTCAAAAATTCATAACTAATTCTAGAAAAATCCTTTTGACATGAAACCAATTCCTATGATCTCATAATCATCTCTATTTTCATCATCTAGAAGCATGTGATAATGAGAAACTTCCTTCCCAATTTTCTGAGTTGGACCGAATCCATGAAAAAGTGGTGTTCATGGGTTTTGTTTCATTTTCATGTCTTGATTCATGATTCAATCTCTTAGTACCTTGATAGTTCCTGTATGTAAGTAAGTAGAAGATCAAAAATCAAACCCTAACCTATTTGTTTCATAAAGGCCGAAACCCTAGCTATGAATATTGGATGGATTTTTGATTCAAATGTTGTTTTGTAACACTTGAATCCAACTCTAGGTTTTGTATGTTGATTAAATCCAAGAGTTGAGAAAATTTTAAAACCTCTAGCCTATGATCTTGAGAAAAACCAAAACCCTAGTCTTGGAACTAGATGAGTTTTATTACATGTTCTTAGTTCATGATCTCGGTTTAAGTACTTAATCATGTTTAAGTTGCTTAAGGATCATAAATCCCTAAGTTAACAAATTTTCAACTTTCCTAACCAAGAAAATTTGTTGAGACCGAAACCTAACCTTCATGATCCAAGTATGTTGTTGTTTGATTTGTTTTATTTTGGTTGCAATTCGTTATGAAGGAATCGTTCAAGTTAGCTTGACTTAAGCTGACGGAGGAGGATCGGATTGGGATAGGGAGATTACTTAAATCTGCTAGTTCAAATCTCCAAGAGGTAAGGGGAGTATGCCTGAGGAGTTTAAGATAATCACATGCTTATTGTTGGAGTCATTTGTTAATTTTATGTAGAAAATATTTTATGATATTGCATTGTTTACTGTTACCTGCTGGATTGATTAGATATTTATCTAAGTAATTGAATTTATGTGATATGTGGATTTACATGATTATAATTATTTGGTTATATTATAATCGTGATGCATGTTATAGATGGATATATGTCATGTTATTTTGTGATTGAAATTTATCTGCTGTTGAGTGTTGGATTGAGAAACATGATATTGGTCAGTGTTAAAATTAATTTAAGGATAAAAGCTTAATAAGCTTGGATAACTATCAGAGTGATTAATTTGGGAAATTTTGAGAAAAGTGAAAAAAATTATTATTTTAATAATATTTTGTAGAAACTGTGTCAATAAGTGACAGTAAGGGCGAAACTGTGAAATTTTTCACAGGCTCTAATTTTTACAAAATAAATTCAATTTTATTATAAAATGTTATTTAAAGTAATTAAGTTCCGAAAATAACGTTATATAGCAGTCAGAACAATTACAACTGAAAGAAATTATTTAAGTAATACACAGAATTTTATTAATTCATTTTGAGAAAAATAATTATTTTATTATTATGAATTTATGAGTTGAATTAGTAAATACTTTTTGGAAGTTAACTTTTATTGAAACTTATTTTCAAAAATGAAATAATTAGAGATAAAAAGAATTTATCAATGAATTTCAGGTTTTATCAACGTTTTAACAGAAAAAGGATTTTCAGAAGAGAATTTTATTCAGTGAAATTATTCCGTTAAACTTGGATAAGTTTTCGGAGCTTTTGTTTTGTATTTGTTTTTCACTAAGCGAAATGTTTTACAAGCAGATAAATGAACCTAGGAACCGAGACGTCGAGGTTCTAGTGTTCTGTGGACACGTAGATCAGGGATCTGTGTCATTGGACTGAGTGTCCTACAATGATTTTGTGGACTGTGTGTCCTAAGTTGATGTGGAAATTGTGAGTTCCATATCAGCGAGCCTAAGACTCGTGCATTGGTTTAAGGGCTTTCGATTGAGCACTCGAACTGTGTGTCCTGTGTTGAGTTTAAAACATTTGGACTGTGTGTCCTGTGTTTGTTTAAGTGAAAAGTCTTAATAAGAAATTAAGCATGGTCGTTAGCTTTGTGCTTCGCCGAGGAAAGATTATTACAACAAAGAAAACATAACGAGAATAAAAGTTTTTCTTATGCATTTTTGGCAGACGTGCCATGTGTCATGATCATTGTGTTCTGTGTGGACCAATGAGTTACCATGTGTTAGACTACAACAATAGTTGGATAGTTGTCACAAGGGGCCGTATGTTTAAGCTGCAATAGCCGTTTGAGTGGCTATCATACGAGGTCGGATAATACTTGTGCATAGCTGCAATAGCTGTTTGAGTGGTTATTGCACAAGTGACTCTGTACATAACTACAATAGTTGTTTGAGTGGTTATGTATCTGTGTACAACTGCAATAGCTGTTTGAGTGGTTGTCACAGAGGGGTCGTGTGAACAATTGCAATAGCTGTTTGAGCAATGGTCACATGAGGTTGAGGTAGATTATCCGACAGTGTAATCTGTGTACAACTACAATAGTTGTTTGAGTGGTTGTCACAGAGGAGTCATGTGAACAGTTGCAATAGCTGTTTGAGCAATGGTCACATGAGGTTGAGATGAAGTGTTTTTGAGCCTGATCAACTCATTTGAAAGAAGTTGGGATCTCCTGAGATTAGGTATCAAAATAGAGCCTGAATATTGAAGTGTCATGCATTTTTATAAAATGACGATGATTGTCCGGTATGAAACCCTTTAAATTAAATTATTCTACTGTTTAGATAATTTTTTAATGTTGTGAATATATGGTATATGCTATTTGTGTGTCGTGCATGGAGTTGTCTTATCAAAACGCATATATTGGAAACTCACCCTTACAAATATATCAGGTTTATTCTAGACTAAGGTAGTACTTTGGTACACTAGTACGGATGAAGCGAAGGAATTCACTGAGTCATTTGAGGGCTTAACTTCTATATGCCTAAAGAAGTATTCGTTAGTGTGAATGTCACGAGGGTAATAATTCAGGACCTACATCAAGTACGTACCAGACTTTGACCGTGGAGATACCTTTACCACCTCTCTGTTTTCTTACCGGTTTTCTGGTAGATTAGGAACTTATATGTTCTGATACTTCCGTAGTTCCGGGAGTAGAGGTATCCTCACCGGATATTTTGATAGGTTGGGAGAACTATGGTGGTCTTCCCAATAGTAATTACTAGTATTGACCAGCTATAGGACTTTTGGTGTCTTATAAAGTAGTGGTACTTGGTTAGTCTGAATGTTTGGCTATTGAGAGTCATTCCTTTGAGTTGTGATTCCAGATTACCGCTACGTTACAATTACGTCTTTATTTTCTTATGTTATGACTTCGGGAGATGACCTGTTATGTGAAGGTCTGAGTGTAAATCTCTTATGATACCTATTTATATTATGTTAATGGTGTTGGATTGTATATGGAGTAAAAGAAAACGAAAAAATTTTATCACTTATTTTGAAATGGATAAATAACTAGAAAATTATATTTTTCGAAAGCAACCAGCAACATTTTATTGAGTGTATTTCCGCAACAAGTTACTTAAATGTGATACCCTGAAAATGGGGTGTCGCACTTGAAGTCCTTGCCGGTCGGAGCATACCGCTGCTTACCCTTGTCTCTCTGATCAGTCCTCTTGCCTCTCTGACTATCCGATCCCTTGGAACTGGCAACTCTGAACTGACTGGCATCCTCATAAATTCTGTACTTGTTGACCAGAATCAGGAAGATCCTGATCTCCTGGTAGCTGATGACTTGCTTAATCTCAGGTTGGAGTCTAGCTTCAAACTTGACGCACTTGGAGCGATCATCTGTCTCATGATGATAAGGAGTGTAGTACCTCGCCAGCTCCTCCAACTTGGCTGCATACTCTCCAACTGACAACGAACCCTGCCGTAAGGACAAGAACTCCATCTCTTTCTTGTCCTTGATATCCGCTGGAAAGTACTTCTCCAGAAACCTCTACCTGAACACAGCCTATGTAACTGTTGTGCCCTCAAACTGTATCCTCTGCCTGCAGTTGTCCCACCAATGCTCAGTCTCCTCAGTCAACATGAAGGTATCAAAGATGAGCTTCTACTGATAATTACAATCCATAGCTCGAAAGATCTTCTCAGTCTCCCTCAACCACAGCAACGCTCCTTCCGGATCATACGCTCCCTTGAACGACGGAGGGTTGTTCCTCTAGAACATGTCCAATCTTTAAAACTCAGCTAGCCCACCATTGTTGTTGTTATGGTTGACCTGTCCGATAGCATTGGCAAGAAGTGCCAACGCGTCCACAATTACCTGATCGTTGCGTCATCTACCTGCCATGAGTTCATGTACACGTCCAACACAACTCTTAGATATAGAAACTTAAGCGGGTAAAAGCTACAGGCAACTAACTTAAAGCTTCGTTGTCTATAACAAGTATATACAATTCAAACTAGAGCATGCAACGGACTCACAACAGACTTATACCACAGCCTGATAGGACAGACCTGCTCTGATACCACTAAATATGACATGCTTCTACCCTGCATGTTATAAGGCATTTAATATAAAAACTATTAAAAATAAAAACATGCATTTTACTGAATAATTAAAACATTTGTCCATGGGTAGAAAAGTCCCACATGAACGAGTTCACGATGCTAAAAATTAAAACAAGTTAAAGCAAATAAAACATAACAACTAACGACCCAACCCCGATGTTATAACTCAGAGCTGGTATAACCGTTCTGGAAAATATATCCTCGGATTACAACTGAAACAAACTAACTAAACACAAGAATAAGCCCTAACTATCAGTGGCGGCTCCTCAGAGCCACTCATCTCCGGGCTGCTCGTCATCCTCTACAAATGGTCGATCAGGCCCAACAAACAACAAGAAAAACGGGGGGTAAGAATCATGTAAACATATATAGCAAAGGGATAGGAGGTAAAGTAAACAAACAACATGGCAACAACTAGCATACAACATCATAATAACATCACCACATCCATCATCATCATCGTCGTGATAACAAGTTTGCTATGCAGTGCAATGCAACACTACTCCACTACTCCAACAATGCATGTGGATCCAACTAACTCAAGATGAACGACTTCGGAGTTAAATATCCACATTGAGAATCTACTCAACGCCGGAGAATCTACTCCTCGGATATCCAATGCTTCAAACCATCGAATGCCTCATCACGGGGGCGCACGGAGAATCTACTCCTATCATGGATGGCCAGATCGGCGTACTCTCGGGCGACCTCCCCTATGTCGAACAACCACCAACAACAACATCTCCAATGATGCATTAACAACAAACAAAACATCGGGCAAACGCCACCTCCTCAACTTCAACGGAATCAACCTAAGACATCAGCGGAATCAACCGCAACAACTTTAACCAGTGGAATCTACCACAGCAGGATCGACTGCAACACCTTAGACCCAACCGGGTCAAGGCCCCCCTCTGGCAAACTCATGGCCACCAAGGTACGACATCAACAACATGCGGTAACCCACCGGGTACCGACTTAACCAACGTAACATCTCGCCATCTCATCTCTTTAACCATCTTCATTAATTATTAACCAAGTTATCTAATTAGAAACATTGTATGATTAAGTCATCTTATCATCATATGGAAATTGGGGTTAGAAACCCCTTAAAAGCCTTTAATCACGTTCTAGTCAAGAAGGGGAGCACGGGCGTGTTGATCCCCTGCACGGCCGTGCGGGTCACATAAGTGAAGCACGGTCGTGCTCCTTATTAGGCACGGTCGTGCTCTTGGTTCTGTACGGCCTTGCTCGAAGCACAGCCACTTTCCAAAATTCAACTGGGAGCACGGTCATGCTTCCTGTTCAACACGGCCGTGCTCAATGCACAACAGTACTATTCTGGGCAGAAACTAAGTCCGAAACTCTAACCAAATTTTAGGGCATTCAACCTATTAATTTCTAAATCATTTTAAAAACCTAATTTAACCAATTAACATATCTTATCAATATTCAATATCATCATAACAGTTATGGCATCAACCATTAAACCAACATATCAACAACCATAAACATATCGTGTTCATCATGACCGCATGTTCATACAATAGGAAATACGAACATGAAACACATAACATGGCATCTAACATTAAACAAACATATCATCAGCATAGGCATTTAGGCATTTAAAATCATACAATAGCATACATCCAACCGGGGTTATGGGAACCCATTTACTTTACTCGAACCTCAAGCCTATGAGTACACTACCCTTCTCCCTGTACCTGGATTGAAGGTGGCTCCAACGGCATCCTAAACAGCAAACTGGTCCCGAATTCACAAGCGGCTTACTCTGGTACTAAGCCTTATTGATCAGAAACACAAACAATCAATTTCTCAAACCAAAAATGAAAGAGAAACTGAAAGGAAAAGGGGTCTTTACCTCTAACCCAACACAGATGCACTAAGCTTCCCAAACGGCTTCGAAAACTCCAAGAACTGACTGAGTTTAGGGGAAACAGGGAAGAGGGTTGTTATGGCCGCACTAGACGATGGCTGATGATAGAAAATAGGGTTAATTCGTAACCCTCGGTTTCTGTGCCAACTTTATATATACTACACCTGAGCACGGGTGTGCTGGCTAATGAGCACGGTCGTGCTCATGTACCAGAAAGGGACTTTTAAGCCAAAAATCCCACTGAGCCCTTTGCCAACAATTCTAACTTAACAAAACAGCTTAAGAAAAGCACTTAATGAAAAGTGAGGTGTTACAATTCCACCCCCTTATAAAAATTTCGTCCCCGAAATTTAAACGTACCTCAAACGAAAAGGTGCGGGTACGTTTCCATGATCTTTCTCTCCAGCTCCCAGGTAGCACTTTCCTCAGTTGCCCCGCTCTAACCCACTTTGACCAAAGGAATCTCCTGGCCTCTTAGCCGCTTCACCCTCCTATCCTCGACTCGAAGGGGTAACACCTCAAACGTCAAGTTCTCTTTCAACTATACAACGTCGGGTACTATCACGTGACTAAGGTCATGGATGTACTTTGAGTTGAGACACATGAAAAACATTATGGAGGTTTGACAAGAACGGTGGCAAGTTCATTTGGTAGGCGACTTCGCCGACTCTTTTGAATATTTGGTAAGGACCAATGAACCACAAAGTAAGTTTCCTCACCTTCATCACTCTACCAACCCCAGTCGTTGGAGTAACTCTTAAGAATACATGATCGCCTTCCTGGAATTCGAGCGCCTTCCTCCTTTTATCATGATAGCTCTTTTGCCTACTCTGTGCAACTCTCATCCTTTCCTGAACCATCCTGATCTTTTCTGTTGTTTCCTGGACTATCTCTGGTCCTAGTACCATATTATCACTAGGTTCATTCCAACACAAGGGTGTCCTACATCTCCTCCCATAAAGAGCCTCATAAGGTGCCATCCCAAATGCTGGAATGGAAGCTGGTGTTGTAGGTGAACTCTATCAGGGGCAAAAACTTGTCCCAACTACCAGACTGTTCTAACGCACAAGCCCTCAACAAGTCTTCTAAGGACTGGATGGTCCTCTCAGACTGCCCATCAATCTGTGGGTGGTAAGCTGAACTAAGCCTAAGCTTTGTCCTTAAAACATGTTGCAAACTCTCCCAGAACATGGAGGTAAACCTTGAGTCTCTATCTGATACTATGCTAGAGGGTACACCATGAAGCCTAACTATCTCTTTGATGTACAGCTTGAGACACCCCGTTGTGCCCTGTTGTGATATTAGATTAAATCCTTATTAATTAATTTCTTAATCGCACGCTTATCGTGAAAATATGTAAAAAAATTTAAAACTTAACATATAAAGTATATAGCTTCATATAGAATAGCATATCACAATATAAGTATATTATGCATATTACAAAACACTGTTGAGGATATCTTGTCAGTAGGATCCCTCACAGGCATATACTTAGACAAAAAGTTAAACAGCGGAAAACATAATAAAAATATGCCTCACGAGACGCACTGGCCATAACTAACTAGACCCTAATCATCATGGGTCACAGCTCGTCCTCCGGTCTCCAGTTCGTAGGGAGTTCCATCCAACTCCTCCTGGTCATGCTCATCCACAGGGTCTTCTCGTACGATTCCACAAGGAGATAAAATACAACATACAGAGATATACAGGGGATAAGAAACAGTTCTATCATCAAAAAGCGGTAAAGAGTCATAGTAAATTATACAGTAATTGTCACAGACAAACAACACACATAACTAACGAATCATCCTCAAGTTAATATATATCATCCTCTACCCCTAATCTCGTGCTACTCAAAGACACCATAATTGCACTCCTATTCCCTAAGGTGGAAGTGGTCTTGCGAGAACTCTTGATTTTTTACGTGTATTATATTACCAATACACAGTGTATTATATCACCAATACACATAAGTGTTTTACGTGTATTATATTACCAATACACGGTGTATTATATTACCAATAGACAGATGTGTTTTACGTGTATTATATTACCAATACACGGTGTATTATATTACCAATACACTTTTGTCTTTGTGTATTATATTACCAATTCACTTTTGTCCTTGTGTGTTATATTATCAATACACGTTTGTGGACAACAATGCCTATACTTAAATCTCACCAACCCGTTTTAACAACATCCTAGTGCCTTAACCTCCAATTAGAACTTGACACATATTCTATGCCATAACACCTCTTTAACATACATCATCTAGGTTAGGCACTTCTAAATCATCATTATCCTGACACCCAAAACAATCATCTCTTAGACAACATATATATCTTTTCTTAAAATCCACTAAGCATAATAATAAAAACCAAGAAGATAATGCATAACACAATATCAATCAAAATATTCCCATATTATCAACATAACACAAAATCAATTCAATAAAGGTAATAAAATCAAATCAACAATCAACAATATAAAATCAACCTAATATCGATAAACCTACAATCCCCGAATCACTATTGGTTTTTCAGAAAAGGTTTCCAATGTGATTTTGGTCTTGTCGGTTACTCGACTACTAGTAGGGTTTAGGTCACCCTACACAATTATTATATAATCTACTACTTATCCATTCCGACGATAGGTTTATTCTTTCCCCCACCTGGGTTATCACCGAACTCCCGAACTCGAAGCTCCTCGTTGTCACACCACAAAGTACTAACTCCACCTTCAACCAATCAACATAATAACCAATAAATCAAACAAACTCATCTATGTTCTCTTTAGGCTAGGTTTGGCCATTTAATACAAATTAGAGTTAGGATTCTTTTCTCAACATAAGCCTTTGGATACTTATCACTTAGGTTCTAGGTAACTTAGATAAATTTCTATAACTTGAAAATATGGAATAAAAATCATCCAATCACTTAGGGTAGGTTTCGACCTTGTATTACAAAATAGGCTAGGGTTTTCAAAACAACACAATTTCTTAGATCTATGATCTTAGAGTATTAAAGAGCATGAATCATTAGATTTCACAAATCAATCAAAAACCTTTCACCCCTTTTAAGTTAAGGTTTCGGTCTCTTTAGTATAAGTAGGATAGAAATTTCCAACCCTTCTAAGCTCTTAGACTTAGCATCCAAATGTATTAAGGAGCTCAAGTCCATGATCATATTGGAAAATGAAAACAAAACATCCTAGGTTCACAACCATCATAGGTTCGGCCACCATAGGAGAAATAGGCTAGAAATCTTTAAACTTTCCAATATCTTAGACTTAGCATCCAAATGTATTAAGGAGCTTAAGTCCATGATCATATTGGAAAATGAAAACAAAACATCCTAGGTTCACAATCATCATAGGTTCGGCCATCATAGGATAAATAGGCTAGAAATCTTTAAACTTTCCAATCTCTTAGACTTAGCATCCAAATGTATTAAGGAGCTCAAGTCCATGATCATATTGGAAAATGAAAACAAAACATCCTAGGTTCACAACCATCATAGGTTCGGCCATCATAAGAGAAATAGGCTAGAAATCTTTAAACTTTCCAATCTCTTAGACTTAGCATCCAAATGTATTAAGGAGCTTAAGTCCATGATCATATTGGAAAATGAAAACAAAACATTCGAGGTTCACAACCATCATAGGTTCGGCCATCATAGGATAATTAGGCTAGAAATCTTTAAACTTTCCAATCTTAGACTTGGCATCCAAATGTATTAAGGAGCTTAAGTCCGTGATCATATTGGAAAATGAAAACAAAACATCCTAGGTTCACAACCATCATAGGTTCGACCATCATAGGAGAAATAGGCTAGAAATCTTTAAACTTTCCAATAATTTAGATTTAAGATCAAGAGGTATCTAGAAGCTCAAATACATGGTCATCTTTCAGAAAGTTGAAACAAAACTTCTTAGGCCACGAATACATAGTTATGGCCATCCTTGGAAAAATAGGTTAGAGATGTTTGTTTGATACAATCTCTTGGAATATGAAAGTATAGTTTAATAGAAGTCCAAAGAAATTGGTTTCAACTCAAACAGAGTTTTCTACCATTTTCTAGAGATTTTAGAAGTTAAAAGAGCTTTAAGAACATTTTAAGAAGACATAAAGTAACCTCATAAAATAAGTGTAAAACTTGAAATAGAAGAGAATGAGAGGGTTATCCTTGAAACTAGAAAGAAAAGGTATGAAGAACTTGAAGCTTGAAACTAAGTAAAAATGGAAACTTTAAGTGTTAGAAACTTAAAAATGAGAAAGTGAAGAAGTAAGCAAGTGATGAAGAGAAAATTAAATGGGTATTTATAGAGGGAGAGGTGAGATAGGTGTGAAAGAGAAGGAAGGAGCAAGTCTTGATGGCCAAGTTTTGGCTTATTCCTTGTTTGGTTGAAGAAGAGAGAGAAAAATGGGTTTTTAGCATGTAATATGTTATAATTCAAAAAGTGTCATCATGACCACTTTTTAGGATGTGACTTAGGTCACCCCCTAGTAAGTCACCTCACTCTCACATGTCACCTCATCACTTTTGTGCTCCCTGCTCTGCTCCATTGTGTATCCGATTCAAGTTTCCGATCTTATTTCGCCCGGAATAAATATTTTATTTTATTTCCGAACTCAAATTTTTGAAAATTTCCAATATCAAACAAAACATCACAAAAACACTAACCGTTTCGTTCACGGTTCAAAATTAGATTTTCTGCTCAGTAAACTTGTAATGGCAGTGAAAACGCAGACCGGCTTTCGGCTGAATTTTCAACCGAAAATTTAACTGTGACTTCATACGATAAAACAACATAAGAAAATGATTTTAGTTTATTTAAAATAATTCTCTGGATTTTATAAAAAATAAACAGATATACACATGTATTTACTGCTACAGAAGGACACAAATCAGGGCATTACACAGCTTGGCTAACTTCTCTAATGGATACTCCATGTTCATTGGGATGAAATGGGCAGACTTAGTCAATCTATCCACAACAACCCATATAGCCTCAAAACTAGTTTGAGTCCTAGGGAGTCCAGACACAAAATCCAAGGAGATGCTATCCCATTTCCATTCAGGGATACTCAAAGGTTGCAACTTACCTTATGGCTTTTGGTGTTCTATCTTAGCCTTATGACAAACTAGGCACGCATACACAAACTCAGCTACATCCTTTTTCATCCTAGGCGTCTAAAACATCCTCTTAAGGTCCTAATACATCTTAGTGGCACCTGGGTGCACACTTAACCCACTCATATGTCCTTCTTCAAGGATCAACTTCCTAAGCTCAGGAACATCTGGTATGCACACTCTATCCTTAAACCTCAAGACACCAACGCTGTCATCCTTAAAACCAAGGTCTCTACTCTGAGCAAGCAACTCTCGCTGATCCAAAAGAAACTTGTCTAGCTTCTGACCCTCTTTAATCTGATCCATCAAGCTGTTGGTAACCTTCAAGGTACCAAGCCTAATACTCTCAGGGGTAAACTCACAAGCTAGACTAAGGTCTCTAAACTCCTCAAGCAGATCCATCTCCCTAACCATCAAAGCGGAGACATGCAGGGTTTTCCTACTCAAGGCATCGGCCACCACATTGACCTTTCCTGGGTGATAGGTCAGCTCGAAGTCATAATCCTTTAAGAACTTCATCCACCTACGCTGCCTCATTTTCAACTCCTTTAGATCAAAGAGATACTTCAAACTCTTGTGGTCACTAAATACCTCAAACCTCGCCCCGTAAAGGTAATGCCTCCAGATCTTTAAGGCAAAAACCATAGCTCCTAACTCTAGGTCATGGGTAGGGTAGTTCTTCTCATGGGGTTTCAACTGCCTAGAAGCATAAGCAACTACCTTACCATTCTGCATCAACACACCACCTAACCCTTGCTTAGAAGCATCGCAGTAAACTACGAAGGGTTCACTAGGATCTGGCAAAACTAACACTAGTGCTGATGTCAACCTATTCTTAAGGGTTTGGAAGCTCTCTTCACACTTAGAGTCTCACACAAACAATTGTCCTTTCTTGCTGAGACGGGTTAAGGGTAAAGCTATCTTAGAGAAACCTTCTATGAATCACCTATAGTACCCGGCTAACCCCAAGAAACTCCTAATCGCGGTCACTGACTTCGGCGCTTCCCACTGGAGCACCGTCTCAACTTTAGCTGGGTCCACTGCTATGCCACCCTTAGAGATGGCATGTCCTAAGAAGCTCACTTCCTCTAGCCATAACTCACACTTCGATAACTTAGCGTACAACTGCTTTTCCTTAAGGGTCTGCAAGACAACCCTCAGGTGTTCCTCGTGTTCCTCCTTGCTCTTGGAGTACACTAAGATGTCATCTATAAACACCACCACAAACTTATCCAAGTAAGGGTGAAAGGTCTTGTTCATGTAGTCCATGAAGACCGCAGGAGCATTGGTCACACCAAAGGGCATAACCAGGTACTCATAGTGACCATATCGCATTTTGAACACTGTCTTTAGGATGTCCTCAGACTTAACCCGAATCGGATGGTATCCTAACCTCAAATCTATCTTAGAAAAGACGCAAGCGCCCATCAACTGGTCCATAAGATCATCAATCCTATGGAGGGGATATCGATTCTTTATGGTCACCTAGTTAAGCTTTCGATAGTCGACATACACCCTCATACTACCATCTTTCTTCTTCACCGACAACACAGGTGCTCCCCACGGGGACACACTGGGCCTAATGAACTACTTCATCAGGTCCTCCAACTGCTCTTTCAACTTCGCAAGCTCTAGAGGAGACATTGTATAGGGTGCTATAGAGATTGGCCCGGTGCCAGGCACTAAATCTATGGCAAACTCGACATCTCTCTCTGGGGTAAGTTATAAACATCCCCCGGGAACACTTCAGGAATATCCCGCACAACAGGCAAGCTGGCGACATCAGGAGGGCTGCTCTCCACTTCCAGGGAAGTCATCATCATGTATACCTAGGCTTCATCTTTCATCGAAGCTTCAACTTGACTGGCAGAGAGAAGGTCCGGATTCTTAGACTCGATCCGTTGGAGTTCCGAAAACCAAGGTTTTATCAAAGCAGTTAATAAGGACGTGGTTGGAAGATAACTAGTCCATGCCAAGAATAATATCAAGATATTTCAGGGGTAAACATACAAGATCGACAACAAAGGTTTTACCATCAATGACAATATGACAGTTATTGCATGCATAAGATGTGGAAACAGGTTTATTTGTAGGTGTAGACACAAGCAAATCAAACTCAAGAAAGGAAACAGGTAATTTAAGACTCTTGACCCTATCATGCGATATGAATGAGTGAGTAGCACCCGAATCATACAATACAGTTAATTGAGTTCCATCAATAAAACATGTACCTTGGATCAAGTCATCAGACTCAGGCTTCGGCTCCACTAAGAGTAAAGACCCTCCTAGTGGTCTTTAGTCTGTTGGCCTGGGACTTCTGATTCTTGCTAGTGCTGGGAGGCTCGGTCTTGGCTACTTCAAAATCGCGGCTGATATGACCAGACTTGCCACACCTGAAGCAAATCACAACTGGCTCCTTGCACTAGGATGAGTAATGATCTTGTTCCCCACATTTACCACACCTCATAGCCCTGGGGGTATTAGAGAACCCACCCCTAAACTGATCCTGCTAAAACTGTGGCTTCCTGCCACTCTGCTTGAAGTCCTTGCCGGTTGGAGCATGATAGTGTGATTTTACATCATGTTTTCTATATACTTTTGCATGCATTTTGCATATAGATTAGGCATTCTTTAGTTGATTTAGTTAGATTTTCCCTTGGAACGGGTGAGGCGGTGTCTTGGTGTTGTTTTGCAGGAATTTAATGTAAAAATGATCAAAAACAGCCATGGTGGAGCTTGGATGAAATTAAGCTTGAAAAGTGAAGAATATTAGCCAAACAGAGCCCATCACGGCCTGGCCGTGATGACCATCACGGCCGTAATCAAGCGGCAGCGAAGGCAAAAGTCGAGATCGTCACGGCTGCCGTGGTGATGCACATCACGGCCGTGACCTACCAGAAATTCAGGATTCGCGTCGCGAACAAAGGGCTCGCCTCGCGAGAACCCATTTTGTGCAAATTCGCCCGCTCCAGAAGCCGTCACGGCCTGGCCGTGATGGCCATCACGACCGTGACGCGCGACTGATCTATAAATAAAGCTGCGCTGAACAGAAAAGGGGACTGACTGCTAACCTAAAAAAAGGTCCAGAGGGAGGCATTTGGAGGCACTTGGAGGCTATGGTTGGGCTAGGGTTTCAGCCCTAGAAGGGAGCCAAGAGAGGTTGCTGTGAAGAAGAAGGAAAGCTCCCATGGAGTCTCTCCTCTCCTTTTCTCCTATTTCCCTGGTTTGGTTTTCGTTGTATATGAGTAGTTAAATTCCCCCATTGTTGGGGTTAGATGTAGCTTTTCTAAACTTGTTTGTAATTGATTTGGTGTTTTAATGCAAGCCTCTATTTCTTTATGAGTATGTGATTCTGTGCTTAATGCTTTCCTTGGATTAGCTATCCATAGGAATGATATGTTGCTTTGATAGATGACTGGAAGGTTGGTGTTAAGGCATGCTCATGAATCATATGCCAAGTAGTTCAAGAATCTAGACATAGGTGTTGACTGCTTGCAATCTTATAAGTCTTGACTTAATGCAAAATCACAGGTTAATCCACCTAAGGAATTAGGGTTTAATTTGGGGTTTTAGGCTCAATGCACCTAAGGAATTAGGCTTGAGTATTTTAGAAAAGGCTTGATTGTCATAATTGAAGTAGGACTTGTGTTGATAACCATTTCATTGCAATTAAGGGAGGATTAGTGCAGTCTAACCCTAACAATCTTAGCCACATCTCTGTTTGCATACCAAGTGTTCGATAAAATTCCCAAAAGACCAAAAACATTTTATTTCTTTATTTTCTGTTTAATCTCTCATACTTTAGTTTAGTCTAGATAGTTGTCAAGTTTGTGAATTGGTAATTGACAACCAATCCCTGTGGATACGATAACCGGTCTTACCACCGTATTACTTGATTGCGACGAGGTGCACTTGCCTTTATATATAAAAATCACGCATCAAGTTTTTGGCGCCGTTGCCGGGGATTGGCTTTGCCAATATCAGTAGTAACAAATGAGACAACTAGTTTAGACATTTTTTTTTATTTTTATTTCCTGTATATATTTGATATTTTTCTGTATATATTTGATCTTTTTGTTTTGAGTTCTGTTTTGTAAGGTGGACAAAAGTAATGGAAAATTTTTATTATCCACCTGATAAGGAAGCTTCCAGTAGTGTTTTGGAGGACAACTTGTGGTGGGATGACGATATAAATTTGGGAGAATTCTTCGAGGAGTTTTCTCTATCTCATAACATCCCATCACGAGTCGATCCTATGACTGGTGAGCTTATATATATATATACCGAGGAGGATTGGGAAACCTTTTGTTCTTATTTACCACCTCCACCACCATGTATGATTCCCATAGAGCCACATGAAGTGGAAGTTGAGAAAAATCTGGTTATGGGAATGGACCAAATTGAAAACGAAGTGGTGGTGGTGAGTGAACCACAACAAGAGGAATTACCTTCCACAAATCCTTGGGAAACAACAAGTGAGGAGGCAGGGCATCTAGATAGCACTCCTTCCACCATGCATGCTGAGCAATCTGATTTTACTGCACTAGATAAATATGTTGGCTTGCATGCATGTGTGGACATTGGTAAGTTAGCCCCTCCCACTTTATGTCATCACACTTCCTCTTGACAATTCCATTTGACCCGAGAGGAAGTGAGTTTATAATTGTAAAGGTCAATGGAATTTCCACCCAATGGCTGGGTGGAATTGAGAATAAAGTTATTTTACTGCTACATTCACCATCCCAATTTCCATTTGATCCGGGAGGAGGATCCAGGTGATGCTTTTCAATAAGTCAAGCTGGTGACATTAAAGAAGCGCTTATTGGGAGGCAACCCAATTTTTCTTTTCCTTTTCCTTTTCCTTTTTCCTTTTTGTTTAGTTAGATTTGATTTTTGATTTTAAACTCTTGAATAATTTGAGAAGATCAAGAGTTTTCTTTTACTAATAAAATTGCCAAGTAATTTCAGGAAAGGAGGAAGGAGGGAAGAGCAAGATGACAAGAAAAAAAAAAGCACCCAATTCTCAGGCAGTTTCTGACTGGAATGAAAGTCAACACCCGCTACCGCCTCGGTAAGTCGTTCCAATTTTTTTGCTTTATTTTATTTTTCTTCTCCTCTCTCCAACTTGATTGTTTACATTGGGGACAATGTAAATTTTTAAGCTTGGGGTAGGGGTATTTTTCATGTTGCATTCATATAGTCTTGCATGATAGTTTGCATGATCACACATTAGATTGCCCTCGCTTAGATTTTGTATCCAATTGTATGAACTGAGTGCCAATTAAGTTGTGATAGTGAATTGTTGAACCCAATTCTGTTTATTCTTGTGATATGGCTGCAAATGAAAATGTTTGAGATAATCTTGGATGGTTGATAATTAGCATATGGTTCTGAGGATTTGTGTTTTTCATTGATTTTGAACTAAAATGTGAGATTTTGAGCCAAAGGGGTACTCACAAAATTTTACCCCATTCTTTGTGTTAGAGTGTTATTCCCCTTGGATTGATTTCTCTAGAACTTGACTTGAAACCATTTTGAAGCTTGAAAATTTTTGAAAACATTTTTGAAAATGATGGAGGCAATAGGTATTTTTCTGGCCTTATGAGCTTTGAATGATGAAATGCTACCCCTTAGTTGCCCAATTTTGAGCCTACATGAAAAAAAAAACGCTTTTCTTGGTACCCTGAAATGTTTTGATAAATATGTTTGATAGGGACCTTCTAAAGTATTACAAAAGGGTAAAAAGGTAGTTGAAAGTTTGGGAAAAGAATCAGAAAAAAAAAATTATATTCTCTTGAGCTGAAAAATCTCCCCTTCTCCGAATAAAAGAAAATCAAAAGAAAAAGAAAAATAAAATGGAGAAGGGGATGACAAAAAAAAAAAAAAAAGAAATAAAAATGAAAAGAAAGAAAAGAAAGGTGGAAAAATGAATTGAAAACCCAAGAAGGTATTTTAGAAGGTCATGTTTGCAAAGCTTGATGTTTATGTAACCTTTTGAAATGTCCTTTTCTTGTTATCCCCACCTAAAGATTAATCCCATGGCCATGTTACAACCAAATAAAAGACCTCTTGATTCTAATTTGTTTTCATTAATAAAGTAGAGATTTGGTTGATAGTCAAGCCTATGGTAGGATTCATTCCTTGAGGAAAATTGAGTGAAATGTCTTATCCCCTAAACACTTGAGTGGTGAGGAAGAGAGCCAAGCAAGGTCTTAAGCTTGGGGTGAGCTTCATGTGAGAAAGAGTGCCCAAATCAGTGAGAATATGAGTCTAAGGAACCTAAGCCTCTAATTGGACTTGAATTGATTGTCTCTTGCTGAATTGTTTGGATTGCCTATTGCTTGGATCATTTACTCGGGTTCTTAGTTCACTATCCATGTTCTGTTTATTCTTCTGGCCTTAGTGATTGCTTGAGGACAAGCAATTGATTAAGCTTGGGGTGATTTGATAGTGTGATTTTACATCATGTTTTCTATATACTTTTGCATGCATTTTGCATATAGATTAGGCATTCTTTAGTTGATTTAGTTAGATTTTCCCTTGGAACGGGTGAGGCGGTGTCTTGGTGTTGTTTTGCAGGAATTTAATGTAAAAATGATCAAAAACAGCCATGGTGGAGCTTGGATGAAATAAAGCTTGAAAAGTGAAGAATATTAGCCAAATAGAGCCCATCACGGCCTGGCCGTGATGACCATCACGGCCGTGATCAAGCAGAGCAGAAGGCAAAAGTCAGAGACTGTCACGGCCTGCCCGTGACAGACATCACGGCCGTGACCTACCAGAAATTCAGGATTCGCGTCGCGAACAAAGGGCTCGCCTCGCGAGACCCATTTTGTGCAAATTCGCCTACTCCAGAAGCCATCACGGCCGTGACGCGCGACTGATCTATAAATAAAGCTGCGCTGAACAGAAAAGGGGACTGACTGCTAACCTAAAAAAAGGTCCAGAGGGAGGCATTTGGAGGCACTTGGAGGCTATGGTTGGGCTAGGGTTTCAGCCCTAGAAGGGAGCCAAGAGAGGTTGCTGTGAAGAAGAAGGAAAGCTCCCATGGAGTCTCTCCTCTCCTTTTCTCCTATTTCCCTGGTTTGGTTTTCGTTGTATATGAGTAGTTAAATTCCCCCATTGTTGGGGTTAGATGTAGCTTTTCTAAACTTGTTTGTAATTGATTTGGTGTTTTAATGCAAGCCTCTATTTCTTTATGAGTATGTGATTCTGTGCTTAATGCTTTCCTTGGATTAGCTACCCATAGGAATGATATGTTGCTTTGATAGATGACTGGAAGGTTGGTGTTAAGGCATGCTCATGAATCATATGCCAAGTAGTTCAAGAATCTAGACATAGGTGTTGACTGCTTGCAATCTTATAAGTCTTGACTTAATGCAAAATCACAGGTTAATCCACCTAAGGAATTAGGGTTTAATTTGGGGTTTTAGGCTCAATGCACCTAAGGAATTAGGCTTGAGTATTTTAGAAAAGGCTTGATTGTCATAATTGAAGTAGGACTTGTGTTGATAACCATTTCATTGCAATTAAGGGAGGATTAGTGCAGTCTAACCCTAACAATCTTAGCCACATCTCTGTTTGCATACCAAGTGTTCGATAAAATTCCCAAAAGACCAAAAACATTTTATTTCTTTATTTTCTGTTTAATCTCTCATACTTTAGTTTAGTCTAGATAGTTGTCAAGTTTGTGAATTGGTAATTGACAACCAATCCCTGTGGATACGATAACCGGTCTTACCACCGTATTACTTGATTGCGACGAGGTGCACTTGCCTTTATATATAAAAATCACGCATCAGAGCATACCGCTGCTTACCCTTGTCTCTCTGATCAGTCCTCTTGCCACTCTGAATATCTGATCCATTGGAACTGGCAACTCTGAACTGACTGGTACCCTCAAAAATTATGTACTTGTTGACCAGAATCGGGAAGATCCTGATCTCCTGGTAGCTGATGGCCTGCTTAATCTCAGGTCGGAGTCTAGCTTCAAACTTGACGCACTTGGAGCTATCATCTGTCTCATGCTGATAAGGAGTGTAGTACCTCGCCAGCTCCTCAAACTTGGCTGCATACTCACCAACTAACAACAAACCTTGCCGCAAGGACAAGAATTCCATCTCTTTCTTGTCCTTGATATCCGCTGGAAAGTACTTCTCTAGAAACCTCTACCTGAACACAGGCCATGTAACCGTTGTGCCCTCAGCCAGCATCCTCTGCCTGCAGTTGTCCCACCAATGCTCAGCCTCCTCAATGAACATAAAGGTATCAAAGATGAGCTTCTCCTAATCATTACAATCCAGAGCTCGGAAGATCTTCTTAGTTTCCCTCAACCACAGCAACGCTCCTTACGGATCATACGCTCCCTTGAACGACGGAGGGTTGTTCCTCTGGAACTTGTCCAATCCTTGAAACTCAGCTGGCCCACCATTGTTGTTGTTATGGTTGACCTGTCCGATAGCATTGGCAAGAAGTGCCAACACGTCCGCAATTACCTGATCGTTATGTCCTTTACCTGCCATGAGTTCATGTACACGTCCAACGGAACTCTTAGATACAAAAACTTAAGCGGGTAAAAGCTACATGCAACTAACTTAAAGCTTCGTTGTCTATAACAAGTATATACAATTCAAAGTAGAGCGTGCAACGAACTCACAACAGACTCATACCACGGCCTGATAGAACAAACCTGCCCTAATACCACTAAATATGACACCCTTCTACCCTGCATGTTATAAGGCATTTAATATAAAAACTATTAAAAATAAAACATGCATTTTAATGAATAATTAAAACATTTGTCCATGGGTAGAAAAGTCCCACTTGAACGAGTTCACAACGCAGAAAATTAAAACAAGTTAAAGCAAATAAAACATAACAACTAACGACACAACCCCGATGTCACAACTCAGAGCTGGTATAACTGTTCCAGAAAATATATCCTCGGAATACAACTGAAACAAACTAACAAAACACAAGAATAAGCCCTAACTATGAGTGGAGGCTCCTCAGAGTCACTCCTATCCGGGCCGCTCGTCATCCTTTGCAAATGGCCGATCAGGCCCAACAAACAACAAGAAAAATGGGGAGTAAGAATCATGTAAACAAATATAGCAAGGGGATATGAGGTAAAGTAAACAAACAGCATGGCAACAACTAGCATACAACATCATAATAACATCACAACATCCATCATCATCATCATCATCGTGATAACAAGTATGATATGCAGTGCAATGCAACACTACTCCACTACTCCAACAATGCATGTGGATCCAACTAACTCAGGATGAACAACTTCGGAGTTAAATATCCACATTGGGAATCTACTCCTCGGATAGCCAACTCATCAAACCATCAGATACCTCATCACGGGGGCGCACGGAGAATCTACTCCTACCGTGGATGGCCAGATCACCGTACTCTCGGGCGACCTCCCCTATGTCGAACAACCACCAACAACAACAACATCTCCAATGATGCATGGACAACCAACAAAACATTGGGTAAACGCCACCTCCTCAACTTCAACGGAATCAACCTAAGACATCAACGGAATCAACCGCAACAACTTTAACCAGCAGAATCTACCGCAGCAGGATCGACTGCAACACCTTAGACCCAACCGGGTCAAGGCTCCCCTGTGGCAAACTCATGGCCACCAAGGTACAACATCAACAACATGCGGTAACCCACAGGGTACCGTCTTAACTAATGTAACATCTCACCATCTCATCTCTTTAACCATCTTCATTAATTATTAACCAAGTTATCTAATTAGCAACATTGTATGATTAGGTCATCTTATCATCATAGGGAAATTGGGGTCAGAAACCCCTTAAAAGCCTTTAATCACGTTCTGGTCAAGAAGGGGAGCACGGGCGTGTTGATCCCCTGCACGGCCGTGAGGGGTCACATAAGTTAAGCACAGGCGTGTTCCTTATTAGGCACAGTCGTGCTCTTGTTTCTGGACGGCCGTGCTCGAAGCACATCCACTTTCCAGAATTCAACCGTGCTCCCTGTTCAGCACGACCGTGCTCAATGTACAACAGTACTGTTCTGGGCAGAAACTAAGTCCGAAACTCTAACCAAATTTTAGGGCATTCAACCTATTAATTTCTAAATCGTTTTAAAACCTAATTTAACCAATTAACATATCTTATCAACATTCAATATCATCATAACAGTTATGGCATCAACCATTCAACCAACATATCAACAACCATAAACATATTGTGTTCATCATAACCGCATATTCATACAATAGCAAATACGAACATGAAACACATAACATGGCATCTAACATTAAACAAACATATCATCAACATAGGCATTTAGGCATTTAAAATCATACAATAGCATGCATCCAACAGGGGTTATGGGAACCCCTTTACTTTACTCTCACCCAAGCCTATGAGTACACAACCCCTCTCCCCATACCTGGATTGAAGGTAGTTCCAACGGTGTCCTAAATAGCAAACCGGTCCCGAGTCCACAAGCGGCTTACTCTGGTACTAAGCCTTGTTGATCAGAAACACAAATAATCAATTTCTCAAACCAAAAATGAAAGAGAAACTGAAAGGTAAAGGGGCCTTTACCTCTAACCCAACACAGACGCACTAAGCTTCCCAAACGGCTTCCAAAACTCCAAGAAATGACTGAGTTTAGGGGAAACAGGGAAGAGGGTTGTTCTGGTCGGACTAGACGATGGCTGATGACAGAAAATAAGGTTAATTTGTAACCTTCGGTTTCTATGCCAACTTTATATAAACCACACCTGAGCACGGTCATGCTGGACTTAGCGTCACCGAGACGCGATTAGCTCCATGAGAACGGGCGTGCTCGCTGTTAAGCATGGGTGTGTTGGCTAATGAGCACGGGCGTGCTAATGTACCAGAAAAGGGACTTTTAAGCCAAAAATCCCACTAAACCCTTAGCCAACAATTCTAACTTAACAAAATAGATTAAGAAAAACACTTAACGAAAAGTGGGGTGTTACAATGATAATGATGTACCTTGGTAGCCAAATGGCCAATGTAACGCCCCGATTTCTGTTGTTTTCTGTATCGATAAACAAATATCTGTTTATATCTTTATCCGAGACTTAGAAAATGATTTTGTATAAACCAAAATCATAATTGTATTATATCTTATTGTAGAGAGTTACAGTTAAAATTTTGGTTGAAAATTCAGACGAAACCCGGTCTGTGTTTTTACTGACAGTAAAAGTTTACTGATAAAAAAACCTAATTTTGACTCGTGAATGAAATACTTAGGGTTCTTTTGAGTTTTCTAAGGACTTTGGTTATTTTGGAAATTTTCACTTAAAAAGTGAAATAATATATATTATTCGAGCGATATATTAAATCGGGGGAACAACGGAGCTGAAAACGGGATTTTCCGGGAACCGCTAACAGATGAGGATATGAGTCATAAGTGAGGACTCAAGGGGAGACTCACCATGGTGATTCATGGTGTGACTCACCATGTGAAATGATTACTTAGGGTTAGTTTACCAAATTGTCCTTAAAGTCCTAATGTAATCACATTTTTGCCCTAAGTGTAAATGACTAATTTATCCCTAAAATGAACTAATTCCTCCCCTAACTACCCTTGAAACCCACGGCCCAACCCCTATAAATACCCCACTCTTAACAATTTTTTTGTTCTTGGTTCATATTCTCTAAAAGTTCACTCTTAAGAACATACACAAAACTTCATTGATTTGGCTTGAAACTTGGATTAATCACTTGCTTTTCTTCATCATTCAAGAGGTAATCTCTTAACTCTTGATCATTCTTGTCTTAGATCTTCATTTATTCCATTTATTTTGCCATGATCATCAAGTTTATATTCTTAGATCTAGAACTTTGAAAATTCCTAGAAAATCAGAGAAAAATCATTTTCATATGATTCCAATTGTTATGGACTAGTTATGATCCCTAGTATCTTCATGCATGAGCATGTGTAAAAATAAAATTTCCTTCCCAATTTTCTCTAAGAGGCCGAAACCCTAAGGTTGAGGGTGGAGGAGGTTTTGTTTCAATTTTAAGTTTTGATCATTGATTATGTAATCTCTAATGCTTAAGGATCACTAATCCAAGAGCATGTGAATTTTAGAAATTCCTAGTCATTTTTACTAGTCATGACCGAATCCTACCCGCAAAATGGGTTAGATGATTTTGCTTCATTTTCAACTTATGACAATTTTCCATAGCTCTATACTACTTTATGGTCATGGATCTAAGAGTACATAAAATTTTGAGATCCCTAACCCATTTTCCCAATGAAGGCCGAACCTAGACCTTTAGGTTTTAGGAGATTTTATTTCATTTTGTAGCTTGTTCTTTACTTGTTTGTGAAGGATTAGTTGAGTGGTTGGTGTTTTGTATGGTGTGGAGGAAACTGAGAACTACCAGATCATTTTCATAAGAAAATTCCAAACGTTAAGGTAAGGAGAGTTTGCCTGAGGAGCTTCGATAACTATGTGTATAAATTGTTTGGTGTGTCTGTAATTAATTGTTGTAGTTTGTGGTGTTTGTTTAAAATTATTGCATAATATTCTGTTATGCATGATTTATCTGTGAAAGCATGCTATAAATTGTGATGTGTGAATTTATTGTTGGTTGTGAAGACATGTGATAAATTGTGTTGTATAAAATTTCTGTTGATTTTGTGATTGACTGGAAGCCTGACATCGGTCAGTGCTCATTGGAAATTAAGGATAAAACGTTAAGAAAGTTTAAGGAAAACATTATGTTTTTGAAAATTTGTGGATTTAATTTTAAGGTAAAAATAATAATATTTTAATGAATTTTAATGAAAGAATAAGTTAACGAGTGACAGCGAGTACGTAACCGTGAAAAAATTTCACTTTCCCATTTTTTTCAAAAACAACATGAAAAATGGAAATAAATCTTAATTTTAAGAAAATGTATTTTAAAAATTGTTTTAAGGTCGATGATAAATAATTTTTCACGAGATAAGGGTTTTTGCTCAGCACGAGGAAAAACAATCTTTTTAAGTGAGAAAAATAAATTTATATGCCAGAAATGATTTTCAAAGGGTTAATGGATTTAATAAAATTAAAGGATTTGAGGAAAAATTATTTTCGTTACGTTTTAAAACGAATTTCATCAGAAAACGATTTTTGGAAAAGGATTTAAGAACAACAGAAACTTTCCGACAAACTTGGATAAGCTTTCAGAGTTTTTGTTTTGGTATTTGTGTTTCACTGAATGAAAACTCTGGGGAAAATAAAGGAAATGATAAGGACCTAGATTGCCGAGATGTCGGGTTAGTGTTCCTAAAATGAAATTGTACTTTGGAGGTGGAAAGAATTGGAATACCTGAGGAAGGGTAGTCGGGAGCTTTAAGCCTCGACAGAGGAAAAATGAACGACAAAGAACAGTTACGATAATAACGGGTTTTACATGCATAGTCTGGCAAACATGCTATTTTGGGTAACGTGCCTTGTGTATCGAGCTACAATTTCACAAAGGGTGAATTGGGTAAATTGGTTAGTTACGGACCAAAGATAAATTCTAGGGTCTTTGGGTCTTAATCCAGCGAATACTTGGGGCCTTGCAACCTCGGGTCGTGGAGTTCGGTTACTTGGCACGAATGTACTCAATAGGGAACTATTCCAATATTATTTTAGGTGCTCCATCGTGATATCCCTGAACAATTGGAGCCGAACCTAAATTTAGAGGCCGATCTCGTGAGACAATTGTGTTAAGGGTATCGCAGCCTAATCATTGCTCGAAGGAGGGAAGTTAGGATCTTCGGAGAATAAAGGTCAAGACTCATAGGATGGATGTTGAAGTGCCATGCATTTTTTAAAAATTCACGATTGTATGATCGGGTATGAATCCCACTTGTAGGAAATATTTATAGTATGTATATATGATGTTTGTTTGAGTGTCGTGCATGTAGTTATCATAATGAAACTCAATATTGGTATCTCACCCTTGATTTATTTATTTTCATGTTGGGTTTCTACTATGCTTCTATATATATATTCGAGTACAGATGAACCACACGAGTCCGATATTGTACTCGGGGATACGTTCCCTGCACTTTGACGATGCTGATGATGGAAGCATGTGGGCGATTAACCCGGGCGCCCGCAGCGCTGCCTATACCAGGCCAGTATGTACCACTACGAGTACATTAGCAACGGGACCACAGACCCGTACTCACATATTTGAGACAGTTGAAGTACCACTTCCCCCAATGTGGCTATTGTTGAGGAATCTGGTGAATGAGGGAAATCTGGTGCATCAGCCACTGAACGTTGCAGCGCCACCATCACCTCCAATGCCGATTGTCATTGTTCCGGAGGAGGATGAGGAGATGGATGAGGACCCCATGGAGGATGAAGAGGAGGTACCCGAGTATTATCCCCAGGTTTACGACATTGCTCCAGAGGTTGAGGCAAAGGCGGATGTATCATCATCGGATACTCCAGCGGTCGGGGATTTCTATGGTGGACTTCCCAATGGCTTTCATTAGGTGCAACCAGCAGTATGATCTGTTTTGGGTTTATTTTTGGGAAGTAGTGGTATTGTCACAGTCTGTATATCTTGGCTACTGAGAGCCATCTTTTGTGATGTCGTGGTTCCGAACTACCGCTACTATATATGTTTAGTTTATGTGTGATTTCTTATGTTATGGCTTTAATAAATGACATGTAATGTAAAGGTCCATATGTAAAACTGTTTTGATGCGCATATATATATATATGTATGTATGTATGTATGTATGTATGTATGTATGTATGTATGTATGTATGTATTCGGTTGTTAATTATAAATGTTTCGGTTGTATCGATAGAGGAAAAGAAAAAGATAAAAAAAGTACAACTAATTTCAAGTAAGTTAAGAAACAGAGAAAATTAATTTTTTGAAAGCAACCGGCGTAATTATTTTCAGTCTTTTAGTTTCAACATGTAGTGCCAAGGAGGTGTTACAGCCAAGGGGGCCTCGATAGCCAAGTGGTCGAGATGGTAATCTCTAGTGCAGAACGGCCAGAGTGATTAAAAGACTTAACGATGAACGTTAAACGATAATCATCGATAGCCTAGTGGTCGAGGTGATGATGGTGATAAAACTTAGGTAGCCTATGGGCCCAAGCGGAGGTGGTAATTGTGATGGTGTGTTGTTTGACATGCATTCACGCATTGGAGATGGTAACGGGGGATGTGCAACATAAGGGAGGTTGTCCGTGAGTAAGACGATCTGGTGGTCAGTGGGACCTGGTACCCCCGCGGTGGCGCATCCAAGAGTAAGGTGCGTCGGCTATCCAAGGGGTCCAACCAAGGTAAGTTGGATTGCCTCGACATTGGTGCCTAGTGGCTAATGTGGAGATTTAACTCTGAAGTTGACATTCTGAGATAGATTGGATCTAAGTGCATAGTAGAGAAGTGGAGTAGAACTGCATTGCATAGCATACACATTATGTGATGATGACCGTTATGATATTGCTGTCTAATATTTCATGTTTGTTTTATGTATGCACGTCTTGCTAACTGCTTCATTGCCATTATATTCATGTTAATGTTTCTTACTCCCCTTTGCTATGTTTTGTGTTGCTTGTATATTTCTATGTGCAGAGGATGACAATCAGCCAGTTGAGAAGTGACTCTGAGGAGCCGCTACTTTCGTTTAGGACATCCAGTTTTTCAATAGTTGTTTAGTTAGTTGTTTCGGTTGTATCTGAGGAGGTGTTATTCCGGATTTTGGTTATATCAGCTCTGTATGTGACATCGGGGTTGGGTTTGCTTTTATGTTACGTTTCTGTTGAACCTTATCTTATGAAATGTTTTTATTTCCGCGTTTTGAACATGTTACAATGCGGCAACCTTTGCCCGTTGTTTTAATTCCTTTATTAAATGAAGTATCTTTTTACAAATGTTTACCTTTATCTTTTATATGTTTTTATATGTATGTGGGGTAGAGGGTGTCACACTTGCAAGATAATACAATTATCAATAGTATTTCTACCTTATATGAAACTGCTTTGATTTCTAGAAATGATGAGAGGCATAATTTTTTTCATGCGATTAGAGATTACTTTAATCACTATCTTATATATAACACTGCAAAGAGCAATGGGTCTATAATCATATGCATGCAAAAGATCAGTTATTTTAGGAATAAGAGTGTAACACCCTGATTTTAATTATGTTGTTCAACTGGTTAAAATATAATTAAATTATGTTTTAATTTGAGAGTTAGAAAGTGTTTTTGATTAAAACAAAATCATATTCATAGTCTACTTTCTGGTAGAGGATTACGGTAAAATTTTCGGTTGAAAATTCAGACGAAAGTCGGTCTGCATTTTGGATGCTAAGTCTAAGAGATTGGAAAGTTTAAAGATTTCTAACCTATAAATCCTATGAAGGCCGAATCTAGAAGGTTATGGACCTAGGATACTTTGTTCTTATTTTTCCAAAATGATCATGGTTTTGAGCTCCTTAATACATATGGATGCTAAACCTAAAAGATTGGAAAGTTTAGTGAATGCTAGCCTATTTCACTAGCCTTGGCCGAATACCCTAAGTTTATAACTTAGTGGGATTTTAATTCAACTTTGTTAAGTGATCATTGTTTTTGAACTCCTAACACTTAAGGATCATAAATCCATGAGTTGTATAATTTTCGGGAATCTCTAATCCTAAGAACTAGTCTTGGCCGAACCTATACCTTGTGGTTTAGTGTTCTTGTTTGATTTTAACTTGTGATTTTGTGTTCATAACCTTAGACTTCCATCGCGGAGGAAACGAGGACGTTCGTGGTATACATCTTCGAGCATCTAATCTCCTTACCTTCACAGAAGGTGGAGTTAGTACTTTGTGGTGTGACAATAAGGAGCTTCGAGTTCGGGAGTTCGGTGATAACCCAGGTGGGGGAAAGAATCAACCTATCGTCGGAATCGATAAGTAGTATATTATATCATAATTGTGTAGGGCGACCTAAACCCTACTAGTAGTCAAGTAATCGACAAGACCAAAATCACATTGGAAACCTTTTCTGAAAAACCAATGGCGGTTCGGGGATTGTAGGTTTATCGATATTAGGTTGATTTTATATTGTTGATGGTTGATTTGATTTTATTACCTTTATTGAATTGATTTTGTACTATGATGGTGATATGAGAATATTTTGATTGATATTGTGTTATGCATGATCTGCCTGGTTTGTATTATTATGCTTAGTGGTTTTTAAGCAAAGATATATATATTGTCTAAGAGATGATTGTTTTGGGTGTGAGGATAATAATGATATAAAAGTGCCTAACCTAGATGATGTATGTTAAAGAGGTGTTACGACATAGAATATGTGCCAAGTCCTAATGGAAGGTTAAGGCAGTAGGATGTTGTTAAAATGGGTTAGTGAGATTCAAGTATAGGTGTTGTTGTCCACAACCGTGTATTGGTAATATAATACACAAGGACAAAGGTGTATTGGTAATATAATACACAAGGACAAAAGTGTATTGGTAATATAATATACAAGGACAAAAGTGTATTGGTAATATAATACGCAAGGACATCTGTGCATTGGTAATATAATACACCGTGTATTGGTAATATAATACACGTAAAACACTTATGTGTATTGGTAATATAATACACCGTGTATTGGTAATATAATACACGTAAAATCAAGAGTTCTCGCGAGGCCACTTCCACCTTAGGAAATAGGTATGCAGGTATGGTGTCTTTGAGTAGCATGAGATTGGGGGTAGAGGATGATATATATTAACTTGAGGATGATCTGTTAGTTATGTGTGTTGTTTGTCTGTGACAATTACTGTATAATGTACCGTGACTGTTTTCCACTTTTTGATGATAGAATTGCTTCTTATCCCCTATGTTTCTGTATTTTTGTGGGTTACTTTGGTTTACGTTAGAAGACCCGATGGAGGGTTATGTTGCTGAGGAGCTGGACGGAACTCTATATGTGATTACTCATTTTTGAGTTACCTTTTAGTGTGTATAATTGGCCTAATTAATTGTTACATGTGTTTAATATTGGTGATTTGGCTGAGTTTTACATTATTGGGCTTAATTGCTAAACATTGTTAATTTTCGGATTTTTCACTCATCCTGACCTTGTTGCCTTGTGCAGATCATAACTAGAGCTACAGATATCGGATTTTGGTGATCTTGTTGTCCCTAGAAAGATAAGGAAGATACCTACAATTTCATATTTCACAAGAATTGTCAAATTAGGCCAAAATCAAGGTTAGATTGGGTCCCGTGTTCTTTGGCATGGATCAGTGCATAGTCCATGATGTTCCTTCACTTAAATGGGCCTAACTTACTAATATTAAGCCCAATTAAGGCATTTGATACTTGTTGGAAATCTTATTCAGAGGCCCTTAATTTGGTCTAGGGTTAGGTCAAGATTAATAAGCATAAATAACAGTTTACTGCACACAAGTTAGAGAGACGAAAATTAGACACTTTTGCAATCCTTATTTTTGCAAGTTTTGGAATTCTCTTCCCCTCACTTCTCCCCTTTTTAGTTTTCTGCACTTTGTTGGATGTTTTTTTGTTAAAGCTTCTCCAATGGTAATGACTATGCAAGGCTAAACCTTTTATCAATCCTAGACATTCAAGTAATTTGGTTTGAATTCAGAGTGCCTTACTTTTAATTGTTTTTCAATTGCTTCTTCTCCTTTTTCTCTTCTTTCAATTATGATTTCTGTGTTGTGAGTGTGATTACGCTTGAGCTATGTTTGATTAGATGTAGATTCAGTTTTCATTATTAAATTGGAATTAGGATTTATTAATCCAAAAATCTAATAGAGATTAGGGAACCGATTGGTAACCTAGGTTAATTGAATTTGTACATAAATCAACATTATTAAGTATTGCGATTGTGACTCCAATTTTGTTGTTTAAACCCTACATGATCATGTAGTAGATTTCAAATTAACAGAGGAGGAGGGCAAACGAATTTATATCTTTTGGAACAATGATGAATTCTACCAAAGAACTTGACGTCTTGGATTGATGTTTTTAATTGATTGAATTTCTTTGTTTGTTATGAATTTGTTTTCTCCTTGAAAATTTCCATTTTTTTCTCTAACATTCTTGATTGGATAATAATTTTAAAGATCCTCGTGAGACGACCAAGGTTGTTTTGCTTTGTACTGCAGTTTTTTTTCATTACTATTTTAGTTTGACCCGTGTACGACGACGGATCAAATCTGGAGCCGTTGCTGGGGATCTTTGATTTTTATAAGCCATATTAGGAATTCTTTTTCTTTGGACTTGTTTTTGTTTTTGTTTTTTTAGTCCCATAATATTCATCTTTGTTTTTTGCTATTTTTTTATTTTTATTTTGATGTTTGGAGCTTATATGTGAGTGTCTTGAGCTCATATGTTTATATCATATTGATGACATTGCAGATTGTGATTGTCGTGGTTGTGAATCTTAGTACTTCCCATGGATATTTGTATATAAAATTACATGCCTAAAGTTGACTATGAACCATCATGCATATATTATCCTCAAACCAATTTTGCTAATTTTTCAAGAGGTTATATAGATTCAAGTATGTCTGCGTCAATGGATAATTATTTGTCTCATAGCACTTTGAGAGATTTTGCCACATTTTATGAACCACCATGCATACATTATGTAGAAAAGAGGTTGAGCCACCATGCATATATTATCCTGACATTACTGGTGATTATGAGTTTAGTAGTGATTTTGGCATGATTGAAGTAAATGAGGTGCAACTTTCATATCCTGGCCAACATGGGGGATAACATGGCAGCTTGGACGAATTAGCTTCTTTGGTGCATCAATTGACAATAAGTCAGCAGCAATATCAGCCTGACCCCACACCTGTCCAACCTAGTCTGGAAGAATTGGTGCAAGAAATGGCATAACACACTCTTGAATTCCAACAGAGGATAGAAGCAAGTCTTCATAATTTGGCCAGTCAAATTGGTCACATTGCCTCCACATTGACTGCACTGCAATCACAACATCTCCTTGAACAACATTCAGATTCACAAATAGATATTCTTGACAATACTTCTTCTGAGCATAATTTTGATAATGATGTCGAGAATACTATTATTGATGAACTTTGTGTTGAACTTCCAGATATTCAAGATTTTCCTGATTCTATTTTATGTACTTCATGTGTTGACTTTAGGGGTGCTATTTTGTGTGCAGCATGTGTTGAAATTTCATCCTTTTTAGGGTATAAGGAGCAAAAAGTGCATATGGAAGATGAGACACATAAGGTTGAGGACCCTGTTCAGCCAAGAAATGTAAACTGGGGATCATGTGAACATGCTACCCACAGAAAGAATCCCCATAAAAGATGGTGATCATGTCATGATGGATGATGCAAGACTACTTATGTTACAGACAACCACTAAGTCTTTCATGGTTGATAAAGACTGGCTCAAGCAAATTGGTGAGAAATTCTCGGAGCATGCATTGGAAAAGCGCTTAAGCTACAATGAGACTTGTTGCACTACATTCTATAAGGCTTTTTCTCCCCCTTTCTATTTTATTTTTCGTGTCCTCTATGTGAATGAATTTGTTCTTGTTCTTGATTTTAATATGTTCTATATTGAGGACAATGTAGATTTCAAGTGTGGGGGAGATATACTATGTTATGATGTTTTTAAATTGTGTGTTGAACTTTGTTGGCATCTGTTTCTTTTATTGTTTATGTTATTTTTCTCTATTTTTAAAATAAAACGTAAAAAAATGTATTTTTTTATTGGTGTTTTAGTATCTTAGGATTATTTTTTTTTTGTTTTCTTTGTTGTTTTTAGGGTCTCAAAAAATTTTAAAAAAATATTTGTGTTTGAGTCTTGTTACATGCTTTTCAGTGAATTCTTAAGTTTGTATGAGTTGTGAGTGATTTGCATCATTCTTGGTTAAGAGGTTTCATGACTTGATATGGAGAAATTCTTGCATTTCTAGTGTAATAAGTAGGCATTGAAAATTAATTTGGGAATCATTTGTGGTAGGCTTTACCCTTGTGAGTTTTTGAGCCCTATACATGGATGGATTGCATTGTTCCATGGTTTTCCTTTCTTGTGTGGTTACACTCGTGATTGTTAATTACTCTAGAACTTGACTTGACTCTTTGAAGCCTCTTGTTCACATGCATGTATTGAGGTGATTTAGGCCTTCTTTGTTTTTAAGCTACTAGCCAAATTAGCCTACCTTGCATTAAGACCATTGCTTGCCCCCTTGAGCTTGTCTAACCCATCCTTTGTTTTGCAGCTAATCAAAAGCTCATGAAGTGAAAAACCATGATTCACCTAACCCTAGGGAGTAAAGGAGCTTTGGAAATGTTTTGGGAATGAGTTCTTAAATAAGTGTGGGGGTCTACCCAAAAGTTTTGTTACTTATTTGGTTGGAGTAGCAAAGTGGCAAGTGAAAAGTAAAAAAGAAAAAAGAAAGAAAGAAAATATAGAAAAAGAAAAAAGAAAAAAGAAAAAAAAAGTAGATTATAATGCAATGTAAAAGTACAAATGAGTGGAAGTGCAAAGGAAGAAAAAGTTCAACAGAGACAAAGTATTGTTCATGGGCATTGAATTGTGTTTCTTGGGATAAATTTGCATGCTTATTTAAACTCATTCCCCATTGCTCCTCTAGTCTCTTTGGTTTATAGCTAACATCCCTTCTTATATCCACCAATACCTTAGCCCCATTACAACCTTGAAAAAGTCCTTTTGATCTTTATATGCATGTGTTTCAAGTGGTGGATGTTAGAGGCTTGTCAAGCTTATGGTAGTGTTAGCATTCATGATGTGCCTTGAGCGTAAACACAAACATTAAACACTTGAGAGTTGGAGTGTATGCCTAGTGAGAACTCTACCACTTTGAGTTCATCTTTGATTTGAATTGCCTCCTTGTTTGCTTGAGATGTTAAGGACGTATTCATGATTGTTTTGATTCCTCGATGCTTTGAATGTTTGTATCTTGCTCACTCTTGTCAATTCTTGGGATTCATTGATAAGTGTGTTTGTTGTGTTTGTAAAGTTTTTAGGAATTTAATTTTTGAGTTTTGCTCAGGAGTACAAAAGAGTAAGTGTGGGGGAATTTGATAACTCATTTTTGAGTTACCTTTTAGTGTTTATACTTGACCTAATTAATTTTTATATGTGTTTAATGTTGGTGATTTGGCTGAGTTTTACATTATTGGGCTTAATTGCTAAACATTGTTAATTTTCGGATTTTTCACTCATCCTGACCATGTTGCCTTGCGCAGAGCATAACTAGAGCTACAGATATCGGATTTTGGTGATCTTGCTGTCAGAAAGATAAGGAAGAGAGCTACAATTTCAGGTTTCACAAGAATTGTTAAATTAGGCCAAAATCAAGTCTAAATTGAGTCCCAAGTTCTCTGGCACGGATCAGTGCGGAGTCCATGATGTTCCTTCACTTAAATGGGCCTAACTTACTCATCTTAAGCCCAATTAAGGCATATGATACCTTGTTGGAAAGATTATTCAGAGGCCCTTAATTTGGTCTACGATTATGTCAGGATTAATAAGCATAAATAACAGTTTACAGCCGCAAAATTCAGAGAGACAAAAATTAGACACTTTTGCAATCCTTGTTTTTGTAAGTTTTGGAATTCTCTTCCCCTTTCTTCTCCCCTTTTTAGTTTTCTGCACTTTGTTGGATGTTTTGTTGTTAAAGATTCTCCAATGGTGATGACTATGGAAGGCTAAACCTTTTATCAATCCTAGACATTCAAGTAATTTGGTTTGAATTCTGAGTTCCTTACTTTTAATTGTTTTTCAATTGCTTCTTCTCCTTTTCTCTTCTTTCAATTATGATTTGTGTTGTGAGTGTGATTACACTTGATCTATGTCTGATTAGATGTAGATTCAGTTTTCATGATTGAACTGGAATTAGGAATTAGGATTGATTAATCCAAAAATCTAATAGAGATTAGGGAACCGATTAGTAACCTAGGTTAATTGAATTTGTACATAAATCAACATTATTAAAGATTGTGATCGTGACTCCAATTTTGTTGTTTAAACCCTACATGATCATGTAGTAGATTTCAAATTAACAGAGGAGGAGGGCAAACGAATTTATATCTTTTGGAACAATGACGAATTCTACCAAAGAACTTGAGGTCTTGGATTGATGTTTTTAATTGATTGAATTTCTTTGTTTGTTGCAAATTTGTTTTCTCCTTGAAAATTTCAAAAACCCCTTTTTTTCTCTAACATTCTTGATTGGCTAATAATTTTAAAGATCCTCATGAGACGACCAAGGTTGTTTTGCCTTGTACTGCAGTTTTTTTTTTTAATTACTATATTATTTTGACATGTGTACGACCACGGATCAGTATGAAACGGAGATTGCTGAGGAGTTGGATGAAACTCCGTACGAACCAGTTGCTGGGGGCCGGGCTGTGATCCATGGTGATTAGAGTATAGACAATATGGCCAGTGTGTCTAAGGAGCATTTTTATATTTCCGCTAAGTATGTATGTTGTTAAGTTTATGCCTGTGATGGATCCTACTGAGAGGATACCCTCAACAGTATTTTGGTATTGTAATGAACACTTAGGTGTGTATTTACATATGTTAAAATTGTTGTGTTTTAAATTTGCAGAAGTTATATGATAATTAAATAAGTTTTAATTTTTATGTATTTTCACGATAAACGTGCGATTAAGAATTGATTTAAGAAGGTAATTGATCTAATAAAACATCGGGGCACAATGGGAACTTTCCAATCTCTTAGACTTAGCATCCAAATATCTTATGGAGCTTACGTCCATGATCATACTTAGCATCCTTGCACATGTCTGTGATGATGGTTAAGGAGTTAGAATTGCTTGAACAGTTCAGGGATTTGAACTTAGGAATGGAATTGGTTGAGAATAAGATTTGATTAAGTATGATCACTCTTAGTAGTGATTTTATGAAAGATCTTAAAGATAAACAAGTTCAGGAACTATACCTCCAGGAAGTGAGTAGAGGAATCGATGAAGGTAAAATTTCCGTTTTTAATAGAGGAATGGATGGTGTGTTAAGGTTTAGAGATAGAATATATGTGCCAGAGGATGCAGAACTTAGGAAGATGATTTTAGAGGAGGCACATAAGAGTAAGTTGAGTTTCCATCCTGGATCCACAAAAATGTATCAGGATTTGAAGAAAATGTTTTGGTGGACAAGGATGAAGAAAGAAGTAGCGGAGTATGTTTTATCTTGTCTGGTGCGTCAGAAAGCTAAGATTGAACATCAGAAGCCAGCACGATTACTACAATCTTTAGATGTCCCAGAGTGGAAATGACAAAGTATAGCTATGGATTTTGTGGTCGGATTACCACGAACTCCTAAGAAGCATGATGCGATTTGGGTTACTATTGATAGGTTGACGAAGTGTGCTCACTTCTTATCTATTGGTGAAAGTTATAATTTGGAAACGTTGACTTAGATTTACATCAAAGAAATTGTTAGATTACATGGTGTGCCATCGAGCATTGTCTCAGACCGAGATCCTAGATTCACATCTAGATTTTGGAGACAATTGCAAAATGCCTTGGGAACAAAGTTGAGGATGAGTTCTGCTTATCATCCCCAAACTGATGGACAATCAGAAAGGACAATTCAATCATTAGAGGATCTATTGAGAGCTTGTGTGTTGGAGCACACTGGCAGTTGGGATGAGTTCTTACCATTGTTTGAATTTCCTTATAACAATAGTTTCCATAGTAGTATCGGAATGGCACCATATGAGGCTTTGTATGGCAGAAAGTGTAGGACCCCGCTGTGTTGGTATGAGACTGGTGAAAACCAAGTTTTGGGTCCATATGTGGTGCAACAAACTACGGAGCAAGTCAGGAAGATACGGGAAAAAATGAAGGAAGCGCGGGATAGGCAAAGGAGCTACAATGACAAGAGGAGGAGACCATTAGAATTCAAGGAAGGCGATCACGTGTTTTTGAGAGTTACTCGAAAAACTGGAATTGGCAGAGCTATCAAATCCAGAAAACTTACTCCTCGATTCATTGGACCTTTTCAGATTCTTCGACGAATTGGTCCAGTAGCTTACCAAATTGCCTTACCACCCAATCTTTCCGACCTTCATGATGTCTTTCATGTTTCTCAGTTGAGAAAGTATTACCCTAATCCTTCACATGTCATTGAGTTTGAGTCAATACAACTGCAAGAGAATCTAGAGCATGAGGCTTTACCCGTAAGGATCACAGATAAACGGATTAAGGAGCTTCGCCGTAGACAAATTCCTTTGGTTAAGGTCGTATGGGATGAAACTACTGGAGATGCTACTTGGGAACGCGAAGAGGATATGCAACAACAATATCCACATCTTTTCTAAGGTACGTAAATTCCGAGGACGGAATTTTCATTTAAGAGAGATAGTAATGTAACAGCCTGATTTTAATTATGTTGTTCAACCGATTAAAATATAAATAAATTATATTTTAATTTGAGAGTTAGAAAGTGTTTTTGATTAAAATAAAATCATAGTCATAGTCTACTTTATGGTAGAGGATAACGGTAAAATTTTCGGTTGAAAATTCAGACGAAAGTCGATCTGCGTTTTCACTGCCGGTACAAGTTTACTGTGCAGAAAACCTAATTTTGACCCGTGAATGAGACGGTTAGTGTTTTTAATATATTTCCTTCAACTTTGGTTATTTTGAAAATTTTCGTTCAAAAATAGGATATAATATTTTATTCGGGCGAAAACGTCGGAAGAATTACGATCGGAAAATACAATCGGATACGAAATGGAGCAGATTAGGGATCACAAAAGAAGTGAAGTGACTTGATGAGACTTGATGGAAATGGGTTATGACACACTCCAAAAGTGTGATCATCACACTTTTCAAATTATAATATTATATTCTAAAAACCTATTTTTCTCTCTCATCTCAAACCAAACAAGGCACACGGTCAAAACTTGCTCTCCAAGCTCATTCCTCTCTCCTCAATTTCGTGCCACTCTATCCCTTCTCTATATATACACCTCTCATTTTCACTTCATCATCTTCCTTCTTCAAACTCCACTAAACCTTTATCTTCTTCCTTTTTTCTAAAAGTTCAAGCTCTTAAAGCTTTAGTTTTTATTCATCTTTTCTACTTAAGTTCTTCATTAAAGTTCTTCCTTATACTAAGGGTAATGCTCTCATATGAATCTTTTTTCAAGTTTCATCTTTTATTTCTTAGTTTACTTTATGTGTTCTTTATATGCTTTAAATTTCTAAAATCCCTCTAAAATGGTAGAAAACTCCTTTTGAGTTGAAACCACTTTTTGTAGTCTTGTATTAACTTATATTTTCACATACTAAGAGGTTGTGTAAAACAAAAAATCTTTACCTATCTCTTCCAATGAAGGTCGAATGCTTGCATTTGTGACCTAGGAAGTTTTTGTTTCAACTTTTGGAATATGATCATGTGTTTGAGTTTCTAACTATCCATTGATCTTAAATCTATAAATCTTGGAAGTTTTGATAGCTTGTTCCTATGATGGCTGAAAATATGAATAAGTAAGCCTAGGATACTATGTTTCAACTTTCCAAGTATGATCATGGATTTAGAACTCTTAATACCTTGTGATTCTAAACCTAAGAGTTATTGTTAAACAAAGAATATTTTCCTCATCATCCCATGATGGCCGAAACTTAGTGTTTAGGTGCTAGGATGTTTGAGTTTTTATTTTTCCAAAATGATCATGGACTTAAGCTTCATAAGATATTTGGATGCTAAGTCTAAGATATTGGAAAGTTTAAGGATTTCTAACTTGTTTATTCTATGTTATTAAAGTTAGGATGTATTACTTTCATTTTTCCAAGATGATCATGGACTTGAGCTCCATAAGATATTTGGAAGCTAAGTCTAAGAGATTGGAATGTTTAAGTTTCCATTGTTTTCCAAAATGATCATGGACTTGAGCTCCATAAGATATTTGGATGCTAAGTCTAAGAGATTGAAAAGTTTAAAGATTTCTAACTTATAAATCCTATGAAGGCCGAACCTAGAAGGTTATGGACCTAGGATACTTTGTTCTTATTTTTCCAAAATGATCATGGTTTTGAGCTCCTTAATACATATGGATGCTAAACCTAAGAGATTGGAAAGTTTAGTGAATGCTAGCCTATTTTACTAGCCTTGGACGAATACCCTAAGTTTATAACTTAGTGGGATTTTAATTCAACTTTGTTAAGTGATCATTGTTTATGAACTCCTAACACTTAAGGATCATAAATCCGTGAGTTGTATAATTTTCGGGAATCTCTAATCCTAAGAACTAGTCTTGGCCGAACCTATACCTTGTGGTTTAGTGTTATTGTTTGATTTTAACTTGTGATTTTGTGTTCATAACCTTAGACTTCCATCACGGAGGAAACGAGGACGTTCGTGGTATACCTCTTTGAGCATCTAATCTCCTTACCTTCACAGAAGGTGGAGTTAGTACTTTGTGGTGTGACAATGAGGAGCTTCGAGTTTGGGAGTTCGGTGATAACCCAGGTGGGGGAAAAAATCAACCTATCATTGGAATCGATAAGTAGTATATTATATAATAATTGTGTAGGGCGACCTAAACCCTACTAGTAGTCAAGTAATCGACAAGACCAAAATCACATTGGAAACCTTTTCTGAAAAACCAATGGCGATTCGGGGATTGTATGTTTATCGATATTATGTTGATTTAATATTGTTGATGGTTGATTTGATTTTATTACCTTTATTGATTTGATTTTGTGCTATGTTGGTGATATGGGAATATTTTGATTGATATTGTGTTATGCATGATCTGCCTGGTTTGTATTATTATGCTTAGTGGTTTTTAAGTATATATATATATATATATATATATATATATATATATATATATATATATATATATATTGTCTAAGAGATGATTGTTTTGGGTGTGAGGATAATAATGATATAGAAGTGCCTGACCTAGATGATGTATGTTAAAGAGGTGTTACGACATAGAATATGTGTCAAGTTCTAATGGAAGGTTAAGGCAGTAGGATGTTGTTAAAATGGGTTGGTGAGATTCAAGTATAGGTGTTGTTGTCCACAACCGTGTATTGGTAATATAATACACAAGGACAAAGGTGTATTGGTAATATAATACACAAGGACAAAAGTGTATTGGTAATATAATATACAAGGACAAAGTGTATTGGTAATATAATACGCAAGGACATCTGTGTATCGGTAATATAATACACCGTGTATTGGTAATATAATACACGTAAAACACTTCTGTGTATTGGTAAAATAATACACCGTGTATTGGTAAGATAATACACGTAAAATCAAGAGTTCTCGTGAGACCACTTCCACCTTAGGAAATAGGTGTGCAGCTATGGTGTCTTTGAGTAGCATGAGATTGGGGGTAGAGGATGATATATATTAACTTGAGGATGATCTGTTAGTTATGTGTGTTGTTTGTCTGTGACAATTACTGTATAATGTACTATGACTGTTTTCCACTTTTTGATGATAGAACTGCTTCTTATCCCCTATGTTTCTGTATTTTTGTGGGTTACTTTGGTTTACCTTAGAAGACCCGATGGAGGGTTATGTTGCTGAGGAGATGGACGGAACTATGTATGTGATAACTCATTTTTGAGTTACCTTTTAGTGTGTATACTTGGCCTAATTAATTGTTATATGTGTTTAACATTGGTGATTTGGCTGAATTTTACATTATTGGGCTTAATTGCTAAACATTGTTAATTTTCGGATTTTTCACTCATCATGACCTTGTTACCTTGCACAGAGTATAACTAGAGCTGCAGATATCAGATTTTGGTGATCTTGATGTCCCTAGAAAGATAAGGAAGATACCTACAATTTCAGGTTTTCAAAAAAATTGTCAAATTAGGCCAAAATCAAGGCTAAATAGGGTCCCGAGTTCTATGTCGCGGATCAGTGCGCAGTCCATGATGTTCCTTCACTTAAATGGGCCTAACTTACTCATCTTAAGCCCAATTAAGGCATATGATACCTTGTTGGAAAGCTTATTCAGAGGCCCTTAATTTGGTCAAGGGTTAGGTAAGGATTAATAAGCATAAATAGCAGTTTACAGACGCACAAGTCAGAGAGACGAAAATTAGACACTTTTGCAATCCTTGTTTTTGTAAGTTTTGGAATTCTCTTCCCCTCTCTTCTCCCCTTTTTAGTTTTTTGCACTTTGTTGGATGTTTTGTTGTTAAAGATTCTCCAATGGTGATGACTATGGAAGGCTAAACCTTTTATCAATCCTAGACATTCAAGTAATTTGATTTGAATTCCGAGCGCCTTACTTTTAATTGTTTTTCAATTGCTTCTTCTCCTTTTCTCATCTTTCAATTATGATTTCTGTGTTGTGAGTGTGATTACGCTTGATCTATGTCTGATTCGATGTAGATTCAGTTTTCATGATTGAATTGGAATTAGGAATTATGATTGATTAATCCAAAAATCTAATAGAGATTAGGGAACCAATTGGTAACCTAGGTTAATTGAATTTGTACATGAATCAACATTATTAAGGATTGTGATTGTGACTCCAACTTTGTTGTTTAAACCCTACATGATCATGTAGTAGATTTCAAATTAACAGAGGAGGAGGGCAAACGAATTTATATCTTTTGGAACAATGACGAATTCTACCAAAGAACTTGACGTCTTGGATTGATTTTTTTAATTGATTGAATTTCTTTGTTTGTTGCAAATTTGTTTTCTCCTTGAAAATTTCAAAAACCCTTTTTTTCTCTAACATTCTTGATTGGCTAATAATTTTAAAGATCATTGTGAGACGACCAAGGTTGTTTTGTTTTGTACTGCAGTTTTTTTTAATTACTATATTATTTTGACCCATGTACGACCACGGATCAAATTTGGCATCGTTGTCGGGGATCTTTGATTTTTATAAGCCATATTAGGATTTTTTTTTGGACTAGTTTTTGTTTTTGTTTTTTTAGTCCCATAATATTAATCTTCGTTTTTTGCAATTTTTTTTTATTTTTCTTTTGCTGTTTGGAGCTTATATGTGAGTGTCTTGAGCTCATATGTTTGTATCATATTGATGACATTGCAGATTGTGATTGTCGTGGTTGTGAATCTTAGTACTTCCCATGGATATTTGTATGCAAAATTATATGCCTAATGTTGATTATGAACAATCATGCATATATTATCCTCAAACCAATTTTGCTCATTTTTCAAGAGGTTATATAGATTCAAGTATGTCTGCATCAATGGATAATTATTTGTCTCATAGCACTTTGAGAGTTTTTGCCACATTTTATGAACCACCATGCAAACATTATGTAGAGAAAGAGGTTGAGCCACCATGCATATATTATCCTGACATTACTGGTGATTATGAGTTTAGTAGTGATTTTGGCATGATTGGAGTGAATGAGGTGCAACTTTCCTATTTTGACCAACATGGGGGAGAACATGGCAGCTTGGTTGAATTAGCTTCTTTAGTGCATCAATTGACAATAAGTCAGCAGCAATATCAGCCTGACCCCACAACTGTCCAACCTAGTCTGGAAGAATTGGTGCAAGAAATGGCAAAACACATTCTTGAATTCCAACAGAGGACAGAAACCAGTCTTCATAATTTGGCCAGTCAAATTGGTCACATTGCCTCCACATTGACTACACTGCAATCACAACATCTCCTTGAACAACATTCAGATTCACAAATAGATATTCTTGACAATACTTCTTCTGAGCATAATTTTGATAATGATGTCGAGAATACTATTATTGATGAACTTTGTGTTGAATTTCCAGATATTCAAGATTTTCCTAATTCTATTTTATGTACTTCACGTGTTGACTTTAACGGTTATATTTTGTGTGCAGCATGTGTTGAAATTTCATCCTTTTTAGGGTATAAGGAGCAAAAAGTGCATATGGAAAATGAGACACATGAGGTTGAGGACCCTGTTCAGCCAAGAAATGTAAAATGGGGATCATGTGAACATGCTACCCATAGAAAGAATCCCCATAAAAGATGGTGATCATGTCATGATGGATGATGCAAGACTACTTATGTTAGAGACAACCACTAAGTCTTTCATGGATGATAAAGAATGGCTCAAGCAATTTGGTGAGAAATTCTCAAAGCATGCATTGGAGAAGCGCTTGAGCTACAATGAGACTTGCTGCACTACATTCTATAAGGCTTTTCTCCCCCTTTCTATTTTATTTTTCGTGTCCTCTATGTGAATGAATTTGTTCTTGTTATTGTTCTTGATTTTAATATATTCTACATTGAGGACAATGTAGATTTCAAGTGTGGGGGAGATATACTATGTTATGATGTTTTTAAATTGTGTGTTGAACTTTGTTGGCATCTGTTTCTTTTGTTGTTTATGTTATTTTCTCTATTTTTAAAATAAAACGTAAAAAAAATGTATTTTTTTTATTGGTGTTTTAGTATCTTAGGATTTTTTTTTTTTTTTTGCTTTCTTTGTTGTTTTTAGGGTCTCAAAAAATTTAAAAAAAAAAGTATTTGTGTTTGAGTCTTGTTGCATGCTTTTCAGTGAATTCTTAAGTTTGTATGAGTTGTGAGTGATTTGCATCATTCTTGGTTAAGAGGTTTCATGACTTGATATGGAGAAATTCTTACATTTCTAGTGTAATAAGTGAGCATTGAAAATTAATTTCGGAATCATTTGTGGTAGGCTTAACCCTTGTGTGTTTTTGAGCCCTATACATGGATGGATTGCACTGTTCCATGGTTTTCCTTTCTTGTGTGATTACCCTCATGATTGTTAATTACTCTAGAACTTGACTTGACTCTTTGAAGCCTCTTGTTCACATGCATGTATTGAGATGATTTAGGCCTTCTTTGTTTTTAAGCTACTAGCCAAATTAGCCTACCTTGCATTAAGACCATTGCTTGCCCCCTTGAGCTTGTCTAACCCATCCTTTGTTTTGCAGCTAATCAAAAGCTTATGAAGTGAAAAACCTTCATTCCCCTAACCCAAGGGAATAAAGGAGCTTTGGAATTCTTTTGGGAATGAGTTTTTAAATAAGTGTGGGGGTCTACCCAAAAGTTTTGTTACATATTTGGTTGGAGTAGCAAAGTGGCAAGTGAAAAGTAAAAAAGAAAAAAAAAGAAAGAAGAAAGAAAGAAAATATAGAAAAAGAAAAAAGAAAAAAGAAGTAGATTGTAATGCAATGTAAAACTGCAAATGAGTGGAAGTGCAAAGGAAGAAAAAGTTCAATAGAGACAAAGTGTTGTTCGTGGGTATTGAATTGTGTTTCTTGGGATAAATTTGCATGCTTATTTAAACTCATTCCCCATTTCTCCTCTAGTCTCTTTGGTTTATAGCTAACATCCCTTCTTGTATCCACCCATACATAAGCCCCATTACAACCTTGAAAAAATCCTTTTGATCTTTATGTGCATGTGTTTCAAGTGGTGGATGTTAGAGGCTTGTCAAGCTAATGGTAGTGTTAGCATTCATGATGTGCCTTGAGCGTAAACACAAACATTAAACACTTGAGAGTTGGAGTGTATGCCTAGTGAGGACTCTACCACTTTGGATTTATCTTTGATTTGAATTGCCACCTTGTTTGCTTGAGATGTTAAGGACGTATTCATGATTGTTTTGATTCCTCGATGCATTGAATATTTTTATCTTGCTCACTCTTGTCCATTGTTGGGATTCATTGATAAGTGTGTTTGTTGTGTCCGTAAAGTTTTTAGGAATTTAATTTTTTAGTTTTGCTCAGGAGTGCAAAAGAGTAAGTGTGGGGGAATTTGATAACTCATTTTTGAGTTACCTTTTTGTGTGTATAGTTGGTCTAATTAATTGTTATATGTGTTTAATATTGGTGATTTGGCTGAGTTTTACATTATTGGGCTTAATTACTAAACATTGTTAATTTTCGGATTTTTCACTCATCCTGACCTTGTTGCCTTCCGCAGAGCATAACTAGAGTTACAGATATCGGATTTTGGTGATTTTGCTGTCCCTAGAAAGATAAGGAAGAGACCTACAATTTCAGGTGTCACAAGAATTGTCAAATGAGGCCAAAATCAAGGCTAAATTGGGTCCCTAGTTCTCTGGCCCGGATCAGTGTGCAGTCCATGATGTTCATTCACTTAAATGGGTCTAACTTACTCATCTTAAGCCCAATTAAGGCATATGATACCTTGTTGGAAAGATTATTCAGAGGCCCTTAATTTGGTCTAGGGTAAGGTCAGGATTAATAAGCATAAATAACAGTTTACAGCTGCACAAGTCAGAGAGATGAAAATTAGACACTTTTGCAATCCTTGTTTTTGTAAGTTTTGGAATTCTCTTCCCCTCTCTTCTCCCCTTTTTAGTTTTCTGCACTTTGTTGGATGTTTTGTTGTTAAAGCTTATCCAATGGTGATGACTATGGAAGGCTAAACCTTTTATCAATCCTAGACATTTAAGTAATTTGGTTTGAATTTCGAGTTCCTTACTTTTAATTGTTTTTCAATTGCTTCTTCTCCTTTTCTCTTCTTTCAATTATGATTTCTGTGTTGTGAGTGTGATTACGCTTGATCTATGTCTGATTAGATGTAGATTCAGTTTTCATGATTGAATTGGAATTAAGAATTAGGATTGATTAATCCAAAAATCTAATAGAGATTAGGGAACCGATTGGTAACCTAGGTTAATTGAATTTGTACATAAATCAACATTATTAATGATTGCGATTGTGACTCCAATTTTGTTGTTTAAACCCTACATGATCATGTAGTAGATTTCAAATTAACAGAGGAGGAGGGCAAACAAATTTATATCTTTTGGAACAATAACGAATTCTACCAAAGCACTTGAGGTCTTGGATTGATGTTTTTAATTGATTGAATTTCTTTGTTTGTTGCAAATTTGTTTTCACCTTGAAAATTTCAAAAACCCCTTTTTTACTCTAACATTCTTGATTGGCTAATAATTTTAAAGATCCTCGTGAGATGACCAAGGTTGTTTTGCCTTGTACTGCAGTTTTTTTTAATTACTATATTATTTTGACCCGTGTACGACCACGGATCTGTATGAAACGGTGATTGCTGAGGAGTTGGATGAAACTCCGTACGAACCAGATGCTGGGGGCCGGGCTGTGATCTATGGCGATTAGAGTATAGACAATATTGCCAGTGTGTCTAAGGAGCATTTTTATATTTCCGCTAAGTATGTATGTTGTTAAGTTTATGCCTGTGAGGGATCCTACTGAGAGGATACCCTCAACAGTGTTTTGGTATTGTAATGAACAATTAGGTGTGTATTTACATATGTTAAAGTCGTTGTGTTTTAAATTTGCAGAAGTTATATGATAATTAAATAAGTTTTAATTTTTACGTAATTTCACGATAAGCGCGCGATTAAGAATTGATTTAAGAATGCAGTTAATCTAATAAAATACCGGGGCACAACGGTGTGTCTCAACCAGGGTTAGAAAAGACTTGCTGGACAAAAATAAAGATGGACTGTCCTAAAAGGTCCCATTTTGCTTTAAAGAAAAGTGGATGGAACCCATCAGGGGCAGGTGCCTTATAATTGCCCATGCTAAAAAGAGCGAGCTTTACCTCATCAAAGGATACAATATCACTCAGAATCTGGAGATCCATGTTGCTAATAGGTGGGTAAGAAGAAGTAGTGACCAAATTTTGATCGAGGGGGACTTCGGAAGAGAACAGATTTGCATAAAAAACAGAAATAGTACCCCTTATCTCCTGGTCATCATACAGCCACTGGTCTTCTTCATTAAGGAGGGCCTCAATTTTATTGTTCCTTCTTTTTATTAGGGTGGTTTGGTGGAAGTATTTGGTGTTTCTATCCCCTAGTTTAGACCATTTGGAGCAAGATTGGTGAAACCAATAGGCCTCTTCTGTTGAGTTTGTTATTTATCTTATTTTTAGTTTTTCTGTTAGCTAAATCAGATTGCATTCTGATAAGTTAATTATCTTTAGTTAGTTTATCTTTAATTAGATTTAGTTATCTTTTAGTTAGACTTATCTTATCTTTCTGTTATTGTTGCTGATCAATGCCTATATAATGGCTTGACTTCTATTCAATAAAGCATTCATTCTCCAATTTGTTTAAGAGAGACTTTGCAATCTTTACAAATTGGTATAAGAGCTCCATCCTGGGGCCTGATATAACAAAAGCAGCAGACTTTGAGTGATTCAAAATGAGTGAGGAGAAGAACTTCATGCAACCCACCATACCACGTTTTGATGGTCACTATGACCATTGGAGCTTGCTTATGTAAAATCTTTTGAGATCAAAAGGGTATTGGAGTTTGGTGGAGACTGGTTATGCAGAACCAGCCAATGGAGTGGAGTCAACCGAGGTGCAGCAGAAGGAGTTGGAGGATCTGAAGTTGAAGGACCTCAAGGTTAAGAATTATCTATTTCAAGCCATTGCCACAACAATTCTTGAACAAATTCTGTAGAAAGGCACATCGAAACAGATATGGGACTCAATGAAGAAGAAGTTTGAGGGTAATGCAAGAGTGAAGCGTTCAACTTTGCAGGCACTAAGGCGGGATTTTGAAGTTCTTGAGATGAAAGTTGGTGATACCATAACTGAGTACTTTGCTCAAGTTATGGGCTTAGCCAACAAGATGAGGAGCAATGGAGAGGACATGAAGGAAGTTACCATCGTGGAGAAAGTTCTTAGAACTTTGACTGAGAAGTTCGACTATGTTGTTGTCTCAATTGAAGAATCTAAGGACATTGATAGACTCGCTGTTGATGAATTACAAAGTTCCCTAGTTGTTCATGAACATAAGTTTATCAGACCAAGTGCAGAAGAACATGCACTATATGTGAGTAATGATAACTCCTATGGCACAAGGGGAAGAGGCATAGGACGAGGAAGAGGGAGAGGAAGGCAAAGCATTAATCGAGCCACAATTGAATGTTTCAAATGTCACAAGTTGTGCCACTATAAGTATGAATGTCCATTATGGGACAAGGAGGAGGTGAACTATGCAAAGTTTGATGAAAGAGAAGAAATACTGCTTATGTCCTATGTTGAGATACCTCAACATCATGCAAAGGATGATGAAATCCGGTTTCTAAATTCAGGATGCTCGAATCACATGTGTGGGGACAAATCAAAGTTCTGTGAAATGGATAAAGTTTTCAAGCATTCAGTAAAGCTTGGAAACAACACAAAGATGAATGTTCTTGGCAAAGGAAGTGTGAAACTGAGTATCAGTGGTGTCACTCATGTGATACAAGATGTCTTTTATGTGCTTGAACTCAAGAATAACCTCTTGAGTATAGGACAATTACAAGAGAAGGGGCTAACAATCATGATCAAGTCAGGAACGTGCAGCATCTATCATCCTCACCAAGGGTTGATTCTACAGGTCAATATGACTTCAAACAGAATGTTCATATTGTCTTCTAGAACTATAGAGAAGAAGGAAGCATGTTTCAGCACCACAGCACAGGATCTTCCTCACTTGTGGCACTGCAAATATGCTCATCTCAGTCACAAAGGGTTGCAATTGATGCAAACATGGAATATGGTTCGTGGGCTGCCTCAGGTATCTGCCTCTACAACTGTGTGCTCTAATTGTGTTAAAGGAGAGCAACATCGTGAGCCAATGTCAAAGAAAAGTCAGTGGAGAGCAAGCCAAAAGTTATAGCTAGTCCATTCAGACATCTGTGGTCCAATCACTCCTCCGTCTAACAACCAAAAGAGGTACATCTTATGTTTCATAGATGATTATTCTAGAAAAGCATGGGTATATTTTCTATTGGAAAAGTCAGAAGCTTTCTATCACTTCAAGTGCTTCAAAGTACTTTGTGAGAAAGAAAGTGGATTACCTGTTAAATGTCTTTGTACAAATAGGGAGGAGAAGTTAATTCATTGGAGTTTAATGAATTTTGCAAGATGAATGGGATAAAGAGGCAATTAACTACAACCTACACACCACAACAAAATGGAGTAACTGAGCGCAAAAACAAGACTGTGATGAACCTGGTCATATCAATGTTATCTGAGAAAAAGGTTCCAAAGACTTTTTAGCCTGAAGCAGTGAAGTGGACAATGTATGTTCTAAATCGATCTCCCACATTGGCTGTTAAAGGGGTGACACCAGAGGAAGCTTGGAGTGGTGAGAAGCCTTCAGTTGAGCATTTTAGAGTATTTGGATGTGTGGGGCATGCACACATTCCAAATGCTAAAAGGACAAAGCCAGAGAGCAAGAGTGCTAAATGTGTTCTTCTTGGTGTTAGTGATGAATCCAAAGGATACAATATGTATGATCCTATCTCAAAGAAAGTTTTGATAAGCCGAGATGTGATCTTTGAAGAAGAAAAATAGTGGAGCTGGGATCAAAGCAACAAGGAGGTATTGCAAGAAAATTTAGAATAGGGAGACAGTGACTTTGATGATGAACAGGTTGATGCAACCGCAAATGAGGAGGTAGAACAAGGTGAAACTGATCATCCTGAAGCTCAACAAATGCCAAATCAGAATGTTGCAGAGGGCAGAATGAGACATGCTCCATCATGGATGGAAGACTATGTGACAGGAGAAGGACTATCAGAAGAAGAAGATGTGATCAACATGGCCTTGACAGAATTTGCAGATCCAATGTGCTTTGAGGAGGCAGTAAAATATGCTAAGTGGAGGCAAGCAATGGAAGCTGAGATCATAGCTATAGAGAAGAATCAAACCTGGAAATTAGTTGAATTACCAGAGGGTGCAAAGAAGATAGGGGTCAAATGGATATACAAAACCAAGTTAAATGAACATGGTGCAGTAGACAAATTCAAGGCACGACTAGTAGCAAAGGGATATTCACAAGAATATGGAATTGACTACAATGAGGTGTTTGCACCTGTTGCTAGGATGGATACGGCCAGAATGGTATTAGCACTTGTTGTACAAAGAAGCTGGAAGATCAATCAGCTTGATGTGAAGTCGGCCTTTCTTCATGGAACATCGAGTGAGGATGTGTATGTTGAAAAACCAAAAGGATATGTGAAGAAAGGAAGTGAGCATATGGTTTATAAACTGCACAAGGATTTGTATGGGCTAAAACAAGCACCGCGAGCTTGGTTTAGCTGCATTGAGTCTTACTTTATTAGTGAAGGATTCCACAAAAGTCAGAATGAGCAGATCTTCATCAAATGGAGTAATTGAACTAGTTCATTGTGGAACACAAGATCAAGTTGTTGATGTGATGACCAAGCCTCTAAAGTTGGATTCTTTCCGGAAACTTCGAATACAGCTAGGAGTGTGTAAGATTCCAGAATTAAACAAATTGCATGACTGCAATTAGTTTAAGGGAGGGTTTGTTGAGTTTGTTATTTATCTTATCTTTAGTTTTTCTGTTAGCTAAATCAGATTGCAATCTGACAAGTTAATTATCTTTAGTTAGTTTATCTTTAATTAGCTTTAGTTATCTTTTAGATAGACTTATCTTATCTTTCTGTTATTATTGTTGATCAATGCCTATATAATGGCTTGACTTCTATTCAATAAAGCATTCATTCTCCAATTTGTTTAAGAGAGACTTTGCAATCTTTACATCTTCATGGTCTAGTAAAGAGGTGTATTGGTTCCAAAGCTCTTTCTTTAGTTGGCTTAGTCTCTCGTTTTATTCTTCCAGGAGCTTCCTATCAATATGGCTATAATATGTTTCTTGCGCTTGAAGATATCGCCATAGGTTTCCTTATTCCAAATCCGGAGGTACGAGGTGAGGCGATTGATGTTTGAGGTCTCCAAGCATTTGCAACCTGATCGTGGAAACCTTCATGGTCAAGCCAGGGCCCCAGGAGCTTAAAGTAACCGGGAGAAGTTGCCTGAGATTCCTCTGCCAATTTGACCCAAACACCGCAGTGGTCCGAGGACTGTAAAGGAAGATTTATGATTGAGCTTGTAGGGAAGAGATCTTGCCATTTTGTATTCCCAAGAGCTCTATCTAATCTTTCTTTTAGTTGACCACTTTTCCATGTGACCAAAGGGCCTTTGCAACCCAGGTCAAATAAATTACAATTGGAGATACATTGGGAAAATCTAGCACTGCATCTGCGGTTGAAGCTGCCTCCGCCTGTTTACTCATGTGCATGGAGGACGAAGTTAAAGTCCCCCATGACTCACCAAGGGAGATCATGATCTAAGTTAATGGCTCAAAGTTCATCCTATAGGTCCTCGCGAAACCTTTCCTGAGGGCTACCATAAACCACCGCGAGCTACCAAGGTGAAGAGGATCTAGGATTAACTTTCAACAAAACACAATATTTAGAAGTAGAGATAATATCAATAGCAATAGTATTGGATTTCCAGAGACACCATATCCCCCTGAATACCCTACAGCCTCGACTCTAACAACACCATCAAAACCTAGTTTATTGACAACATTATCAGTGTGAGGGCCACTGATACGTGGTTCAATAATAGCTAGGAAGCAAAGCTTGTAAATTTTGGTAATATCTCTAATGAGGCCAGGGAAAAGAAGATGCCCGGCATCCATGCAAGTAAAATCATTAAAGCGATAAAAAAATAAAAGGAGAAAGGAACGGGTAAACCGAGGCTTAAGGCGCTTTGATGTTTTCAGTTACCATCTCGTCCGCCATCTCATGTTCTTTTGAGGAAGAACTGTTTGCTTTTGTGAGACCGAGTCTTGGTCTGCATCTAGGGGTTTAGGTTGATGAAACACATTTTCCACATTGAACTCTAAGGTTGAGGGCCCTGGAGTGTTTGTATTCCGAGTAATGATAGATGAACACACTTTTGATATCCAACATCGTATATATATACGTATTTACACTTGTTTATTATTTTTTCTCTCTCATCACATGTATTTAGCACTTTAAAACCACGCACCACCATCTGGTGTCTATACTTGATGTCCCAAAAATGTGTTCATTTATCATTACTCTTGTATTCCTCACCATGCTTCCGTTCGGATGGATAATCACATTAACGGGAGAATGATTGACTTTCGTAATATCATGTTGGCTTGCACCCATGATTTCTTTGCCTTTCTAGGGTTTCTTTGGATTTATGGTCTTAGGGTTTTGGCGATTATAGAAGAAGGATGTACATCATGTTATTATTTTATATATTTGTTGATAAAAATTCATTTATTCACAACTTTTTAAGTATCAGAAATTATATTTGAACAACCAAATTGGGACATCATACGGTGTTTCTTTAGTTTTTTGTGTATTTTTGGAATGCGTGTATACAAAAAAGATAAAAAAAAAAAAGTAAGTAAGAGATGGAGATAAACATATACGGTGTCTAAAACTTGATGTTCAAATATCATATCTTGACAACATTACAAAATGATATACCTTGACAACATTACAAAAATATAAGGAGTTTAATTTCAGATCACCTTAATGTAAATGATTTTTATACTGATATCCGATAATATCTTGACAAATCAACATTATAGTTATTTTTCTCTATTAGTTATTAAAATAAAAGCACATATGTCAAAATATTAGTTGATGTCAGTTTTAAACTTCGTATACTAAAAATACATGTTACTTTAATCCAAATATAAAATATTTATGCTATGTTACTCCGTTTGCTCCCATTTCCAATTTAATAGCAAGCATTTCATAGGGTAATTTCATAATTAAGTATACCATGCAATAACTTATAGGTATTTAATTTGTGTTTTTGTGTTTGCCACATCGATAAATAAATTAAATCACCCCAAGAAAACAAAAACTTTAAGTAATATGTTCATTTCGTTTAGGCTAGCTTTAGCAAGTATTTAATTATCAGTCTTGGTACAACTTGAGTAAGTTCACGAAGTCTGCACTCAAGGTCAGTTAAGTTATGGTAACCCACCAAGCTTGATTGAGATTATTTTAAATGTTTGTTTAGCACGCCTTTGCTGCCCTTTTAGACGAGTCACATGTGTTAGATTCTATCCTAAATCAATTGATGTTAAATATAGTTGTCCAACAATTATATAATAAAGGTTTAATTATTGAGTTGGTCCCTGAATTATTTGAGAATTTTCAATTAGATCGTTGAACTAAAAAAATTTTTAATTAGGTCCCTGAACTTATATAAAATTTTCAATTCATTTAGGTCCCTGAACTTATATAAAATTTTCAATTTGGTCCCTAAACTAAAAATGTGACTATATAAATTAAAAAGTAATAAAATGATAGATGATCAAATTTAGGGAAAAAATTATTGTTTGACATAATAATAAAATGACAAAAGATGAATATGAGAGAAAAATTATTGTTTAGCATAATAATTAAATAAATAATATAATAATAATAATAATAATAATAATAATAATAAAAAATTAAAAATAAAAATAAAACTTAGTGAGAAAATTTATTGTTTAGCATAATAATTAAATGATAATAGATAAATTTGAGAGACAAAATTTAGTATAATAACAAAATAATGAAATATGAAATTATGCCAGAAAATCCATGTTTTATAACCAAATATTAAGAGATTAAAATGATAAACCTCAACTAAAAAAAATAAATAAAATAAAATAAACCTCAATTAACAACAAAGTTATTGTTTGAAATAATAAATAAAATAAAGATTCTAGTTAAGCAAATATCACATCTTAGTTTGATTGTCAATTTTATTTTGAGTTATTTAATTTATTTTATTATTTATTATGTTATTTTATATTTTAATTGAGGTTTTTTATAATTATTTTAATATTTCTTAAATAATATTTTTGCTTGTTACGTCTATTGTTATTATTTTAATGTTTTTTCAAATATTAAATATTTGACTCAGTTTAATAACTTAATATTTTGTTATAAAATATAAATTTTCTAGGACGAATTCATATTTTATTATTTTGTTATTATCATTTTAATAACTAAATTTTGTCACTCAAATTTATTTATTTTATTTGATTATTATGTTAAACAATAGTTTTTCTCACTAAGTTTTATTTATTTTTTTATTATTTTAAATAGTGAGTTTTTTCTCTCATATTCATCTTTTGTCATTTTATTATTGTGTCAAACAATATTACTTTTTTTAAATTTCATCATTTACCATTTTATTATTTTTATTTTTTATATTAACCTTTTTACTTTAGGGATCTAATTGAAAATTCAATATATGTTGAGGCCAATTAGAAAATTTTTAGTTCATGGACCCAATTGAAAATTTTATATAAGTTCAGGGACTTAATTAGAAACTTTTTTTAGTTTAGGGACCTAGTTGAAAATTCTCAAATAGTTCAGGGACCAACTCAATAATTAAACCTATAATAAATCATAATCCAAGAATTGAAACGGACGATGTAAGACATCCACCCCTCCACAAATGTATGGCAGAACAGGCGATAAACAACGGAGATGAACTCTGAGAATGATACCAATACATTCTATCTTATAACAAATTGATATTAATTGTACAATTACTGAACATGTATAAAAATCTTATGCTCGGAATTAAGAAAGGCGATGTTCTCAACGTTGTGTATGTAGTCATAAATCATAATGGCAATTCCTTCGTGTGCCTCAAAGTACGCCAAGGGTTTGAGACTTGAACAATGTTTCTAAGTCAGTTCTTATGCTTACAAATGGAAAATCTTTAATAGCGTCACTTAGGTTTTGGTTGGCAAAAAAAAAAAAAAAAACTGATAAGCTAACTAAAAGATAAAAAATTGACTGATAGTTGAAAAGATAGTTTTATCAAAAAGCTTATAAATGAAAAAGTAACTGATTCAATTTGAAGTGTACGAGGAAATTAACTATTGAATTAACTTATAAATATAAAATGTTAAAAGAATATATTTATATGATATTTTCTATAAATTTATTTTAAATTATTTATTGTAAAATAATTATTATTATCAATAATTTAATTTATTACAACTTATTTCTCATCTTAAAAGGTGGGTTCTCTCTTGGTTGGGAGGGAAGAACCCACCTTGTGTACCCAACAAGTTCCTCGATGGAGATTAGTCACTGCTAAACAGTAGTGGATACTTCGTACTTATGTCATGGTTACCAAAAATATATTTTTACTAAATAAAATCAGATAATATAAATGAAATGACATGTTTATATATTTTTTGTATATGAATTTTTATTTAGGAGGTAAAGACTTAGTAAAGTAGAAATTTTGTTAAAGCAAGAAGCGTAAAAAAAAAAAAATTTAATAAGTTATAAACCGTTTAAAATAACTTTCGAAAAAAAATCATAACCTAATGAGATAAACTCATAAAAAAACTTAATAAAATAAATTTATTTATTAATCACCTTTATTTTAGTCAAATAAATTTATAAATTATTTAAATAAGTTATAAATTAGCTTATTTGACTTATCAAATATTAAGGAATAAAAAAGTGGGACTTTATTTTAAAAAAAGGCCTTTAAACCTTTATATTAAAATCTGAATTAAGATATAATATTCAACCAAGTCAAGTCGTTATTTCAAATCTGCTTCATGTGGTTGTAAGGTCTGTCCTGGGACACTTTAGGGGTCGACTCGGTTTGTTCTCGTGTTCGATTCCTGATGGTGTTAAAATAATGATTGACCAGCAGAAATCACACCCCACAAACAGTTATTAGTCCTTCGCTGACAGCACGTTGGGATATATCGGTTTAGAAAGAAAAAAAAATCTCCTTGTCGAACAACTTAGCATTTATTGTCAACTCTCACATCTCTATTCCATCTATTTTCATTTCTTTAACAGGGGAAAACATTTTATCAAAAAAAAAAAAAAAACGGGGGAAAACATAATTTCCTCCACTGGTTAGGTTAGTTCTCTCATTTGTGCTTATATCCCTGTAGATTCTATAACTATCTCCTTCACTCCACAGTATGGCAGCCATAAACTTGTCTGAAAATGAAGAACTGATATAACGATACTTGTACGAACACCAAGTATGAGTTAGGACTTGAGGGGAAAAAAAGGTTTCACATGGCAGGGTTTATGCATTGCCGGACATATCAATATCCATTTAGGGCCAAGAAGCCCATAAGGCCTAACAAAAATGAAAAAGCCTGGAAACCATGTTGTGGCTCATATTCTCGACTTGATGACAAAATTAGTAATTTTTTCTGTTTAAGTTATATCATGAATTGACCTGTGTTGAGTTACCAGTTAACACGACAAAAATCATAACTTTATAATGGTTGTTGGGTCTTCTTTTTACTGTTTGCTTAGTTGTCAGCTTCACCGTGATTTGGGGGTTAAATTAGTTTTTTGTTGGTCATTTGTTGAAGATGATAGCTTAACTAGCCTATTAACCATCATTTCTTTCTTTGTAGGATAGACTTTATTTTTAGTCAAATAACCAAAGCTAACAAAATAGGAAGGGACGTAAAGCTCGAAGCTAAGATAGATACAGATAGGGGCGTAAAGCTTGAAGCCATAAGATAGGATGAAACTAATGCTAAGATAGATACAATATTATCTTCCTTTTTTTTTTCTTTTACATCAAAACGAAACCCTCTCCTCTTTGAACTCTCTTTCTCTCATTTCACCCCCCTGCACTTTTCTTCTCCGGCTTGCCATTGATGTCGGTGACTGATGGTGTGGGTGGTTGCCGGGAAGATCGTCAACGATGTTGATGGTGGAAGGGATCCGATGCAGATCTGTTATTGGGACATACACAAAGAAGCTAGAAGATTGTGGCGAATAGGGAGGTTATCTGGTCGATGTTAGTGGATATGTGATTTTGTCGATTTTCTCATCCTCATTACTAAAGTTATGTTTTTTTTTTTTGAAATGGGTATGTGATTTTTTTCCTCCTCCTTTCCTTCAACCTTGTTCCCATCATTTCTCCTCCTTCTACCCACGCTTCAACTTTCGCCAAGGGATGAAGTGTTCCCATATTTGTTTTGGTTTATACCCTATAAACTTAAACCAATTTATCCTTCGAAATTTCTTTTTGGAATGTCATAATTCAGCTCATTTCTGTTGTTGGTGGCTACAATCTCAAGAGGTGTGTGGGGGGGGGGGGGATTGAGATATTGAAAATTTTTTCAACAATTTAAAGCAAAACAGAGTTTTCTTAAAGAAAATTGGTTTTCACTCAATTTTAATTCCCAAGAATCAAGTTATGTAACAACAGATGATGTTAAGAAGAATTATAAGAAGTAACAACAAGTTTAACACAGATTGTAGATCAAAGATTCAAATTAACAAGTATTCTTAAAAACTCATTCACAACACACAAGTGCATATAACAAGTATATGGAGTTTAGAGATGAGAAGAACACACAAACCGATTTATCCTGGTTCAGCTACCTCCTCTGGTAAGCCTACATCCAGTCCCACACCTCTGTGGTTTTCTCCACTATAATTAGCAATTACAAAATTCCAATTACAACAACACAAGGATAACCTCCTTGCTCAAAAATTCACCAGAAAGCACACTTGCTTTTCTATACCCAAGGATCCCTTCTATCCTTGTTCAAGCCTAAGAGATACCCTCTCTTAATCACACTAATACACAGAAAGAATTGAGTAGAAGAAAGACTCTAAAAGTCTGATTATACAAATTGAAGTTCTAAGTAATATCACTCTTTTCTTCTCAAAGATGAAGCACTTTTGGAAGCTTTTGGATCTTTCGTATTTTCACAATCAGAATGAGTAAGGTTGTTGAAAAGTGTTCCTTTGATCCCTCTTTATATAGAAGACAAATTATAGTCGTTGGGATCCATTAAAACAGATTTGGATCTGATTTAATAAAATATGTTTTCTTGATTCTTGTTCTTGAAATAAGATTCTGCTGGTTCTTGTAGAGTTTGCGTCCTTCTTGAAAATAACCGTTTCCATTTGAAAGAATAGCCAAGTCTATTTGAAGAGTAAAATAACCGTTTCCATCTGAAAGAATAGGAAATAGTCGAGTCTATTTGAAGAGCAAAAAATAGCCACGCCCATTTGCCACGTCAGCAGACGGGAGTGCTAACACAAGGTAATTGGACGTGCTCCAACTGGTAGACGAGCTTCATACGCCATCTCAATGGACGGAGCTTCTCATTGAGATCTTAGTAAGTCCAAAGCGCATAACCTTAGTAGACGAGCTCTATATGCCACTTTTAGTATACGAGCTTTTCTTTGTTACTTCAGTAGACACGTGCTTCTGTTACTTTCAGTAGACAAGCTCTTCTTGTGCTTTCAGTAGACGAGCTTTTCTTGTGCCACATCAGCAAACGAGCGCTTCTTGTTACTTTTAGCAGACGCGCTCTTCTTGTTACTTTTAGTAGACGCGCTCTTCTGTTACTTTTAGTAGACGCTTTCTTTGTGGTACTTCAGTGGACGAGCTCTTCTTGTTATTTTTAGTGGACGCGCTCTCTGTTACTTTCAGTAGACGCCTGCTTGTTTCACTTTGTTGGACATCTGCTTATTTTGCTTTGTTGGACGTCTGCTTGTTTTTCTTTGTTGGATGTCTGCTTGTTTTGCTTTGTTGGACATCTGCTCGTTTTGCTTTGTTGGACGTCTGCTTATGAGTGATCTTGCATGTAACTTAACACGTAATAAGTACATAGTCAAAATCAAAAATCTTATGCAAAATACACTTTGTTTGTCATACATCAAAACATGAATGAGGGCTTAGTCTTACAAACTCCCCTTTTTTTATTATGAAAAACCTTACCATACTTATCCTTAGTTATTAAGAAATCAGAGTGCAGCTGTTCAGTAAGCATGGTTCTTGAGTCTTTTTCATCCTCCCCCTATGTCATTGATATCTTTCAAAAAAATCAAGTGTTATCATATCATTATCATGAAAAAGAAAAATCATCTTGCATTTATTATAAGTTCAAGTATGTCTTTTCAATACAGTTCATACTTAGGTATCAGAAAAAAAAAATTACATATCAGAGAAAAAATTTACAGCAAATGCAAGACAGAATTAATGGTTGTAAGGTTCATCTTTCTCCCCCTTTGTCATTATCAAAAAGAAACTATGGAGAATATTGAAATCAAACTGAAAAACAGTCTTGCATTCATTGATAATAAATCATTTCAGAACTTATGCAATACATCAAAACAACCAAAACATTGAAAAAAAAATAGGAATTACAGACACCTAAGGACACTTAGTCTAAACTAAGACTAGATAAAAGCATCTTGCCCATGTCTTTCATAATTATCAGCAACTTGTGCTGCCTTGCGTGCCATATTGACTATATTATCAAAAATAACATCTGATATCAATTATTTTGAGGATCAATTATGTCAAGTTCCCTTCTTATAAAGAAGAAACTCTCCTTATTTAGTGGTTTGGTAAATATATCAGCTAATTGCTTGGTTGTATCTATATGTTCAATCGCAACATCACCACTTTGAATATGATCCCTGATAAAATGATGCCTAATTTTAATATGCTTGGTTCTTGAGTGCATAATTGGGTTCTTTGTTAGATTAATTGCACTAGTGTTATCACACTTTATTGGTACATGATCTAGATAAACACCATAGTCAATTAATTGTTGTTTCATCCAAAGGATTTGAGCACAACAACTCCCAGCTGCAACATATTCTGCTTCAGCTGTGGATAAGGCCACACTAGTTTGCTTTTTACTAAACCAGGACACTAGGGAATTTCCTAATAAATGGCATGTTCCATTTGTGCTCTTCCTATCTAACTTGCATCCAGCAAAGTCAGAGTCGGAATATCCTATTAATGTGCAAGTGGATCCCTTGGGATACCACAGCCCCATTTCTCTTGTTCCTAAAAGATACTTCATGATTCTTTTAACTGCAGTAAGATGTGATTCTTTAGGATTAGCTTGATACCTTGCACACATACACACACTAAACATTATATCTGACCTACTTCCAGTGAGATAAAGTAAGGATCCGATAATACCTCTATACTTGGATACATCTATAGATTTACCATGTTCATCTTTGTCCAAGTAGCAGGCTGGACTCATTGGTGTTTTCATTTCCTTTGCGCTTTCGATTCCAAACTTCTTTAGTAGTTCCTTGAAATACTTTGTTTGGCTTATGAAGGTTCCATCTTGGTATTGTTTAATTTGAAGTCCAAGAAAGAAGGTAAGCTCTCCCATCATGGACATTTCAAATTCACTTTGCATTAGTTCACCAAATTCCTTGCATAAAGACTCATTAGTAGCACCAAAACTAATGTCATCAACATATATTTGAACAAGTAATATATTGTGTGCTTTTGTTTTAGTAAATATTGTTGTATCAACTTTTCCTCTTTTAAAGCCTTTCTCTAGGAGAAAATTGCTTAACCTCTCATACCAAGCTCTAGGAGCTTGCTTGAGTCCATAGAGGACTTTAGTCAGTTTATAGACATGATTTGGGAACTCACTATCAACAAAGCCAGGGGGTTGGCTTACATATACTTCCTCTTGTATTATTCCATTTAAAAAGGCACTTTTCATATCCATTTGGTACAGTTTAAAGTTCATTATACATGCATAGGCTAAGAGCATTCTTATGGCTTCTAATCTAGCTACGGGAGCATATGTTTCATCATAATCAATTCATTCTTCTTGATTATATCCCTTTGCTACTAGTCTAGCCTTGTTTCTTACTATTAATCCATTCTCATCCATTTTGTTTCTAAACACCCATTTAGTTCCGATTATTTGGTTACTTTTGGGTTTTGGAACTAAATCCCAAACTTTGTTCCTTTTAAATTGATTTAATCCTCTTGCATTGCAATCATCCAATGTTCATCATTAATAGCATCATCAACATATTTTGGTTCTATTTGAGATACAAACGTCATGGTATTGCAAATATTCCTTAAAGAGTTTCTAGTGGTTACCCCTTTGGTGATCTCACCAATGATATTGTCTAGGGGATGATTCTTTGAAACTTGCCACTCCTTAGGAAGATTTTCCTGTTGAAGTTCTGCTTGACGTTCTTTATTTCTCTCTTCATATTCCTTTTCCTTATTATGCTCTCCTTTCCTTCATCAAATTTCACTTCATCCTCAAGAGTTTCTGCATCATTAAAAATGTCTTTTCCCAACCTTTTGGGGTTAGACTCATCAAATGTTATGTGGATTCTTCCATTGATAAAGTACACTTATTAAACACTCTATATGCTTTGCTAGTTAATGAATAACCTAGGAAAATACCCTCATCAGCTTTGGGATCAAATTTCTCAAGATTATCCTTGTCATTATTTAGCACAAAACACTTACAACTAAAGACATGAAAATGAGAAATGTTAGGTTTTCTTCCCTTGTAAAGTTCATATGGAGTTTTCTTCAAAATTGGCCTTATTAGAACTCTATTTAAAACATAACATGCAGTACTCACAGCATCAGCCCAAAAATACTTTGGTAAATTAGAGTAACTGAATATGGTTCTAGCAATTTCTTCAAGTGCCCTATTTTTCCTCTCAACTATTCCATTTTGTTGTGGAGTTCTAGGTACAGAAAAATTGTGTTTTATACCATGTTCATCACAAAAGTTATCAAACTCCTCATTTTGGAATTCTCCTCCATGGTCACTCCTAATTGAAACAATTTTCACGTCTTTCTCATTTTGAGCAACCTTAGCCATTTTCTTAAAATCTTTAAAAGCTTCATTCTTTTGTGCTAAGAAAAAGGTCCAAGTGAATCTAGAAAAGTCATCAACAATTACAAGAGCATAAAGATTTCCACCAAAGCTTTTTGTCCTAGAAGGTTCAAAAAGGTCCATGTGCAGCAATTGTAATGGTTTACTAGTTGAAACAATGTTTTTAGTCTTAAATGAGGTTTTCACTTGTTTACCCTTTTGGCATGCATCACATAACCCTTCTTTTTGGTAAACCAATTACAAGTTCTTTGGAAATCAATTTATTCAAGTGATCCATATGAATGTGAGCTATTCTCCTATGCCAAAGCCAATTTTCATCTTCTTTGGAAATTAAGCAACATGCATCATTGGAAATTAAATTGTCTATGTCTAGCATATAGATGTTATTGATTCTATTTCCAATCAATTTTATATTATTATCATGAATAGATTCGATCATACACAAATTTGAGTTAAAATTTACCTTGTAGCCTTTATCACATGATTGACTTATACTTAGTAGATTGTGTTTGAGCCCTTCCACATAGAGAACATCCTCAATCTTGATTGCTGGACTTTTTCCTATTGTTCCAACACCAAGAATTCTTCCTTTGTTGTTGTCTCCATAGGTGACATTTACACCTTCCTTGGGAGTGAAAGATGTAAATTTTGTGATGTCTCCGGTCATGTGTTTGGAGCGGCCACTATCCAAAAACCAGCTTGAGCTTTTGGCCTTCAAACACACCTACAAAACAGATTTTTTTTATACTTTTCCTTTAGGTACCCAAATCTGGTTGGGTCCTTTGGTGTTAGTAGCAACAGATGTTCCTTTTGGAATCCAAATTTGTTTAATGCCAACATGTATGTTCTTTCTAAGTCTACAAGTAGCAGCTATATGACCTTTCTTTAGACAATAATATCATTTAACAAAAGGACTAGTTGAGGAAATAGGTGCAACAAAAAGCTTTTTAAAAGATTTTTCATGTACCATTGGCTTATATCCAATTCCAACTTTGTCATACACACCCTTTTGCTGTCCTAATATGGCATTCAAGTTATCTCTACCCAAAGTAAACTTAGATAGAGTTGTATTCAGTTTTTCAACTTTCTTTTCTAGTGTAGTGCATTTGGTGCAAATTGAACTAGATGCAAGTAATTGTGAATTTTCAGCTTCTAGTTCTTTAAGCTTTATTTGTAAAGATGCATAGTCACTACATTGTTTTGTGATGATCTTCCTAGAAGATATAAGTTGTTTACCAATTTTAACATATTCTTCATGCAATTCATCAAAAGCATCTTGTAACTCATCATAGGTAGGAGAAGAATCATTTACCTCGGTTTCACTATCACTTTGTTGATTTGCCATGAGACATAGGTTGGCTTCTTCATTTTCAGATTCACTGCTAGTGGAATCCATATCATTTTCTTCCCAAGCTATGTATGCTCTTCTAGGCTTTCTTCCTTTCTTCTCTTTGTTGTCATTCTTCTCATACTTTTATTTCTTTTGTAGCTTTGGACATTCATTTTTGTAGTGTCCAAGCTTTCCACATTCAAAGCATTTGATTGTCGAGGAAGAGCTTTCACCTTTGTTCATGTTTTTTTGGGTAGGAAAACTGAATTGCTTCTTGTTTCTATTCTTTTTGATGAATCTTCTAAATTTCCTCACAAGTAATCCCATGTCATCTTCTTCGGATTCTTCACTTTCACCAAGGTGTTCATCTACATCACTTTCTATTGATTCTTTGGAGATATGAGCCTTAAGTGAGAGTCCTTTCTTCTTTTTCTCCTTATCTTCATGACTTTTCAATCTATTGAGTTCCAATTCGTGTTCTTTCAATTTGCCAAATAAAGTAGCAATCTGCATGTGTCTAGATCCTTTGCTTCAGCAATTGCAGTAATTTTTGGCTGCCACTCACAACTCAAACATCTCATTATCTTGTTAATCTTTTTCTCATCTATGATTGTGTGTCCGAGTCCTTCTAGCTGGTTCACAATGTGTGTAAACCTCTTTTGCAGTTCATCTATCTCCTCACCATTCTTCATGTGAAAGAGTTCATATTCATGGACTAGTGCATTCATTCTTGCTCTTTTCACATCGTTGGTTCCTTCATGAGCGAGTTGAAGAGTATCCCACATTTTCTTTGCCGTTTTGCAATTGGAGACCCTGAAAAACTCATCATAATTCAAAGCACCTGTTATAATATTTTTTGCCTTAGCATTATAACCAACTCTTCTTTTATCATCATCATTCCAGTCATCTTTTGGTTTAGTTTGTTTATTTCCCTTAGCATCAAGAATAAATGGAACATAGGGACCATTTTCAACAACATCTAATACATCTAAACCTGCAGTCTCAAGAAAGATAAGCATTCTCTCTTTTCAATACATGTATTGGGAGCCATTAAAGGTAGGGGGTCTAGTGAGTGAAGCCCCATCACCCAGGATATCATTTGTAGCCATCTCTTGAAGCTGTTAAGCTTTGTAACAAGAGTTTTAGCTCTGATGCCAATTGTTGTTGGTGGCTACGATCTCAAGAGGGGGGGTGAATTGAGATATTGAAAACTTTTTCAACAATTCAAAGCAAAACAGAGTTTTCTTAAAGAAAATTGGTTTTCACTCAATTTTAATTCCCAAGAATCAGGTTATGTAACAAGTGATGATGTTAAGAAGAATTATAAGAAGTAACAACAAGTTTAACACAATTTGTAGATCAAAGATTCAAGTTAACAAGTATTCTTAAAAACTCATTCACAACACACAAGTGCATATAACAAGTATATGGAGTTTAGAGATGGGAAGAACACGCAAATCGATTTATTCTGGTTCGGCTACCTCCTCTGGTAAGCCTACATCCAGTCCCACACCTCTATGGTTTTCTCCACTATAATCAGCAATTACAAAATTCCAATTACAACAACACAAGGATAACCTCCTTGCTCAAAAATTCACCAGAAAGCACACATGCTTTTCTATACCCAAGGATCCCTTCTATCCTTGTTCAAGCCTAAGAGATACCCTCTCTTAATCACACTAATTCACAGAAAGAATTGAGTAGAAGAAAGACTCTAATAGTCTGATTATACAAATTGAAGTTCTAAGTAATATCACTCTTTTCTTCTCAAAGATGAAGCACTTTTGGAAGCTTTTGAATCTTTCGTATTTTCACAATCAGAATGAGTAAGGTTGTTGAAAAGTGTTCCTTTGATCCCTCTTTATATAGAAGACAAATTATAGTCGTTGGGATCAATTAAAATAGATTTGGATCTGATTTAATAAAATCTGTTTTCTTGATTCTTGTTCTTGAAAAAGATTCGTTGGCTCTTTTTAGAGTTTACGTCCTTCTTGAAAATAACCGTTTCCATTTGAAAGAATAGCCAAGTCTATTTGAAGAGTAAAATAACCGTTTCCATCTGAAAGAATAGGAAATAGCTGAGTCTATTTGAAGAGTAAAAAATAGCCGCGACCATTTGCCATGTCAGCAAACGGGAGTGCTAACACAAGGTAATTGGACATGGTCCAACTGGTAGACGAGCTTCATATGCCATCTCAATGGGACTGAGCTTCTCATTGAGATCTTAGTAAGTCTAAAGCGCGTAACATTAGTAGACGAGCTCTATATGCCACTTTTAGTAGACGAGCTCTTCTTTGTTACTTCAATAGACGCGTGCTTCTGTTACTTTCAGTAGACGAGCTCTTCTTGTGCTTTCAGTAGATGAGCTTTTCTTGTGCCACATCAGCAGACGAACGCTTCTCGTTATTTTTAGTAGACGCGCTCTTCTTGTTACTTTTAGTAGACGCGCTCTTCTATTACTTTTAGTAGACGCGCTCTTTGTGGTACTTCAGTGGACGATCTCTTCTTGTTATTTTTTGTGGACGCGCTCTCTGTTACTTTCTGAGACGCCGCTTGTTTCACTTTGTTGGACGCCTTCTTGTTTTTCTTTGTTGGACGCCTCCGCTTGTTTTGCTTTGTTGGACGCCTCGGCCGCTTTTGCTTTGTTGGACGCCTTCTTATGAGTGATCTTGCATGTAACTTAACACGTAATAAGTACATAGTCAAAATCAAAAATCTTATGCAAAATACACTTTGTTTGTCATACATCAAAACATGAATGAGGGCTTAGTCTTTCAATTTCAAATGTTTCTTTTAACTTTTGCCTATTCATATATTTATGTTTACTTATTGATGCTTGGACTGATATACATATATTTATGCTTCATTCCCTTTTGCTTGGACTGATATAATAAATCTTATAAGAAACATAACTATGGATCTATTTCTTATAGGTTTATTTGCTATGATCGAGTAAAGGCTTCATGTCTTCCAAACTATTTGAATGAATGTTTAAGTGATATATTTGCTCTTCTTTTTGTACCATCTTATTGTATTTCCTATTTTTCATGTTTATATTTCAGTCTTTAACTGAAGTTTAGTTCAAGTTGTAATGATTTTTTGTTCAATTTCTTTTGACATTTTGTACATTGTAGTACGATTCTCCCATTCTGATTGATGCTCCAAATAGAAGCATAAGACTTTGGCATTGAAGTTATGCTTGTGAAGACAAAAAATACTTTTTTTGGTCGTATTTCCACTGGAACTTGGCATTCTATAATTTGGTTCACTTCCAAATTCTATCTCAAAAGAGTTGAGCACCAATTGCCCTTGCCTCCTATACAGTATGATGGTGCTCCAACCTATATGGTAATGACTTCATAAGTTGGTTTTGAACTTTAGCCATACCATTGAACTTAGAGTTTTACCTGAGTGTATGAAATAGAATGCAACCTTTTAAGCTCAATAAATTATTTTTGCTGCTCATAACACACGTTTCTTTCTTATCATTAGTCACATCTCTTCTTCTCATACTTTTTCTATACACTTGTCATGATAATCTTCTAGATTATGTCATTTTTATGCTTTATTGGGTGAATTTTTACTCCTAATTGTGCTAAATGATTGAGTTTTGTCCCTAAGTTTAGGTAATTTAATTTTTAAAAGGTTTTGAATATTTTAGTTAAATTTTATGTTTTTAGATAAGATGGAGGCATGGAAAGAACAATTTTATTGAAAGTTAATTTCTCAATTGGAATTGAAGTGAAAACAACCAGGAAGCTTTCTTGGATTTGGGCCCATTATAACTTGAAGAAAATATTTTCAATTGAAAGCCCACATACCTCTCATGTCTGGGCAACTTGGAGATAATGCCACTTTTGGTGTTGGATAAGCCACTCAAAGAGAGCCCACATGAAGCAAGTAATTTTTCTGGGCATTTGAAAACCAATAAAAATGAAGATTGGATTGGGATAGAAAAGGTGGAGGGCCGCATAGTGAAAGGAAAGGAGGCAGCGTGAGAGCTGCTCAAAGAAAAGAAAAAAAGTGGCCTTGAATAAAAAGAAGAGGGCAGCAGCGAAAATAGGGGAGAGGAGCGTGAACAGAAAAGAGAGGAGGAGAGCCGAACAGTGGAGGAGAAAGTGACGCAAAAAGGGGTGCACAACAACGTGCACAGCAAGCAGCGGCAGCAGTGAGGAAATGAGAAAATATGAAGCTGCCATGCTTGGACACTGGGATCATCTTCATTTTTATGAAGTTTCTCTACTCTCTTTATTTTATTTTATTTTATTTTATTTTTATTTTGGGTTTAGTAGATGCCTAGCTAAATTCTTTTTGTTGGGGTTAGATGATTTTCTTTTCGAACTTGGTTGTTTATTGATTTGGCTTAATACAAGTTTTTATTTCTTTATGAATGATTGATTCCACGCTTAATGCTTTTCTTGCTTACTACCTATGAAATGATATGTTGCTTTAATGGACAATTGAAAGGTTGATGTTAGGGCATGCTCTTGAATCAAATGCCAAGTAGTTCATGAACCAGACATAGGTCTTTGGGGTGCTTGCAATCTTATAAATCTTGACTCTTAATGCAAAATCTCATGTTACTCCACCTAAGACATTAGGTTTAATTTGGGGTTTTAGTCTCATTCCACCTAAGACATTAGGGTTTGAGTATTTTAGAAGATTTGATTGTCATAATTGAATTAGGACTTGTGTTAAGAACCATTTCATTGCAATTGAAGGAGGATTAGTGTAGTCTAACCCCCGACAATTCTATCCATTTCTTTTTGCATTCCAATTGTTTGTTAAAAATCCCAAAAGATCAAAAACATTTTATTCTTTGTCTGTTTTGTTTTGTTTACTTTTGTTGGGCTCAGATTTAGTATTGAGCTCCCTTCCATCCAAACTCGATAGTCTAGATAGTTGTATAATTTGTGAAGTGGTAATTGACAACCAATCCCCTCAGGATCGATATTCCTGGCCTCACCACCGTATTACTTGTTTATGCATAAGGTGCACTTGCCTTTATTCTAAAAAATACGCATCAAGTTTTTTTTGGCGATGTGTGGGATTGGTTTTGCCAATATCATTAGTAACAAATAAGACAACTAATTTAGACATTTTTTATTTTATTTTCTCGTGTATATTTGATTTTTTCACTTGAGTTCTGTTTGTGCAAGGTGGACTGCAAATCATGGAGACTTATTATTTTCCAGCCTTGGATGGAGTTACACAATATTCTTTTGGGGCCTAATGTGGTCATGGGAGACTATAGGCTTTGGGGATATCAATGCCCTCATGCACAAGCTTATAGTGTAATCATGAAGCATGAGGAGGAATGGAAATGGAATGAGCCAAGTCCTTTGAAAGTTGCTCACAACAATATTCACTAGAGCTATCCATCTCTCGAGGCCAAAATAAGAACTAACCTGTGATAGTATCAACGCCGTGAAGCAGAATTTCAAAATGCAAGTTGATGAAATTTGCAAACAGTTGGTACAAGAATCACATGGAGCGCAATTTGAGCAAAATCTGGTTTTGGGGATAGTTCAAAGTGAAGTTGAAGTGGTAGTGGAGAGTAAAGAGGATCTATATTTCACCATGCTTGCCAAGGATCTTGATATTTCTGCCTTGGACAAATATATTGGTTTGCATGCATGTGTGGATCCTACAAAATTGGCTCAACAAGTAAAACCTCAGGTGCTTCATGGATCATTTATGCCTGAAGAGGTCAAAAAAGGAGTTTATCACTTGCCATTTGACCCAGGAGAAATTGAGGGAAGATTCATATTGCTTCTGCAATTGCCACTCCACAAACAATGGGATCCGGGAGGAGGATCTCACATGATGAGCATCTCTTGGCCCCTATGCTACAAGCAATGGGATCCGGGTGGAAGCTTCTCAATGAGTTTTTCTTAACCCTTCACTTTAATTTAATTTAATTTTCTTGTTTTAGTTATTTTCTTGTTGTTAGTGGTGTGTTTCACTTGTTTTAGTTAGTTTGTGTTAGAATAAAAACATGCCAAGCACTTAAATATTTAGGATGCTGTTTTGAGATGTCACTTTTAGCATTCTCATTATTTTGTGCATTTTGTCTGGCTATTTTCCTTTCTTTGGAAGTTCTTCTTCTAGTATAGTCTTCATTTTTCAAATTTGTTCATAGCAATTTCCATAACCTCTTTGCATATTTTTGTTTCATTTTTTTATTAAATTCATGGCAATAAGGTATGGAACGAAATTTTGGAATCTTAGTTATAACCTTAGTGAGATATTGGGCTTGATTGTTGATTCTTTGAGTGTGCACCATTGAGTTGATGTGCTGAGATTTGCTTGATTCTTTTATCTAAGATTCATGAATTGCATGTTTTGCATAAAAATGATTTGGGCCATTTTTCATAAGCCACTTGAGCCAAAAAGCCAACCTTGCATGAAAAATTCCTTTGCTAACCCCTTTGAGCTTATTGTTACTTTTTATTCTCACCCTTGTTCTTGAATGATGATTACCATGTTTATTCCAACTTGAGGATAGGAGAGCATTGATGAATTGCTTGTGGACAAGCAAAGACTTTGGTTTGGGGAGAGAGTAATGAAATATTGTGAGAAGCTTTGGAAAAAAAAACAAGGTGAAAAAAAAGACATGAAAAAGTGGGGAAAAATTGATACCCATCAAGAAATTTTTTTTTTTTTTGAAAAAATGGAAGTTGAAAAAAAAAAAAAAAAAAAAAAAAGAAAAGAAAAAGAAAAAGAAGTTTGAAAAAAGAGAGATTTATGAATAAGGTTGAGGAATAAAGTTGAAAGAAGCTTCAAAGAAGGGAAAGGAGAAATGGAAGAAAAAAAATTCAATTATAGCAATTGGGAATTGTCACCATCTTTCTCTTAATTGATTTTTTTTCCTTCTTTCTCCCCATCTTTTCTCATTCATGGAAACCGAAGGACCAAGTTTCCGGACGGATTTTCTCTTAGGGCTTAGCAAGTCCAAAGACTTGTATGGACGAGCACTTCCGCCACTTGGGTGGACGAGCTTCGTCACTTGTGTGACGAGCCGCTTCACTTTAGTGGACGAGTGCTTCTACCACATCATTTTATAGCAAAGTTCTTTTATGGTTAGACTGTTAGTGGGTATTGGATGATACTTTGCTATGGTTGTGTCAATCGTGTTTTTTGTGTCGGAGTGACTACACTCTTGCATAAACCCTTTGTGACTTGCACACACTTTAGCATAAACTCTTCAATTGGTATGTTTACATATGTTCTAAGCCATGGACTTGGAATCATTTGACGATTCTGATATCTCTTTAGATGAGAGTGTTGATTTTGACTCACCTAAAAGCGATCACTAATGTCGAGGTTTCAGTGTACAAAACCAGGTAAGATTTAGATAGACTGCATCAATTTGTGCCATGATTTTGACTTGATCGTACAAGGTAGTTTCATTGGAGTTTCGGTGTTCACCTAAGTTGTTGTCTATTAGGATTGAAGGACAAACACAAGTGATAGAAGCGCTCGTCCACACAACTGACAGAAGTGCTCGTCCACCCAAGTGACAGAAGCGCTTGTGTGGGACAAAAGTGCTCGTCCACACAAGTGATGGGAAGCTTTGTCCACACAAGTCTTTGGACTTGCTAAGCCCTTATTTAGTTCAGGACATGAAATTTATGATAGGTTATTAGTGTAAAAGATTTTAAATGGTTATTCATCAATACTTTGATATGTGCTTATTTCTCCCAACAAAAAGAGTGGCAAGGTGGGGTAAGTCTAAGCATCATTCTTCAGGTGTAAAAATTACTTCTCAAATGAGTCATCATCTTATACCTTAGTATGTAGTGTTTAACATATTGAAATTAACTTATGTAATGTTTGAGGAAGCACAAAAAATATATGATGGAAGCACCAAAAATTTATTGGGAGAAATAAGCACATATCAAAGTATTAATGAATAACCATTTAAAATCTTTTACAATAATAACCTATCATAAATTTCATGTCCTGAACTAAATAAGGGCTTAGCAAGTCCAAAGACTTGTGTGAGCGAGCTCTGTCACTTTAGTGGTCTAGCGCTCTACCACATCGTGGACGAGCGCTTCTACCACATCATTTTATAGCAAAGTTCTTATGTGGTTAGACTGTTAGTGAGTATTGGATGATACTTGCTATGGTTGTGTCAATCGTTTTTTGGGTTAAGAGTGACTACACTCT
>CM061065.1:163777577-163786756 GCA_030762895.1 Sophora flavescens
TTCTGAAACTTCCAGTTCTTCCCAAAAACTACCGCAAATCAATCAACCTCAAAACTTCATCCTTCCTTCCATCTCTGCAAGATTGAATATCCCAAATGATCCTCCCAACCCACAAAAGTTGTTGAATCAAAATAGCAATGTTCTCAATTGCCTCTCATACCTCACAACAATCACATTTCCATTGCTGTTAGAACAAAAGGCGAGGACTCACCTCAATTGTTTTTATTCATAGCTATCTGTTTGTTTTCGATTTCCTCTTTTTTCCTTCCTATTTTTATAAATAATTACAAAAATATTAACTTTTCTGCATTTGGTTTCTTTATTTTCAAAATTTTGTGACAAATTGGCCTTTGTCAAATAACTGTTGTTGACGCAGGATGCACTTGCTGTTGATGGAGAGTTTGGAGTATTGGAAGGCAGAACATTCTTTCTCATACACCCCAGTGCATGATGGTTTCTTTGTTTCTATACCTTATGGGCAGGATATTTGGGGTGGCAATGGAGGAGAGTGAGAACTATCCAGGATGGGATTAATGAGCTCAAGAAACAAGTGAAACCTAACCCAGAAGGGAAGTCACTGGAAGCACCACCTTCACCTGTTGAACTCAAAATTCAACAACTCACTGAGGTACGTTTGCTTTTGTTGTTATTGTTATCCTGACAATTCTTTATGGTATGCTTGAAAATGAGAGGGATGAAATGTGACAATGTGTTTTTGAAAGCAATGTATATATTATGAAAAGGAGAATTCTTCTGATTGCATTCATTGATTGAAAATAAAAAGGTTACTGTTTGTATAGATAGCAGATTTGCTAGCTAAGAGAAAAAAGAGAATGACAAATAACAACTAACTAACAGATAAGAGAACCACTATCAATAGATAGGAAACAGAAAAACTAAATTTCTGTTTAGTCTGATAGTATGCTTTTGATGTTGTAATGGTGAATTTCCAAATTATGAACCTAGAGTACTAGACCCTGGCTGGTTTATATCATTAGCTTTCATATCTGGGGCATTGTTTCATTAGTTACTAGATGTTAGATTGAAATTGTAACCAATATAATCCATGGATTTTTCTTCCTAGACTGCTGAATTCTGATGAGCACCAATTTATTGAATGGCTTCTCAAATTCAGGAGAGGGAAAGTGCTTTCAAAGGCTCTTACAGGGATAGGCACTACAATTTGCAGGATCCATACTTTAGGGTTTGGGGTGCTTGAGGGTGTTGGTGGAGGGCCCCGAATACATGGATTGGGACAGGAAAACTATTTCCAAGTCCACATCTCTTCGGAGGAACAGGTTAAGTTTTAAATTTGCATTTTGAGTTTTCAAAAAAATTCAACGGGAAAGAGTTTGGTATTTTATTACTTTCCGAACAATTGATCCACTAATTATTTTTATGGCTTGTATATATACATCACTTATAGACTTATTATTTTATATCTGTACATTTTATCCTGATTTTGCACATAGCTTATACCCTTTTTACACCTTAAGCTCTGATGTGAGGTAATGCATGTAGAGATACATAAAACGATTATTCATGTTTTGAACAACTACTTTTCTGGTTGAAAATGATTGTTGTGCAATTTTTGTCCATCAGCTAATACAGTCTTATGGGCACTGGCAACTCTAGTACCATCAATGCAGAAAGGAGTGAAACAGCCAGAAGTCTTCACATTGCTTTGAATACGTTAAATGCTCTGCTCTTTGTGTCCCAGGTTGCACTGGATTTGACATTTTATTGAAAGTGTTGAGTTCACGACATGGCCTTAAATGTTCCTTTGTATTTACTTTCAGTGTTGCTTTCTCTTTACTGGCAACATCAAATAATGCATCAAATTTGGGCATATTCACCCCATTTACAATCACATCTTTTTTTAATAAGATGCAAAAATGGAGCTTAACAAAAGTGAATGAGATGTACATAAATGTGATTGTAATGCACTCGTTGAAGAAGTGAAAATCTGATATTCATAAAATATTTTGGGTCTCATACTTCATCTAAATATAAATCGTTTTCCTTTTGTGGTTTCCATGACAATGGAAACAATGTTTTTTTTTTGAGTTTATTGTCAAAATGGGAATAGGGTCCATGTTTCTCTCTTACTTGTCCAAATCAATTTCTTGCTTCCCAGTTATTCCGACATCCTCCTTCAGCTAATTTCTCCAATTCCTCAAGGATTTAGATTCCAATCCATCACATAAACGTAAAAATCTCGAAGGTGAGTCACCCGAACAGGAAAAAGGAGATAGAATGCAAGCTAAAAACTAACTAAAATGCATGATCATATTCTAAAATGATGCAAACTCAGGGAAAAATAATATGCATATTTCACACATATCACCAAATATTCAACTTTTATAAATGTTGCGAAGAGTAGTGGAGACTTATATAAATAATCAGTTGCTTTTTTAATTTTTTTTTTTTGTTAAGAAAGGGAAAATTAATAATTAACTAACTAAAATTTGGGCATGGAGGCCCATTACAGTCATTAAACAGAAACCAGCTAGCAAGGGATCCGCCAATCCTAGCATCTGAACATGGGTGGGAGCTGAAAAGCCACATCTTGCAGGAAGTCGGCGCTCTTGTTCGCCTCCCTGAGACGTATTGCACGCAGGCCTGCCAATCTACCATCCAAAGGAAATATTTAATCTCTTCTAAGAGATTTGTGTTGAACTTGAATAGGAGAGAGGCTTCGAGAAACTTTAATACCATGGAGCAATGCAAGGGCTCGGATTTGAAGGCCTGAAGTTGCTTTTAATTGGTATGTTGTCGTGCAAAGTTTTTTCTGTGTCAGTAATATAAATATTGGTATAGATACTTCATTAAGGTAGTTAGGATAAGAGTCGAATTTTTAATCGGTATTAATTTACGATTGGTTGACAGTATATAAATTTTCATATTATCGGTACATATCGGTCAAATCCTTTAAAAATGTAAATAATTCGTTACTACTTATCATATTTGGCTTCTCTGAGGGTACACTTTAGAGGATAAAGTGAGGAATTATAACCGTGATTTGAAAATCAAAGGTTGAGATTTTAGAAAATCCACGATCTGTTATATATATATGCACATGTCTTATCATAATCTCAATGGTTGATTTTCTAATCAATGGTTGTTGCACTTTATCTTCTAAAAGTGGAGGGGATGCGCTTTAAAGATTCAAATCTCTACTATCACCATACTTATGCTTGTATACATGAGTAATAAATATAGATGTTAAACTGGTCATAGTCTCTTGGACCACAGTCTGTTCTTCTCTGGCAGAAGGTGGTTTGGGACTTAAATCAATCAAAGCAATAAATAAAGCTTCAAAGTTGAAACTATGATGGGATCTTGTCTCAACAAATAAGCAATGGTCTGTCATACTTAGATCCAGAATCATGAGATTATATGCCAATCAATCATCATATCAGCTCCTCTGTTTGGTCAGGCTTAAGGCCATTTTTCAATTCTGTCTCCAATTCAATGCAGATGGATTATTGGTAATGGTTGCTCAATCAATTTCTGGAAAGATAGATGGCTTTCCTCTCCCTATTGTAGAATCTTCTTCATATCCCTGTACATTTGCACAAGCACCTAAATGCTTTGGTGAAGGACTTCATTAAAGATAACTGCTGGAACATTCCACAATGGTAATTAGATAGAAGTCCAGAGCTTGGAAGGGAAATTCAACGAGTTGTCATTCCTCTTTATCAAGCTGCTGATGAACTCATCTGGAGTGGTAATGACTCAGGTGTTCTGTCTTTAAAAGAAGCATGATTTGGTCCATGACGAGAGATTATCTTTGAATGGCCAAAATGCATTTGGAGCAAAGTAATTATTCCCATCTATATCTTTTCTACTTTGGAGACTACTTCATCAAAAAGTTCTACTGATGACAGCCTATAGAGAAAGGGTGTCACATTGTTCAGTATGCAGCCTATGTGGTTGCAATTATGAGACATCTGACCACCTCTTTCTATCTCTGTTCCTTTGCAGAAAGTATATGGTCTTGACTTTCTAAATAAGTTGGTTATTCAAATAGATTTATCTTATGTTTCCTCCTATTAGCAATGATATTGATGTTGAATTGGAAGCCTTGGTTTTGACATTTGCTCTATTTGGTATTATCAATGCTCTAAATGTGATATGGTATAGTAGAAAATGTTGCTCGATTTGATAACAGGTCTATTTCAGTTAATGCTGCAATCAATATGGCTCTTAGGAAACATAGTGTTAGAACCAAAGTGGTTTTGGTTTAAATAATCTTTTAAGTTTTGATGTTAACAAAAAGGTTAAATTTTAGCCCACATGGCAAAGTATTTGTCAAGATCTAACTTGTTTGTTATAAGTATCGCCGAGGGATTACTTGATTTATACGAGTCGAACTTAAATTTAAGTATGGAATCCTCGGTCCCCATTTAACCACTCTAGGCAGGTGTCACGCTTCTTGGTAAATTCGAGTCTTTAGCTTTTGGTAGACAGATTGTGAAAATAAGAATAGACTAGGTCTTAGAATTAACTTAGGTAGGCAGCATTACTAAGTCTAAATAAAAATCAAGTAAACCCAAAGAGACATTGAAATATAAACAAGTCCAAAGACTTGATAGATGGAGATGGTTTCTTCTCGTGCGTCGGTAGGCGAGTTCTTAGTATAGCACGTCCCTCTCTCTAAACTAGGAAGAATATCGTAGGCGTACTATCATGTAAGCGAGCAGTCTCCATCATAAGTAAATCTTGACGTCAAAGACACAACGGCGTCACTTAGTTTAAAACGTGAACCCGATACAGTTCAATGTATTTATTTCAAATGATTGCTTATTTAATTCAAAGAATATATGTCTTTCTACCCTTCACGCTTCTCTTGTATAAAATCTTTATCTATTGGATAAAAGAACTTCGTACCATGAAACCACAAGCCTTTGTACTCGTCAGCTATATTGTTTGTAAAAATAAAGTCAAGTACAAAGAAGGAAAGTCGGAAAGTAACATTTTGGTAAATAGAGAAGTGATAGTTCTACTTTGAGCATTCCTCTTTATAATCAAAGCGGTTCTCGAGTGAAGCATATCAAGTTATCAGTCCAGCGGATCAAGTATTTAATCCTAAGTCAAAATGGATACAATTTGAAGACAGTTGAAGAAGATCAAGTAGAAGCACTTCATCTTTATATGCTTGAAGAATTTGAAGAAAAAGATAGACACAAATAGAGATACCCTTAATAACACAAACTCACGATATCACAAGTGCCAAAAACTCATTGAAATTGTAAAACAAGTTTACGTGTAAATCTTGTTGATCTTAAACTTTCAAATCCTCACACATAGTGAGTTCTTAGATCAAAGTTGTAAACCTCTTTGTTAGAGTTAGAGCACGAAGAGGCTTGGTAGAGAAAGAAAATACTTGTAGCACGAAGAGGTGTTGAATACTTGTAATCTATTTGGAGAATAGTGGATAAATCCTTCAAGTAGAAGGGATTAGACGTAGCTCTTGGTTGGAAGATAGTGAGCAGGGATAAAACACTTGCGTGATCTTATAAACCCTTATCTTTACGATTTTGTTTATACCTAACTATGGGGTTACGAAATCGAGTTTATTAACTCTTCAAAACGTTTTTCCTCTTTGTGTGGTATTTTTATTGTTTTGCTTGTGAGGTTTGAGAAAAGACTTTTCGAAAATGCATTAAGAAACACAATTCAACCCCCATTCTTGTGTTTTTGTGTCAACTTCGGTTGGTATTAGAGCTCATCTCAAAGGGTTGAGCATCTAACAAGTCTGAGGAGTACGATCCAGCAGCGTGGATACAGATGGACAAGAAATCAACAGACCTCCTCTCTTTTTGATGGTAGTAATTATGACTACTGGAAAAAGAGAATGATGAGCTTTCTTGATGCACAAAACATGTGGACATGCTAGGAGCTGATTGAAACGGCTGCAGGGCAGAGGTGATCTGGAGCTGCTATTCCTAAAGTTCAATGGACTCCAGAGCTGAAAAATCAAATCAACTCAATCAGAAAGCTAAGCACTATTTGATTGTGCTATCACCAGATCCCGAGCATGATAAAGTCCATATTTGTAAAACTCTAGGAAATATGGGATACTCTTGCCCTAACTCATGAAGGGTCATCCCAAGTTAAGGAGTCAAAAATAAGCATGCTGGTTCATCAGTATGAATTATTTAAAATGGATGAACATGAAACTATAGATCAAATGTTTGGAAGATTCCAAACTATCCTGTGATCTTAGATCTCTTGGAAAAACCTATGAGAATAGAGATCATGTTAGAAAAATTTTGAGGAGGAACTTGCATAAGCGGTAGAGCCTAAGGTCAGCTGCTTGTTCAAGCAAAGAATCTCAATACTCTCTTTGGAGGAACTTCTTGGATCTTTAAAAGTTCATGAGCTTGAGCTCGATGAAGAAGAAAGTTCTAGAAAAGGAAAATATATTACTTACTAAAGGCAAAGAAAGTGCTCTTCCAAAGTTCTTAAAATTGAGAATCCTTTGATGAAGCAGACCGCCCGTGATGATGAAGGATCGATGAGGATGAACTATCTTTCATCTCTGAAAGATTCAACATATGTGGAGAAAGAATGGTGGTTTCGAAGGAAGCAGTTCAATCGAGAAGTCGAGACTCTAAAGAAAAAGGTCACCTACGTGCTTCGATTGTAAAAGCACGGTTATTTCAAAGTGGTGCCCGAGAACTAAAGGACAAAAAAGAAGTTCTTTCAAAGGGGCATGATGGCTACTTGGGAGGATGCGGATCTGTCTTCATCGATGAAGAAAATGAAGAGAGGAAGAGGCAAATATACGTCTGTTTGATACGTCATTAGCAAGTGAATACTTGATCTTGAGGTAAATGGATTCAAAGCACTTCCATTCTTCAAGATGCTTATCGATTATGTCTCGTGAATATATAAGTCTCAAAAAGAAAATTTCCAAACTATCTAAAGAATTTGATAGGGTTGCATGGAAGAAAATAAATCTTGTAAGTGAAAAACCGGATAAGCTAAGTTTTAATTTTTAGGTACTCTGATTGCCCTCATGATAAAGTCGACCTTGATTATGACAAAAGAAAAGCTTGAAGCATCTCATAAAGTCAAAAACCATATGCATGGTAAGAGCCTCCAAAGAAAGCTCAGGCATTTAAGTATTTAAACTAAAAGTGAAAGAATAAGTCAGCAACTACTTGTAAAGTGTGTAGGAAAAGGTGGTCATATAATATCTAGATGCATATATCATAAGCATATTAAAATGCTCGTCCATTGACTCTTAACCAGAAAGGACCCAAGTCAATCTAGGTACCTAAAAATAAGATTGTACTGTGCGAGACTTCAACCTTTCTTGAGGAAAAGAAACACCCATCCGGTACTTAGATAGTGGTTGCTCACGTCACATGAAAGATAGGTGTATATTCCAATACCTTAAACATAGGGATGGTGGTGAGTTGCAACTGAGGCAATGAAGAGAAGGGAAGATCATCGGAGTAGGTAAAGTGGTAAACATCACATTTTCCCTCCATTGATAATGTTCTATTATTAAATGGTTTAAAACACAATCTGCTAAAAGCATAAGTCAATTGTGTGATAGTGGTTTTGCTGTTTCTTTTGATAAGAACATGTGTAATGTCAAGAAGCACGATGGATAAATCTTATTCCGCGCCCAGAGGCAAAACAATCTGTATAAGATTGACTTGGAGGACCTTACAAATCAAGAGTGTCTCGTGTCCCATGTCCATTGAAGATGAACGATGTATTTGGCACAAAGGCTAGGTCATGCAAGCTTGAAGTTAATTTCAAATCTAAATAAGCATAACCTCGTAAGAGGATTACCAATCTTAAATTCAAATCGATGCTCTACTGTGATGCATGTCAAAAAAGGAAAACAAGTCAAAGGTTCCTTTGAATATAAGAATATTGTTAGTATAATAGACCATTAGGATTGCTACACCTTGATCGTTTGGACCAACCAGAATTTTGCCTCTCTGTTAGTGGAAAGAAATATGGCCTAGTTATTGTAGATGACTACACTAGATGAACATGGGTTATGTTCTAGCTCACAAGGATAGTCTTTCAAGGTTTTATGTGATACTAATAGCGTGTACGAATGAAAAGAAGGCATGTGTATCACTTGATATTCGTGGGGAGGATTTGAAAATGAGCTATTTCATAAAATTTACATGAAGAAAGTGGTATACTTCTGACTTCTCAATGTCACAGAAACCCACGTTAAAAATTAAAATGGTGTGGTAGAGAGAAAGAATAAATCTCTTCAAGAGATGGCTAGAACAATGTAAATGATAACTACGTCACACTAGACACTTATGGTGTTGGTATCTTGCACGCATCATTGGGAAGCAGAATATACATTAGACCAATTTTTGAATAAGATTCCTTATGAATTGTGGAAATGACGAAAACCCAACATATCTTACTTTTCATCCTTTTTTAGTTTGTAAATGCTATATATTGACTACGAGAAGATCGACATTCTAAGTTTGATGCTAAAGTTGATAATGGAATTACTGGTAGGATATGAATCATCAAAAGGCTTTAGAGTATATAATTCTAGAACTATAATAGTGAAGAATGTATACATGTCAAGTTTGATGACAAAAAGCGGCACGATAAATTATCGAGAGCTTGATGAAGCTATTGTAGATTTGAATAAAGGACTACGATTCAAGCAAATGTCAAACCTGATCAAGTAGATGACCTTCAACAACGTGAGTTAAACTTCAACTATAAACTAGAAAATGTTCGAGATCTTGGTACTTGAGGAATTATCATTCTCGAATCAAGTCATTGGGAATCCTAATGATAAGCTAAGAACCGGATATGCGTTGGAGAGCAACAAGATGTTTCTATCTTAGCCTCTGAGAAGTTAGAACCAAATACAGTAGACGGGGCTCTACTGGACGAGGGCTGGATTCTTGCAATATAGGAAGAGCGGAGCAGTTTGAGAGAAGTGAAGTATGGGCTCTTGTGCCTTTACAAAAAGACAAATCAGTTATTGGAACCAAATGGGTTTACAAAAACAAACTTGATAGAAAATGGTAAGGTGGTAAGAAATAAAGCTAGACTTGTTGCACAAGGCTATTCTCAGAAGGAGTATAGACTACACTGGAAGCTTTTGCACATGTTGCTTGATTAGAGGCAATTCGCATCTTATGCAACCTCCTGGTTTGAAAGTGAAA